>CM062234.1:19576819-20069490 GCA_031216185.1 Syzygium aqueum
CCATGGCCTCCGAAGCCCTAGAGGAAATCGAGCCAGAGAAGAGCAATCTCCGATTCGATCCCTCCCGGAGCTCACCGTCCATGGCGATCATCTCCGACTTCGAGGAGGAAGAGGAGAAGCAACCTGAGGCCAAGCCCTCGTCCTCGTCCTCCTCGGCCTCCTCCTCTGCCGTGGTAGAGTTCAGCGCGAGGTTCGATCTGTCCAGCCCGCTGGGGTTCATCGAGGAGGCCTTCAAGTTCGTGGCCGAGCGGAGCGATTTCCTCGCGCATGAGGCGGCGGAGAGGGACGTCGCGGTGGTGTTGAGGGCAGTGAGGGAGAAGCAGAAGCAGAAGCTGAGGCAGGTTGAGAGGGAGAAGGAGAGGGAGCGGGAGAGGGCTAAGAAGGCGAAGGCGGCAGCGGCGGCTGCTAAGAAGGTGGAGGAAGAGAAGAAGGTGCAGGAGGTGGAGATGAAGGATGCGGAGGAAGAGAAGGAGGAGAAGAGTGGAGCGATAGGTAAGAGCTTTTGATTTTTCTTGGATAGTGTCGTGATTTGTTGCTTGCTACGCATGAGCGTGATGAGTGCCTGTCGAGACGCTACTGGGGTTGAGACATCTGGGAGATTAGATGAGAATTACATTACATAGTGATTGCTCATGATGTGGCTCTTTTCTCCTGCTATAGTTAGGCTTTGACGGTTTCGTGGCCGTAGTCATCTATATAGCTTGGATGTTTTCTCTGGTTGGCTATTTAATGGCGATGGGCAGGGAAAACGTTTCATTCTATTATGCTATCAATTTCGCTAAAGTGTGAATATTCTTTTATAGGTACTTGCTCCTTTGTTCAGCAATCTGAACTCTCCCGAATAATTAAATTTCTCTTGTGTTGATCTCTCCTATAATCTGTTTAAGCGTGCATTGGCTTATTCAAGTACTCTAGTGATGGAAGGTTTGCTGTAACCTTCTTGCTTTTGGTTTGGAGATGTCTTCTCGTTGCAGTGTTTGGTTCTTGCAAGTTTTTTTGCGTGCTTATGCTTGATTGGATCTCCCATTTTCCTTGGAAATTAGGAAAAGAAGCTACTTTGCAAGTGTAATCTTGTTTTTTTTTTTTGGTCATACGAGCTGGAGAACTAGGTGATCTGATTATGGATCAACTGTAATCATAGAATGTCTGATTGTTTTGTGGAACTTCGGGATTGGTTAGTGCCTTTCCGCCTTTGGGATTTAGCATGGCTGGACAAAAGATTTAGGACTCATAATTAAAATTGTTAATGACCAATTAAAAAGTGATAACTTGACCACCTCAGCATCAACATTTGATATGGACCAATAATTATGACTTTGACAATCCCCATGCCCAAATTGTGAACTGAGCCTGATTTTAGCTCTTGCATTGAGTATGATTCAGATAGCTTTAGCTCAGATGACCAGTTAGGTTACCCAGTGTGCTTTGGAAAGTGCAACTCTATAAGAGACTGTCTTGCTATGATTCCTTTTACAAGGTGGATGCATATGTTTAGTGGACATATTGTGTAAAATATGCCATGTTGCCTCCGTAGTTGCTCTGACATTGTTTCTGGTTGAATAGTGCCAAACAAAGGCAATGGCCTTGATCTTGAGAATTATTACTGGACTCAGACTCTGCAGGAGGTTACCGTCCTTGTTCCAGTTCCTAAGGGTACTAAAGGAAGGTTTGTGGTATGCGACATAAAGAAAAACCACTTGAAAGTTGGACTCAAGGGTCAACCTCCTGTCATAGAAGTGAGTGTGTGTAATTTGAGTTTATTTAATCAGCTTGCTTTATTTACATAACTCTCTTGACCATGTACGATTACTTGCAGGGGGAGCCTTTCCAGACTGTCAAGCCTGATGATTGTTACTGGAGTTTAGGTACGTAGTGGATTGAGTCAAGAATATCACATGGCATATGAATTCAAACACAAACAAGAATGATCTGCCTCCTGTTGTTAAGTTAATAGTATTATGAGTCAATTCCATGTTGCGCAATCATCTTAACGTTGTGAATCTACAGAGGACCAGAGTGCGATCTCCATTCTCCTGACTAAGCACAATCAAATGGAGTGGTGGAAATCTTTGGTCCAGTGGGATCCTGAAATTGATACTCAGAAGGTAGAACCAGAGAATAGCAAATTGTCTGACCTGGACCCAGAAACTCGACAGACAGTTGAAAAGATGATGGTAAGTGGCTCTCTTTCTTAAACTCCTCCTGTGTATTAACTAAACAAACACACCTTACATGTATTTTGTTGTGTGCATGTAGACGAGCACAATGCTAGTGGCCTTGGAGTGTTTGCATTTCTCCTTGCAAATACAATACTGACATTTTGCTTTTAACTTATCAGTTTGATCAGAGACAAAAGGCAATGGGTCTTCCTACCAGTGATGAGATGCAGAAACATGAGATTCTAAAGAAGTTCATGGCAGAGGTTGATATTGGTTGCTTTTCTTATTGATGAGCGTTCTTGCATCTGTAGATCAACGTTACTAATTTCTTCTTTCTAGCTTGCAGCATCCAGAGATGGACTTCTCAAGAGCAAAGATTGCATGAGGGGGGATGCTCGACTCCTTCTTCTCTAGCTTGATCATACTATGATAAATCCGGAAATCATTGGATGTTTACTGTGGGCGCGGATGACCGAGCTTTTGTTCAATTGTTTTGTCCTGTCTGTCTTGAAGAGGAAGAATGTACCTTTCAATTTGGTTCTTTATTTATGTCATTCTTGTGGAAAATATAGATGAATGTATTTTATTTCATATTTTTATAATATTTTGATGTTATTTAGTGCTTAATCAGTGTTAAATATAAATTTCGAAAATTAATTTTTCTTTTAATTAGGTTTAAAATTGAAAAATAAAATAAATGATTTTATCGTACGATCACAAATTACAAAAGTTTGTTGTAAAAATAAAATTTTGTCGCTAATTCTGTCCCTAAACGATATTCGTCGTAGAGCTCGTCGCAGAAGAATTAATAAAAAAATCGTCGCTGAATTTGTTCATGAATAATGTTAATGGCAAAAGTAAAAAATTTTTGTAGCAAATTAGCGACGAATTTTGCCATCAATAAGTTCGTAGCAAATTACTGATAAAAAAAAATTTCGTGGCAAAATTAGCGACGTATTTTGCCACGAATATAGTTCGTGGCATATTAGTGACGAATTTTGTCATGAATAATTGGCAACGAATTTTGCGACGAATAAGTTCGTGGCAAATTAGCGACGAATTTTATCATGAATAATTAACGACGGATTTTCTTTCGTCACAAAATTTTGCGACGGCGTATTAGCGACGGATTTTTTTCCGTCGCTAATTTCGTCACAAATTCGTTTAGCGACGAATTTTGCCAAACTTTTCATGGCAAAATTCGTCGCTAAAACCTAATTTTTTTGTAGTGATTACTTCGGAAGAAGGTCCACCGTCATCAGACTTTGGGAGGTTCTCAAAGGAATCTATTTGGGAACACTTGGAGATCAATGCAAACAACACTTGACTAATTTCTTGCAGATTTTCCAAGCATCCCTGACGTGCTTGAGACCTCCACTAATTCAGCTATTAGTTTTAGTTTAAGCTTTTATATGTGCAGGTTTTCTTTGGCCGAATCCAAAATCCATCCCTACAAGCCAAGCAAGTAACTCCAACAGAGCTGACAGACACTTGCTACTTTGGACCGAGACGACGATGCTGCTGCCTCTCCTCATCGATCCATGACTTTGTGTCCGTGTAAACGAGGCCACCATGACGCCGTCTGGGTCCAGCTGCGTCGTTCGTGATCTGCGAGCAACCATCCGCCGGTCCAAACTTGGAAAGCAAATATTTAAATTAGGTAAAAATTTCATCTAATTTGATTTTTGAGTATGTTGTTTCCTTGTTTGAAATATTGCAATTTTGTTTGAATGCTTGAGTGATATTATTGTATCTATTAAGTTCTCAAATAACTTTTAAATTAGGAATTATTTTCTAATTTCGTAACGTGTTGTGGTCGTCAATCTAATCTCTTGCCCGAGACATGATTCGCGATTGCACGGAAAATCGCCAATCCGATGTCTTGCTCGAGATACCATTTGCAATTGTGTGGAAAAATTGGCCTATCCGATCTCATACTCTGGATATGATTTGTTAATCTATCGTTTCTAAATTTAAATGGATATCAGTAATATTTTGCGATATGGTGTTGTGTTGATTTGATTGTAATTTCTTTCTATCTTTGTTCGATTTGAATTGATTTTGTTTTTTCTAAAAAAAATCCAAAAATATATATAGAGATTATTTTTAGGATAGATTGCCTGTTAATATTAGGGAATTTAATTAATTTCGAATTTCATAAAAAATATAAAATAATAATAAAAATAAACATGTGCATGTCATATAGTTTAGATTGCATCATGCTTGCATGTCATCTTATCACGTTATTTATAACTTGCCACGTCATTCCTAACTTGTCAAGTCATCATGTATGACACGTCATTGCTTGCATATCATTTAGTGATTATATGTTAGGATCATGACATTGCGTGTCACGTTAGAATAGCCATTCTTTGTACGTCATCACATTGGAGTAGTTGCATATTAATTAATTCTCGTCATTAGAAATCTCATGTCTAGGTTCATTTGTGTGCCACATTAGAGATAATGCATTTAATTGTTGTTAGAATTAGGATATTTAAATAAATCGTATGTCTCATGTCATACTAGACGTAGAATGCATTGCATAAAGTTTAGTTTTCGTTAAATCAGAGAAAACCCTAAAAAAGATTTGAGTAAAATTGCGTATTAATTAGAAAACATATTAGGATTGTAAATGTGATTTTCTAACTAGCATTGCAAATGTTTTCGTTGCTTTGAGGTAAGTCCCTATCTTGCAATTTATTTATTGCTTTGCATTGTTGAGTGTTATATTATTGATTGCGCACCCGCATGATCACATCGCATGTTAGTGGATAAGTTTAAAATCAATCCAAGTTGCCTGAAAATATTTTTTAAATAAAAGAAAAAAGGTACCGAAAGGGCATTAGAGTAATATAGTGTAACTAAGTCCCCGAATCCATAATCTCTGGTTCGTATGAGTAAAGTAATTCTCCTGATACTTTACTTGGGTTTATAATCGTCTCACCAAAAAATAGATTAGTGGCGACTCATGATTGATAGGGCTTGGGATAGGCTTAGACTTAATAATCCATTAGCCAAACACCTAGATGGTATACCACGAGAGGTTAGGTCGCGAATTGATAGGGCTTGGGAGGGCCCGAGTTAGGCTTAGACTTAATAATCCATTAGCCAAACCCCTAGATGGTGCGCCGCGGGAGGTTAGGTCACAACAACAGACAATCACACGAGCACACGTCGCATGTGTTACGTGACATTAATCAAACTTTAATCTCCACTCCAAGGCACAAGTTCAGTGCACTCGATGGCCACACATGGAGGAACATCCCGTCTAGCAGGGTTTGGTGCACCCTCTGGTATGCTACAATATACGCCAGAATTCTCATCAACTTGCATGGGCTTCGTAGTCCACTAACCATGGCATCCCAATCAAACTCCTAGGGTACCTAGGGCATGGTACCTCCTAGGCATCGTAGTCCGCCGAACACGGCATCCCACTTTCCCTATGGCTCTTCGGGGCGCTGTCGTCCGTAGACTGACTGGTCGATCATCTCTTAGTCACACATTCACACACACAAACGATCTTTTCATTGATCTTTTCATTTATTACATGCATAGCTCACAATGAACTTACCACTTATCGTATACCCCTTGGACTCCAAATCAATTCATAAGAATCAACTTTGCCTCATCATATCATGACCATTAATGCCTCATTGGAAAGCTAATTGAGTGTAGTTACTATCTCTACTAGACAAGAAATTAAGAATCCATCATCTTCCAATAAAAATTCGAGATTTTCTAACAATAGGTAAAATAAGGCAGTTTTGAGCATTTTGAGAAATCAAGATCAATAATATAGTAAATGATCTTGAACAATTATGAAATTTGAATATGTCATATAAAAGACCTTAAGTGACATTTTTCATGAATAGTGTAAAACCCAGATCATTCTGTATACTTGAGAATGAGCCACTTAAAATCTAACCAAAACTGGCCTGCTAGAGCAGAATGATTAAACCAAAAGAAATACTCGTTTTGCAAATCAAATCTTCTCAAGATACTTCGAAATTTTTATACTTTGTAGACATGGATTTCTTTAACAACTTTCGTGAAGGAAATATGTCCAATTTCGAACTGAAAATTTTTATAAAAATTCGAGAAGACAAAAAAGTCACTGATTTTACTGTACTGAACAGATTTAATATGGTAAGAAATAGGGGCTTTGTGCAATCCATTTGAACTCAGAAAAATCTTAATTTAAATATTCATATCACAAAAAGATCTATAAAAATGGAAAACCGTAAAAGTCCAGCAATGTTCTGGAAAACAAAGCCGAAGTTCAAGAAAGCGACTCTAACTTGAAACCCACGAATTCTCATCTAGGAAACTCAAAACCAGAAGTCCAAACCAACATGCAACATCCATTTCCAACCTGGTTCAGCAACCTATACCCACAAAACTCATTGCAAAAGGTCTAAACCAACATACTTGGGCGAATACACAGTCAAACCATTCTCCCCCACAACATCAAGCCACCACATTGTCTAGTCCAAGACCCAAACTCAACATACAAACACTAAAATGGTTAGTATGGAGTGAGAAAGCACACTTGCCTCGACGGTGAGTGTGGCGGCACGGCGTGCGGATCTTGGCTGGGAGAGAGAGCACGGTGCGGCGATTTCCGGCTTGCGGTGGTTGCTACCGCTGACGTGAGGAGACGGGATGACAGAGGGAGCGGTGCCATGTGGACGGACAGTTGCTGCAGATGGGTTGAGCAGCTACTGGTCGGCTGGGTCGGTGGCTGGTGAGTTCTGAGTAGAGAGAGAGAGAAGAGAGAGAGAGCTGGCAAGGAAGAGAGCTGGTAGAAGAGAGGGGGAAATGAGAGGAAGGAAAGAGAGTGGAATGACTCTTCCCCTTCCTTTGCATGCATGGCCAATGGCTGAATGGGGCGATGGAGAAGACAGGCGCCACATAGGCCTTCTCCTTCGCCAAGTGGTGAAGGGGAAAGAAGAAAAAGAGAAAAAAAGAAGAAAAGGGAAGAGAAAAGGGGAGCAGTGATGATCCGATAAGAAGGAAAAAGGGGTAGTGACAGTGGTGTTCCCAACGGCATGGCGGCGAGAAAAGGGAAGGAAAATGAACGTGAGAGCGGAGCAGTAGAAAGGTCGGGTCGCGTGATGATGTGACATCTGAAACAATCGGCGCGGTGGCGATTGGCACCAAGAAACATAGCACACTTCTTCATAGACGATACTGATGACGGTTTTCAAATTCTCCGTCGACGAATGCCCTAATCATTTAGGATCTCTTCCTTCCTTTGATCATATAGATATTCAGGATGTCACACTTGACCTTTTGTATTTGTGCCAACTCAATTCATCAGGCCAATTTTGCCTGGCCGGCGATGACATGGACGCCAACCAACGTCGACCCTCCGGCCGACGCTGACATGGCAATTTTTAAATATATATTTTTATATTTTTTATATTTTTTTTCCTTTTCTTCTTCCCCTGGCCGGTCTAGCGACCGGCGACCAGCCAAAGGCTAGGGGCAATAAAACTAGTCGTTGGCCACTGGTGAGGCTTGCTCTCACCAGCACTGGCGAGGGCAAGCCTCAACCTCACCCACGACGAGGGCCGCAGTGGCGACAGCGAGGTAGGCTAAGCGGTGGCCATGGTGAGGCCACAGTGTCGCTGGCCCTAGCCCCCGGCTGATCGCCAGTAGTTGGACCGGCCAGGGGAAGAAAAAAAGTAAAAAATAAAAATAAAAAAATTCGAAAAAATATTTTAAAATTACCACGTAAGTGTCGGCCGACGTTCATGTAAGCGTCGATTGGTCAAAATTAGTCAGATGGACTGAATTGACACAAATACAAAAGGTTAAGACTGAATTGACACAATTGCAATAAGTTTAGGACTGTTTTGGTCATTTTCCCTTTTGTATATTGATGGGCATTAAATATCATGCATCAAAGTAAGTCCGCATGTCACGTATGCATCAACTTAGATAGTAAGGTTGAAGAGATAGCTCTACTTGAGATTATTAAAGATGTGTAAGCACAAAAATTCGAAAAAAAGCGATATTGTTGTACTTCCAAATGATTCTATCAATAAGCCCGCTTACTAAAATTACTAAATTCTATAGAAAATCACTTAAATTCGAAAAAGTGAGGAGCCAAAACTTGACGGGTGTCACCGTAGTATTCAACCATATATTCGTACAAAATGGTTTCAAGTTACACAACTACCTCCACAGCTCCTCATGCATGGAGTTGGGTGGAACCTATAAATGTTGAAGTGGGCCGTGTCCCATCATTAACCTAGGACAAGCAAACACTTGGCTTCTCGCAAGGTCTTGCGGCCACGCGCTAGGCTAGCGAGGTTATGCCTCGCCTAGCCACTACCAAAGGCTGCGAGGTCGCAACCATCCTTGCTAGTAGCAGGCAAGCTCACCGACCCTAGCTTCCAACGGGTCGCCGAACCGGCGACCGGCTGGAGGAAGAAGAAATGAAAAGAAGAAAACATGAAAAAGAAAAAAGATTAAAAAATTCGAAAAGTACTAAAATATTATTAAAAGTTGTCCACATTGACTCCATGTAAGCTGGCGGCGTCCACGTTAGCAAAACCCGATCAAAATTAGCCGGAAAGACTGAATTAGCGCAAAAAATAAAAGGTTTAGGACTGAATTGACACCAAAAAAAGGTTTATGACTAAATTGGCACCAATAAAAAAGGTTTGGGATCTATCTGACACTTTTTCCGTTGTTTTTTCAGAAGTAAATGTCAAGGAAAAAGGGCCAAAAAAGATCAACACATGTCAGTATCCCGAAATCTGAGTAGTACATGTACAATTTTGAAGTCCAATAAGATTCGCGCATAGTTATTACAAGGGCGATGACATTTAAAGCGACTAACTATGCATAACACTAGGGCAATTTGTACACTCGAAATTGCACAGTTTCCTTAGTTGCAATTTCGTATTAATGCCCTTGATGCAATTCTGAACAATGTCATTCCTATAATACCGGCAACGTTCTTGCGAATTGCACTGCAGATTAATCTACTCAACCAAATCAGTTATTGCGACACTTACAATAGATTTCACGAAGTAAAAATCGCAAGTTCCTTTGCTCGTTGTGAACGATAGGGGTGTCAGAACTGAACCGACAAACCGAATCGAGGTACAAACCAAGCCGAACCAACCGAAAATTTCGTAAATTTTTGTTCGGTTTCGGTTCGGATAATAAAAATTAACCAAAATTTTTTTTCAGTTCGATTTCTTTTGGTTTGGTTCGGATCGAATTGAACTGCAATAGACACTTTGGTTTTTACCCGAAAAGTCTTTTGCTTTTAGCTTTCGGGCTTTCTCGCCTTCGTTACATCTGCCTTTGCTCATTAGCAGAGTCTCTGAATTCGACATTGCGTTGCCTCTGGTGAAGCAAAGAGTAAAGGCAATTACAGGTCTTGGCGATCGATACTTGCCGGAGAAAGCAAAGCAGATCAGGACCACCAGCGGGGAAGCTCAACCTTTCAACAACAACCCCCCACCCCACAACAGAAAAAAAAAAAAAAGAGGGCAGTGGGGTTGGGGGGCAACGAGAACGCACCGGATTACTCGCGACGCGCAGAGGCAAAAAGACACAGCAGGGGCAGTCGAGGGGAGGTACTCGGCGGAGAAGGCAAAGAAGGCAACGGCTGCCAACAGAAACACACAGAGAGAGACAGGGGAGGGAAAGGGGGGGATAGAGAGAGAAAGAAGAGGGAAAGTGGAAATGGAGGAGAGGGGGATGGGCTTACTCTGAGATCGAACTAGGTGTCAGTGGCCGCCATTGCTGGAGACGAGGCAGCTCCGACAGAGGAGAGAGGAGAGGGAGAGAGAGAGTATTTCATAATAGATCTGCGAAAGAAGAAGGAAGTTTGAAAAAAAAAAAGAAACCGAAAACTGATCCAAATCAATCCGAACCAAATCGGTTTTTTGGTTCGGTTCCAATTTGGTTCGAGCGAGTTTTTATTCGGTTCAAAATGGTGCCCTTGATGGTTCAGTTCGATTCGATTCAGTTCGGATTTTTAAAAAAGTCAAATCAAATTGAACCATTTACATTCCCAGTGAACGATGAGGGACTTGAGTTTAACTTGAGCAAGCAAACTAATCCACCAAACGTAATCTCCAAGATGATGATAGATACATACTGTACAAGAACGGCGGGGCTCCTTTCAGTTGTATGATCCGAGGCGGATCTGAGCCTCGCAATCTTGCGTATTATCTCTGACAAGTTCTTGCGTTTTACCGTGACAAAACGCAAGTTGCAGTGGGTCCCTGCACGTGTCAAACGATAAGTGGACTGATCAATAAACTAACGTGGAGGGATGGGTCTATCTGATATTTTTTCCGGTGCGAGCATTGATGATCAGCCAAATAGAGGCCGCTAGGAGTTGGCCAAAGTCAGGACTTGGAGCACCAGGTCGGGGGAACATAATGTGCACGAGGTCGGTGGGAGGCACTTAATGCAACCGTAAAAGTCCTATGAAAGATGTGGTGCATGTGTGACCAGAGCACAAGCCTTTGAAGCATATAGCTACATTCTTAAACGCAAGTCTTCGCAAGAAACAAAATTAAATATCAACATCTCAGTGGATCGGCAAATCATTCTTCTCCGATGGATGAGAAAGACATCCGAGCAAACCATGCACATGCAGTGATGGGCTACAATTTTTCTGCTAGAACTCTTAGAGTCGGTCATTTAAAGAAGATATTTGCCCTTTCTTTCACATGGTAATGGTCCAACTCTTTGGAGAGACAAAAAAGCCTTTCAACCGCTAATCTAAGTAGATGAGAATTTGAGAATTGAGAAGTGAGAAGTAGTCAGAAAATCAGGATTTTATTTATTTATTTAGGGTTTCTGTTTCCCATTTCGATTCTCAATTCTCTTCCCGGTTTCCGATTTCAATACCCCAGTTCTCGGTTATGGTTCTTGGTTCCGGTTCCAGGCCTTGGTTTAGGTACTGAACCAGGAATTGGGAACTAACGATTCGTAAAAGGTGGAACCGAGAACTAGAACCTTCCTCCCTAGGATCGAGAACCTAACCGGACCCATAAGTTTAGCTCTCCAGTTCCCAGTTCTATCCTAAAACAGTGCTCGCCCCTACTATAGAAGACTCAACGTTTGGTCCACGTCGATGACAACTAGCCATTGAACCAGGCTGCTCTTATACCAATTTTTCGTCGGAGAGAATGCAAAGAAGTAGGAGGTAACACGAGTGAGAACTTAAATGGATAGTTCGCTTACCACTCATAGGTAACTAACCTAAAAGACGAGAGCAATACTTGCCATCTATGGGAATCCATCTAAGAAGTAACAGCAAAACACAAAAGTATAGGTCCCACTAGGGACCCAATATCTATAGTCAGGATGGAGATACACTTAACAAAGACTATCCTCAGGAAGTATGGGTCCACAAACTCAAACAAGTGGCCCTCAAAATCAATGGGCACTCCGTAGCTAATGCAGGTCAATGTGGGAAATATCGGCAGGGCTATAGATCTATAAAAAGGTGTCAATAATAAGCAGTGAGCGAAAGCTCAGCAAAGTAAACTCTATCACGACAAACTAATCAAATAATGTCAAGCATATCAATAGGATCAATCCGATAGACAATTAAACCAATTCACCAACCAGCCATAGCATGCATATACTCCCTTTTCTCTCTATGCTACTAATCACCAGGCATTAAGATCGTCAACCAATGAACAAACAATCACACAAGCACACATCGTATGCGTTATGTGACATTAATCAAACTTTAATCTCCACTACAAGGCACAAGTCAGGTGCACTCGTGGGCCACACATGGAGGAGCATCCTGTCTAGCAAGGTTCGGTGCGCCCTCTGGTCTACCACAGAGTATGCCGAAATTCTCATAGGCCTACGTGGGCTTCGTAGTCCACTAACCATGGCATCCCGATCAAACTCCCAGGGCATCTAAGGCATGGTACCTCCTAGGCATCGTAGTCCACTGGACACGGCATCCCACTTTCCCTACGGCTCCTTAGGACACCGTCGTCCGTAGACTGATGGCATCAATCGTCTATTAGTCACACATTCGCACACACAAAACGATTTTTTCATTTATTACATGCATAGCTCACAATGAACTTACCACTTATCGTGTACCCCTCGGACTAAAACCAATTCATGAGTATCAACTTTGCCTCATCATATCAAGAACATTAATGCCTCATTGAAAAGCTAATTGAGTGTGGTTACTATCTCTAGTAGACAAGAAATTAAGAATCCATCATCTTCTAATAGAAATTTGAGATTTTCTAATAATAGGTAAAATAAGGTAGTTTTGAGCATTTTGAGAAATCAAGACCAATAACATAGTACATGATCTCGAAAAATTATGAAATTTGAATATGTCATATAAAAGACATTAAGTGACATTTTTCATGAATAGTGTAAAACCCAGATCATTCTATATACCTGAGAATAAGCCACTCAAAATCTGACCAAAACTGGCCTGCTGGAGCAGAATGATTGAACCAAAAGAAATACTCGTTTTGCAAATCAAACCTTCTCAAAATATTTCGAAATTTTTATACGTTGTAGACATGGATTTCTTTAACAACTTTTGTGGAGGAAATATGTCCAATTTCGAACTGAAATTTTTATAAAAATTTGAGAAGACGTAAAGGTCACTGATTTTACTGTACTGAACAGATTTAATACGGTAAGAAATAGGGGTTTCGTGCAATCCATTTGAAATCAGAAAAATGTTAATTTAAAGTATGTTGTAGTCCAAGATTTTCTGAACGACTTTTATGAAGAAAGTTTTCAATATTCATATCACAAAGAGCTCTATAAAAATGGAAAACCATAAAAGTCCAGCAGTGTTCTAGAAAACAAAGCTGAAGTTCAAGAAAACGACTATAACTTGAAACCCACGAATTCTCATCCAAGAAACTCAAAATCAGAAGTCCAAACCAACATGCAACATCCATTTCCAATCTGGTTTAGTAACCTATACTCAACAAACCCATTCCAAAAGGTCTAAACCAACATACTTGGGCAAATACACAATCAAACCATTCTCCCCCGCAACATCAAGCCACCACATTGTCTAGTCCGAGATCCAAACTCAACATAACCAACACTAAAATAGTTAGTATGGAGTGAGAGAGCACACTTGCCACGACGACAAGTGTGACGGCACAGCGTGTGAGTCTTGGCAAGGAGAGAGAGCATAGTGCAGTAGTTTCCGGCTCGTGGTGGTTGCTTGTTGACACCTAAATTTTGGCACGTCATGTAATTTGCATAGAAATTAGGGATTAAATTTTTAACCTCTAAACAAAAATATTCAAATTGCACAACATATAGTTTAGATTCACGTTAATTTAATTGCATTTTTACATCAAATTGGCGTTGGCGAGTGAAATTAAATTTCATCGAACAAAACTTGGTTCGCTCGGGAATGCAAGGGCAGGGAATTTCAAGACGAACGGGCTCGGTTGTTTTTAATTTGGGCTTAATTTAGTCTATTGTGTTTAATTGAAAGCCCAAGTTAATTCAGCCAATTTAAATGTTAATTAGAACCCAAGCCCAAGCCTAAGCCCATTAGGATTAGCAAGCCCATCTAGTTGACCTAGGATTAATATTATATAAACATGTTTAGGTCAGAATTTTGGGGGGGAGAACACAATTAGACACGACGACAATTCCAGATCAGAAAAATTAGAGTGAGAGAGAGAGAGAGAGAGAGAAAGAGGTCCGGTGAGCCACCATCCGACGAGCCACCACCGTCGCGCCTGCCCCCATACGCCGGCGTCCTCGCGCCCGCCACGCCATATCGACGCCATGCCCTCTGCTCACGCCATACACGTGGCCGTGAGTCGCTTGCTGTTCGACTCGCTGCTGCACGCTCCACTCCACCACCAAGACGTTGAAGAATTCCCATAGAACGTGGCTTCCTTGTGGATCCTTCCTGGTGTCCCCGAAGCAGTAGCCTTGAAGTGAAGTCACAACGATCTCCAGTTAAGTTAGCGTTTATTGCTTCCCTGCATCCACGGTGAAGACGTTTTTACTCCCTGCTGACTGAAGGTGGAGCTGCTGTATCTTCACTGGTGGGACGATGACAAAGCATTCACTGTGAAGGCCCTCTGCTATGCTGATGACATGCTGATCAGTAGCCATGCATGCGTAGGACAAAGGTCAAGCAAGTGAAAATTTTAATTGTGGGGCTAGGGGAGTCAAAGTCTGATAATCAAAGAAGACTTGGGCAAAATTGGTTTATGTTCGCTGCAAAGACACCCACTTGAGAAAGGAAAAAAATTCACTTTTTTCTTTTGGTTATTTCTCTCATATTTGGGTTCTATTACTTGCGGTTCTTCGTCGTCGCTTCACCTTGCTTGTAGATGCTACGACTGTGAAGCCCAGACACCACCGGACATTCACCGTCACAGTCTCGGAGCCGTGCCGTTGACCCCGCCGATGCTGCCGTGTCCCATCGCCGGTCATCCCGATCCCGACCCGATTCGAATTTGGGAATTATCTTCAAATTAGGTAATTGAGCACTATCCTAAATTTTCAGAATATTCAATTTCCTAATTTGCATGTTTTAAATATTTCGTCAATATCACGTGGATAATTAGATGTCTTAGGATAATGTTCGATATATCCGCAGTGTTTAGAAATATTCAAAATTAGGAAAATTTCCTAATTTAGCAACGTATCTGGACGACTATCCGACCTTATCCCTAAGGTATGATACGCGGTGATACGGAAAATTATTATCTTATCCATAATCACTTGGATACGATAATAATTTTTATCTGCTTTCCAAATTTGAATAATCAGCTTTCCGTCGATATCTATAACCCTATAGATATGACCGATAGTTCGATTTCTGTGCCTAATCCGAGTTTGAAACAAATATGGTTGATCGCGTGGACGTTTTGAATGTGGTTGCTATCGTTGTTTATTTAATTGTTCTCCTTTTTCAAATAAACAGAAAATTCAAAAAAAATATCAATTAGATTTGAATTAGAGTTTTTGCATGTCTAGGAATCCTAAATATATCTAGAAGATAGAGTAGTTATTTAATTTAAATTAGGACTTGAGATGATCTATTTCCTAGTTTAAATTAAGTAATATTCTAATCTTAATAGATTATTTAGGTTATTTTATTATTTCGAATTTTCATGAAAATCCAAAAAAATGAATTGCTTCATGTTTGATTAAGATAGATTGCATTTTTAATTTAAGTAATTTATAATTTCGAATTTTGCCAAAAATCCCAAAAATAAGTCAAGTTAGGTTAGATTAAGTCATTAGGTTGCATGTTAATTTAGGCATATTTTTAATTCCGAATTTCATCAGAAAATACCAAAAATAATTCATTTGTCCGTCATTAGAATTAGGTCATGTCGTCATATGACATATAGCTTGCATGCTAGGTTGCATTAATTCGCATGTCATCTTTGCACGTCATTGCATGTAGACTAGGTTTCATTTAAATAAATGAAAATAAAAAAATTGAGTGAATTGCCTTGTTAATTAGAAATCATATTAGGATTGTCTGTATGATTTTCTAGCTAACAATGCAGATGCTTACGTTGCTTCCAGGTAAGTAATTCTCCTAAGCTTGCAATTTATTTAACGCTTTTTTGAGTGTTAAATTGGTGGTTTGTGTACCCACATGAACACCTCACATGTTAGTGACATAAGTTAAAATGGATCCAAACTGTCTGCCAAAACATTTTTGAAAAGAAAAGGTACCGAAAGGGCGTTAGACTAGATCTAGCGTAATCAAGTCCCCGGGCTTAGAATCTCTAGTTCGTGGAAATAAAACATATCTCCCTATGTTGTATTTAGGTTTCTAATCGACCTACCGCAAATTGACTAGTGGCGACTCCAGGCAAGAAAACATTTGCATGTTAAAGACTTAAACCCTAAGTTGCGAATTGGTAGGACTTGGGAGGGTCCGAGTTAAGATTAGTCTTAATAATCCATTAGCCCAAAAAATGTGATAAATTTTTTAGGGTCGCGACACTGCTGCCACTTACGTGAGGAGACGGGACGGCGGAGGGAGTAGCATCGTGTGGACGGACGGTTGCCATGGATGGGTCGAGCAACTGCTGGTCAGCTGGGTCGGCGGCTGGTGAGTTCCAAGCAGAGGGAGAGAGACGAGAGATAGAGTGAGAGAGAGAGCTGGCAGAAGAGAGGAAGGAAAGAGAATGGAATGACTCTTTCCCTTCCTTTGCATGCATGGCCAATGGCCGAATGGGGTGGTGGAGAAGACAGGCGCCACATGGCACTTCTCCTCTGCCAAGTGATGCAGGGGAAAGAAGAAAAAGAAAAAAAAAAGAAGAAAGGGAAGAGAAAAGGGGGGCAATGATGATTCGGTAAGAAGGAAAAAAGGGACGGTGACAGTGGTGTTCCCAGTGGCATGGCGGTGGGAAAAGGGAAGGCAAATGAACGTGAGGGCGGAGTGGTAAAAAGGTCGAGTAGTGTGATGATGAGACATCGGAAACAGCCGGCGTGGCGGCGATTGGCACCGAGAAACACGGCACGCTTCTTTATAGACGACAATGGTGATGGTTCCCAAATTCTCCATCGACGAATGCCCTAATCATCATTTAGGATCTCTTTCTTCCTTTGATCATATAGAGGTTTAGGATGTCACACTAGAACTTTGTATTTGTGCCAACTCAGTCCATCCAGCCAATTTTAGCTGGCCGGCGCTGACATGGACGTCGACCAGCGCTGGCCCTCCAGCTGACGCTAACGTGGCAATTTTTAAATATTTTTTTTTATTTTTTCAAATTTTTTTATTTTTTTTCCTTTTCTTCTTCCCCTGGCCGATCCAACGACCAGCGAACAACCAAGGGCTAGGGTTGGCGAAATTGGTCGCTGGGCACCGGTAAGGCTTACCCTCGTCGGCACTGGCGAGGGCGAGCCTCGACTTTGCTGTTGTAGTCAAGGTCAGCCGAACAGTGACCATGGTGAGGCCGCAGTGTCGCTGGCCTTAGCCCTTGGTTAGTCGCCGATTATTGGACAGGCCAGGGGAAGAAGAAAGGAAAAAATATTTAAAAAAATTTTAAAATTACCACATCAGCATCGGTCGAAGGACCGGCACCGGTCGGCGTCCACGTAAGCGTTGGCTGGCCAAAATTTACAAGGGACTGAATTGGCACAAATACAAAAGGTTTAGGACTGAATTGGCAAAAAAAAGATTTAGAACTGAATTGGCACAATTGCAATAGGTTTATGACTGTTTTGGTAATTTTCCCTTTTGTATATTGATGGGGCATTAAATATCATGCATCAAAGTAAGTCTGCATCTCACATATGCATCAACTTAGATAGTAAAGTTGAACAGATAGCTCTACTTGAGAATATTAAAGATGTGTAAGCACAAAAATTCAAAGAAAAGGGATATTGTTATACTTCCAAATGATTCCGACAATAAGCCCACTTACTAAAATTACTAAATTCTATAGAAAATTACTGAAATTCGAAAAAGTGAGGAGCCAAAACTTGACTGGTGTCGCTTTAGTATTCAACCATATATTGGTACAAAATGGTTTCAAGTTACACAACTACCTCCACAACTCCTCATGCATGGAGTTGGGTGGAACCTGTAAATGTTGAAGTGGGCCATGTCCCATCATAAACCTAGGACGATCAAATACTTGGCTTCTGGTGAGGTCTTGCGGCCTCGCGCTGGGCTGGCGAGGTCATGCCTCGCCTAGCCACTGGCAAAGGCCACGAGGTCCAGGCCAACCTTGCCAACAGTCGGCTAGCTCACTGGCCCTGGCCTCCAGCGGGTCGCCGAACTGGCAACCGACCGGAGGAAGAAGAAATGAAAAGAAAAAGAAAAGAAAAGATAAAAAAATATTAAAAAATTCAAAAATACTAAAATATTATTAAAAGTTATCCATGTCAGTGCCACATAAGCCGGTGGTGTTCACATCAGTAAAATCCAATCAAAATTAATCGGAAAGAATTAATTGACGCAAAAAATAAAAGGTTTAGGACTAAATTGTCATACAAAAAGTCTAGGATTAAATTGGCACAAATGCAAAAAGTTTGGTACTTATCTAACACTTTTTCCGTTGTCTTTTCAGAAGTAAATGTCAAGAAAAAAGAGCAAAAAAAGACCGACACATGTCAGTATCCTGAAATCTAAGTAGTACATGTACAATTTTGAAGTCCAATAAGATTCGCGCATAGTTATTATAAGGGCCATGACATTTAAAGCGACTAACTATGCATAATACTAGGGCAATTTGTACGCTCGAAATTGCACAATTTCCTTAGTTGTAGTTTCGTATTAATGCCCTTGATGCAATTATCAACAATATCATTCCTATAATACCCACAACGTTCCCGCAAATTGCACGGCAGATTAATATGCTCAACCACATAAGTTGTTGCGACACTTACATTAGATTTCATGAAGTAAATATCGCAAGTTCCTTTCTGCGTTGTGAACGATGAGGGACTTGAGTTTAACTTGAGCAAGCAAACTAATCCACCAAACGTAATCTCCAAGATGATGATAGATACATACTGTACATGAACGGCGGGGCTCCTTTCAGTTGTATGATCAAAGGCGGATCTGAGCCTCGCAATCTTCCAACACTATTTCTTCTAATTTCCTTTTTCCCAGATATTATCTCGAACAAGTTCTTGCAACCGTTACGAAACGAAAGTTGCAGTGGATCCCACTTGCCAAATAAAAAATTGATGAGTTGGCCTTGTGCACGTGTCAAACGATAAGTGGACTGATCAATAAACTAACGTGGAGGGATGGGTCTACCTGATATTTTTTCCGGCGCGAGCATTGATGATCAGCCAAATAGAGGCCGCTAGGAGTTGGCCAAAGTCACGACTTGGAGCGCCGGTTGGTGGAACATAATGTGCACGAGGTCGGTGGGAGGCACTTAATGCAAGCGAAAAAGTCCTATGAAAGATGTGGTGCATGTGTGACCAGAGCACAAGCCTACTCAAACACATAGGGCATAAAAAAAAAAGAGCAAATGGCCTTGGATTCACTAAGAGAATAGTCCGGTGAAAAGCAGAAGAAGAAATGGCTTCAAAACCAGGAATTCTAACCGACTGGCCATGGAAGCCTCTGGGGAGCTTCAAGGTATATTGGTCTTCTAATTCGCGTTCCCTGGCTAGTTTTAAAAGTATTGCGTAAGGATGGTACATTTAGAGTGTGCTCAACATGTCGGCTCAAGTTGTTCTTCACAATATTGTGTTAACTCAAACATATATACATTTAGAGTTTGCTCAACATGTCGACTCAAGTTGTTCTTTACAATACTGTGTTAACTCAGACATATATTAGAATTGTGTCGATGTATTTCATGTGCATAATCTATTTTCAAGTGAAGGATTCACTTGGTAGTGTTCGGGTTTGTCAAGAATATGTTATTGCAAAGTAAATTTTACTAGTCAGATAATAGAGATTAGTGTTTCAACTATCGAGAAAATAAAATGGAGAGTGGTGTTTCTAAGGATCGTGGAAAATAGCCCACCGGTTCCAACGTATATTAATTACATATCACGTAAGAAACATGGGAAAATTACTAAAATAATCACAAACCTATTGCAATTGTGTTAATTCGTCCTAAACCTTTTTTTTGTCAATTCAATCTTAAATTTTTTGCATTTGTATCAATTCAGTCCATCAGGCCAATTTTGGCCTGCCGAAGCTGAGGTGGATGTCGGCCGGCGCCGGCCATCCGACCAACGCTGATGTGGCAAAAAAATTATTTTTTTTCGAATTTTTTTATTATTTTTTATTATTTTTTTCTCTTTCATCTTCTTCCACCTAATGTGGCAAAAAATTTTCTTTTATTCGATTTTTTTATTAATTTTTTATTCTTTTCTTTAATTTTTTTTTCTCTTTCATCTTCTTCAACCTCTGGCCGGTCGCCGATGGAGCCGACGAGGTCAGCCTCGCCAGCCACTAGCGAGGCCGTCTGGCAACCAGCCAGAGGATGGGCTCGGCGAGGTCGGCCTCGCCGTCCGCTAGCGAGGCCAACCTCACCAGTTGTTGGCGAGGTCTTGTCCTCTCGCCCTTGCCGGTTGCTTCGAGCGAAGCCGACCTCGCCAGCTGCCGGTGAGGATGGCCTCACCTGACCTGGCCAACGACAATATCAACGAATGATCTCCCAAATTTATTTGCATGAGAGATGTCCATGCATGCACTTGCAAGTTTCGCGTAGTCACTTGTGATCACCCACTATCCTTTTGATTCTCACGTGAAACGTCCCCCTTCTGAGCAAAACGCTGAGCTGATCAACTTATGTGTTTGGGGGTTGGGGGCCACTTCAACAGTTCGTGATCTTGGCGCCATGGGCGGTTCACGGCACGTACCAACTCATTGCGAAAGGGCCTGGCGAGAGGGACTTCGGCTACTTCCTCATATTCCCATTTCTTCTGGCGAGGATGCTTCACAATCAGATTTGGATCTCTCTTTCTCGCCACCGGACTGCAAAAGGCAACAACCGGATCGTTGACAGAGGCATCGAGTTCGAGCAGGTGGACCGAGAAAGCAACTGGTCTCTCTCTCTCTCTCTCTCTCTCTCTCTCTCTCTCTCTCTCTCTCTCTCTCTCTCTCTCTCTCTCTCTCTCTCTCTCTCTGTGTAGCGCAGATCATTCATGCATTTTCTGCTAAATGAAGCTATGCATTGACAAATGTTGCTTCAACCGAAATTAATAGGCGGGCAAGCTTACATATGAGCAGTTGCCAGTCAAACTCACTCTCTAGGATGTATGTTTAAATGAGCATGACCCTTGTCATTTGATGCAATATCTTCTTGAACAATATCACAGCACAATCGGGAAGCAATATTCTACAAATGAATCATAGTTTAGTCAGTTGTTACTCTCTTTTTTTTTCCTTCTTTTTGTTATGCAGGGACGACCAGATCTTGCTCAATGGGACTCTATTTTACGTGGGTCACATGGCAATCCCTCAAGCCTCTCACTTGCCAGTTTGGAGAACAGACGGCGTGATCATCACCGTCCTGATTCATGCCTTGGTCGTGGAATTCCTGTATTACTGGCTTCACCGAGCTCTCCACCACCATTTTCTCTACTCTCGCTATCACTCCCACCACCACTCCTCCATTGTCACTGAGCCCATCTCATGTAAGTTATGCTTCACATCACATTTAACTTAGTTTTTTGTTTGGTTTTTGTACATTTACAATTTTGTTTGGTTTTTGTACTTTTACAACTGCTAAAGTAGCAAGCATAGTAAGTCCATTTCAGGATTAAAAAACGCATCGAACCATTACGGCTCTAATTATGACCGTGTTATCATGTCTTCTATGATGAACGCGTGTCGACAATCCCACACCAATGATCGGCTGCAAGTTCTTTTTATACGAGTTAGGTATACTGAGATGATTTACAAAATTCGCTAGATCGCGCTTTGTGTACCACTAGTCATTACTCGACATGCACAGCCTGTGTTGCACTTCATTTTGTTAAGACGAACAGCTATAAATTGTACTTGGCAAGTACTTGGTCCTGAGTATGGCTAACTCTACATGCACGACCTGTGTACCACTAGTCATTACTCTACATGCACGGCCTGTGTTGCATTTCTTTTTGTTAAGGCGAACAGCTATATATTGTACTTGGCAAGTACTTGGTCCTGAGTATGAATAACTCATTGAAATTAGATGGCGGGCTCACTTGTCCCGAATATGGATAACTCATTGTCCTTTTACCTTTCTTCTTTCTTTTCTTTTCCTTTTGCAGCCGTAATCCATCCATTCGCGGAACACATAGCATACTATATGCTATTCGCGATACCCTTACTCACGATGCTAATCACGAGAACTGCTTCGCTGGCATCCTTCCTTGGCTACATCATGTGCATTGATTTCATGAACAACGTGGGTCACTGCAACTTCGAACTCATCCCCAATTGGCTTTTCACCATCTTTCCACCTCTCAAGTACTTAATGTACACTCCATCGTAAGTACCACAACACATAATTCCATGCCATTTGATCTCTCTCCTTTGTTTCCTCCTCTCTCTCTCTCTCTCTCTCTCTCTCTCTCTCTCTCTCTCTCTCTCTCTCTCTCCATTGTTTTCACACTATTAAAAGCATCTAAGGGAAAGGCCTTTACGAAATCATTAAGGCGAAGTTGAAGAAAGGAGCCTATATATAAAAGTGGGACACGTATGATTCGCGGTACCAGGGAAGATGGGCAAAATAATCAATGTCAGAGTAGTTTTTGTTCGAAAAAGGAAACTTTGCCAAAAAGGGAAAAATCGAAACAAGTACTTGAACACGAGTAGAAGACATAAACACAGAAATGGATTACGTGCATGAATACAAGCGTACGTTGGCTCGATATCAGTTCACGGTCCTACATAAGTGGGGGACAGGTTTAAATGAGAGGTAGGTTGGTCCAGGCACACAAAATTATGCGACATTATAACTTTGTTGGACAATGTTCTTATGCCGTTTATTAAGTAATGAATATGAAAAGTTCACAAAATTTGTAGATTTAAATTTTCTTAGAACAACATTCAATCACGACCAATACTCGTTAATTAGTTTTCTTATGACATTGGTTCTCGGGACACGTAGATTTTTAGTTAGGAATTGCGTAGATTTAAAGTTAGGAATTGCTCCTGATCAAGACAATTTGACAGGTTCCATTCGTTGCACCACACCCAATTCCGGACAAATTACAGTCTTTTCATGCCAATCTATGATTACATATACGGAACGGTGGACCAAGCATCGGACGGCACATACGAGACATCCCTTCGAAGAGTGGAAGATTCGCCGGACGTGGTGCATCTGACGCACCTGACGACGCCGGAGTCCATCTACCATCTTCGGCTGGGATTCGCATCCCTCGCGTCACGGCCCCACTCGTCCAAGTGGTACACGTGGATCATGTGGCCTCTCACGCTCGCCACCGTGGCGTGGACCTGGATCTACGGCCACTCTTTCGTCTTGGAGAGGAACGCCTTCAAGAAACTCAAGTTGCAATCTTGGGTGATTCCGAGATACAATTTCCAAGTAAGAGCAAAGATAAGACTTGCTGTGTTTCCGCACTTGGTGTTTACTTTCCCTTGTTGTTTCTAGTGCATTAACTTTGATTATTTCCTTTTTCATGGTACTCTTGAATTGGCAAAATGTCCCAGCAGGACCCCTACCTAATCCCAACATGCTTACTTCGCCCCATCCCTCGCATATCACATGAGTTTGCAGTACACTCATATGTCACATGGTGATCAATAGCTCTCCAAAATAAAAATATATCAAATATCTTCATTTTAAGGAAGATAGTGATACCGTGACGAATGGTTGGAGATCATAATTTATTGATTCCTAAGTTTGTCAATAAAGCTTCATGAAAGATATTGTTTGGAAAAATTCAAATTGTTTGGGTGATGACCATGGTACATGTCATGGATTCTCATTAATAACTAAACAACAATGCATACACGGTACCACTCGAGTTGCCTACTTAATTTCCTTAGGCATAAGAAATTATTATCTTTTTTTCTCAAACATAAGAAATTATTATCTGACTCGACCATTTAACTGAAAATGGTTTAGTTGTTTTTAGATGAGACTTCCATTCGCTGTTTGGAAACCAAGAAGTTTTTACGAGGTTGAAAATGATTTCCCCCTATATTGTGGGGGAAGAGAAAATTGTGATAATTGGATTTTATTTTATTTAGAAAGAGTGGGAATATGTATGACTCAAGGCTTCCATACAATTTGAAATCAAGAAATTTCTACCGGATAAAAATGGGTGATAACAATTTACTTTATAACCGATTCAAAGTATGCCTTTTAATAAAAAGAAAAAAAAACCGATCAAAGTATGCCCAGGTAATCTCAAAATGATCAATATTGCAAGTAATATTTATCCAAATTAGATAGTTAGCAATTTTCTTAATTTGTAGAATATTATGATGCCTAGGGATACTTTTAAAAGTGAAAATTCGGCCTTTCAAATTCCTCATCTAAATCACCACCTTCTCTTTTTCAAGATTGCATCTCACTTCCCTAGCTACTAAGTACTAACAGACCTCTATTGTCCAAAATAGAGTCGAACTTCTGGAGTCTGTTGGTCTTCTATTTTCTCCAAGACATCTATCTGTCCATCCGCGTGTCAACTTAGTTTCATGTTCTTCATTTTCCTGTAGTACCCATTACAATGGAGTAGAGAAGCCATCAATGGCTTGATAGAGGAAGCCATACTGGATGCTAACCAGAAAGGAGTCAAGGTTCTGACTTTGGGTCTTCTCAATCAGGCAAGATGGTGTCTCCTCCCTAGCCAATCCCTTCATTATTAATGTAGTTTAATTTTTTGTCGTCGAGAAGTACAGCGAGCCCCGATCCGACTTCCTTCAAAGTCACACTCGAAATTCTGTCATTGGGTATCTACTTTAGCCAAATTATTTAGTATTTATCTATTTCAATTTTTTTTTTTGCTTTTAGGGAGAGGAATTGAATGGGAAGGGTGAATTGTACATTCAAAAGCACAGAGATTTGAGGACCAAGTTGGTGGATGGGAGTAGCTTGGCAGTGGCAGTTGTGCTCCACAGCATTCCCAAAGGGACAAGCCAAGTTCTCCTCAAAGGCAACCTTAACAAGCTTGCTTATGCCATTGCCCATGCTTTATGTGCAAGGGGTATCCAGGTGCGCAGTCCCCCACTTATCTACATAAAAGCATTTTGGTTGTATTTTGCACCTTTCTTTATTTTAATGAGATTTTGTTTTCTTGACTTGTTTTAGTGAAATAAAAGTGATGCAAGGCATTTTTCTTAAAGGGCTTGCATGTTCGCAATTGATAAATAGTTATATGCACCTCTTTTTTCATCTAATTAATGCAAGAAATATGGCAGGTGAATGTAGCTTCTAAGGATGAGCATGTGAAGCTCAAAAGGAGTCTTAATGGAAAGTACGGAGGCAATTTGATCCTTTCAACAATTTATTCTCAAAAGGTAATGACGAAGCAGTTTTTGAAGATAAGCAACATATAATTTGTCTAAGAAATGACATTCATAAGATCATTAATTGCAGATATGGTTGGTAGGAGATGGACTTGCCGAAGAAGAACAGAAGAAGGCACCCAAAGGGACGTTGTTCGTACCCTTTTCTCAATTCCCTCTGAAGCAAGTCCGCAAAGATTGCCTTTACCACAGCACTCCGGCAATGATCGTTCCCCGATCTTTCAATAATCTGCACTCCTGTGAGGTTAGTTCGATCAATTCTGTCGCCAGAAATTACATAATAATGGAGTTACATCATATAACGACCCATTTAGCCCGCGATGTCTGTAAGTAGATTATGTGATAGAACGAACACATGTATTAACCTATCGTGCAAGACTTAACCATAATTTGCAGTTGCCTTAGCAAGAAAGATGGAAACTCAGTACTTGATCGAAGATATCTAGGGTATATAAAAGGGCAGGTTACTTTGTTTGGTTTTTTCAAGTAGCATAAGGCCACTGATCTCTACTATCAAAATTGACGTCACCCCACGCATATGTAAAAACCAGATAGGAGAAACTAACCATGTTTATATGCGCGAACGGCATACAAAACTGTTTCGCAGAATACCCCGATTAACTCGAAACTCTTGGTCTGCAGAATTGGCTGCCGAGAAAGGTGATGAGCGCTTGGCGAGTAGCGGGGATAGTGCATGCGCTAGAAGGATGGAACGTGAACGAGTGCGGGAGCATGATGTTCGACGTGGAGAAAGCGTGGGAAGCGAGCCTCCGACACGGGTTCCGCCCGCTGGCGCTCCCGGCCATGTGAAGCGACAAGGGCCTGAATCGGAAAGAAAGTTTTGGAGCGCCATAGCTGCGGAGCTTCTTAATGTTGCGAGATATGCGAAAATTTATTTCTAAGTCAAGTTTTTAGAACTCAGCGTGTGCTTATTGCTCAAGATTGTACTAAGCCCCCAGCTTTTAGGGGATTTGTTTTGTTTTGAATCTAGCTTTCCTTGTCTTTATGAACATAAGCATTGAATGAATGAAGTTTTAATTTCGATAAAATAAAACGTTCTCAATCCGAAATAACTTACTTATAATGATTATGTCAGTAAACTATTTAGGTCTCTTTTTCACATATATGCATACAAATATTGGGTCAATGATTTTTGTCATCTATTAAATATTTTAATATGACATAATCAGATAATTTGTACAATCTTCAAAATATAAGTTTCTATGTGCACCCAATGCGTGTGCACTTTTGCTAGTAATACTTTCCAAAAATGAATGATTTGAAAAATATTTTCTAAAAAATAATTGCTTATATCGCTTGAAATAATTAATTAATGAAAAAATATGTTCATTATCAACAACAATTTCTGTCTAAATACTTTTATAGACGATGAAAAAAATTTCGTCCATTCATTTTTGCGGGTGATACAAACAATTAATTTAGGAAAATGTTTTCCAAATCATTCAATTACCATGAAACAAATGCACCCTTTAGAGAAAACCTAAGCACTTCCCTTCGGTACGAAACTGAAATGGTTTTTTCTAACAAAAGTTGAACATTTATGTATGGCAAAAATAAAGTTTCCAAATTGCTACAATGACTAATCATTTATATAAAAAAATCATATAACTCGCAAACAATCTGTATTTTTAAAAGATGCAAGTATCAATAAAACTAGGGCCAATGTATTTGATGCTAATACTATAATAGTCTGGAAACTATGTTAGATTAAGTGCATATCATGTTGTTATGTATAGCAAATGATTCATTCCTACATATGTATAATACAAATATGGTTATAACATCTTAAATTTATATATGCTATGTTACGTTGATTATAACATTATCAATGTTTACCTAATTTTTAATTACTCGACTGAATGTAATGTATGATAAAACACAGTATCATAATTCCACGGATCTCTTGTCAGGCAGGCTCTATCTGGGCCCACAAGATGCTCAAACACAGTGCGAGATGGCTTTGGTTGAAATCCCATCCCTATATAACTCATCTAGTCCCCCACTCGAACCATACCTGAGGAAGAGAAAGAGGGCGTTTAGGCATCACGGGACGATAGCGAGCCATGTCGCCGGTGGCGGCAGGGTGATCTGAGGCGGCGGGAACGGTGGTAGGTGGTCGGGGAGGGTGGTGGTGGAGCTGAGTTGTTGGGTCTGTGGGTATTTTGGGGCTAGAGTCTTTTGGGGGCTTTCTTCGCTAGATGGGCCTTTTAGTAGTTCTGATCAGACTGAGGTATGAGATTTGTATTTTGAAAAGTAGTCCTAATGTTTTTTTGCAAAGGGTGACAATTCATGTATTCTTTTGTATTTTCACTAACATTTTTCTCATGCTGAGATGCTTACCAAAAAAGCCCTATATCTGTTGTGCATATGCCAATTTAGTTATAAATTTTTCAATTTGGCCAATTTAATCCAAAACTTTTAGACAATTTGCCAATGTAGTTCTTTTGGCTAATTTTGATCAGATATTGCTAATATGGATGTTAGGCATCTTATGTGACACGACTGGCATTGATGTAAGCAAATTTTTTTCATTTTTTTTCAAATTCTTCTGAATTTTAATAATTTTTTTCTTTTTTCTTTTCTTTTCCCTTTTTTTCTATACTAAAGTCTGTCGGCCCACAGTGGAAAAAAAAGAAATAAAATAAAAAAAAATCCGAAAATATATTTAGAAAATGCAAAAATTATCTAAGTTAGTGTCGGTCATGCCACGTAGAACCGCCGACGTCCACATCAGTGATTGCCGGCCAAAATCTTCCGGAATGACTGCACTGGCAAATTGTTGAAAAGCTTAGGATTAAATTGACCAAATCGAAAAGTTTCAAACAAAATTGATACCTGTACGGTAAGTTTATGACCAATCTTTCTTGTAATTTTCCCAACCTAGATGTGTTCCTTATAGATTCTCTCTAAGTGGGTATCAACGACCCTAATGTCTTTCTCCCACTGCAATTCGAATGTGTTTGCTCACAACAAGTGTCCCCACCACCTACCTACTTCAACACCAGAAGACATGGCAACGTAACCTATTAGCTGAACTTGGAACCATAGATAAAGACATCGATGGACATGGATAAAGGAACTTTCAACTACAACAAATCGGATCACCGAACGCAATTTCAATGTAGTAAAATAAGATGTCGGGTCGTGTTTTCCGGACACTCGTGGTCCAAACAACAGAAGGGACGTCGCCCAAAACAAGAACAACTCCGTGGTTAGTGGTGCATTAGCGTGTGACACCATATTTTTAGTCTCTTAATGGTACTGACGTATTTGGTGTTGTTAGATGCTGATTTGGGCCCGCCGGATCGTGGATGAAATTCATCATCTTCACACGATAGACGAAACCCAATTGACTTTGGAAGGAAATAAATCGGGCCAAAGAGTGATGAGACTTGGAAATTACGTGAAAAATTAGTTGGTTAACACAAAAACTCGAAGATGTATTTTAAGGGGAAAAATTGTCAAAATAGTTCTAAACTTATTGTACGGAGGCCAATTTAATCCTAAACCTTTCAATTGTGTCAATTTAGTGATAAACCTTTTGACGATTTATCAATTTAGTCCTAAACCTTTCAATTGTGTCAATTTAGTCCTAAACTTTTGACGATTTGCCAATATAGTCCTTTCGGCTAAATATCCAAATAATAAGTTTATGACTAAATTGGCAAATCTTCAAAAGGTTTAGGACTAAATTGGTACGATTGAAAGGTTTAGGACTAAATTGATAAATCGTCAAAAAGTTTAGAACTAAATTGACACAATTGAAAGGTTTATGACTGAATTGATTGCCATACAATAGGTTTAGGAATTTTTTGAACAATTATCCTGTATTTAAGGAAATCAACAGAGGTCTTATGAAAAAGGTCTTTTTTCACATGTTCATTACCTAACCATACCGGCACTTGACTAGTCTGCAAATTTTCACCAGAAACTATCAAATATGATATAAGGTCTACCTACCCATGGAGCAATTAATTATTCAAAATACGATTTGCTTCATTTTTTAACTAATTTAAGTGAGGTTGATAGTTTTTTTTCTTAATTTATTTTTTAAATGTGAGTAACGAAGCTAGTGAAATGCGTATTCACTAACAATAAACAACTTGGGCACGGCACTGAATCATCACAGGGTATTTGTGTCGCGTGTTAATTGGAACTTAGAAACACTGTACGAACGACTTTGTGAGTCCTATGAAGAAAAGATGTGGACTGGAACTGACGTTAGTGCTAAACCGAAGGACAAGTTATGGAATTGTCCACGCTTACGGCATGCGAATGACTTATCCTATCGAGAGTCTGAATTATGTTATGGTGTTGTGCGGGAGTCTTTGAACATCCGATTAATCCACCATATGATATTGTGCGTACCCAGTAACCACAGAAACGTGAGAATGGCTTTGAGAGAATGCGCGAGTGTGTCGATTCAAATTCGGGCCCCAAGCAAGGAAAACAAACGTGCTTACTACTCCAGCAATTCCTAAGATTCGAAAATATTTTATGGTTACCGAAAGAAAGATGTCACCAGAACAGTTTATGCTGATGGAAGTGCAGAAGGATGTGAGGGAGAAAGGTGCACCTCGACTCACCAACCCTTTTCAACAAGATTTTTGAGAACGAGGACTCGGATAACCGGAGGAAGAAGGCGACATACAAGCTTTAATCTATGCATTCTTCTCTCATGTATTTGCACGCCAAATACTTCATACATACCAAAGAACATGAACACAGAACAGCAGCATCTGACCAAGTTCGATGATAAAGGTTAAAATCTTATATGCACGGGTCGAATTCCGAGCAAGTACATAGTCAATGACGAATGTAAAAACTTACCAAGATAAAAATTCATCTATAAAATCTTAGCTCGGGAGAATTTCAACAGGTTATGTGTCGATCAATTCGATTGATAACTCCTGAAAATAATGAAGTACTGATAAATGCTCAAGTGCTCTGGGTGCATAATGCATCCTGAACTTTGATTTTGGTGGATCTCACGTTATCCGACGAGCTTGGATGCACTGAGTTCACATGAACCCGGTGGACCCAAGAATGACTCCAAAACAGTAAGCCCATCCAACCGGTTAACAGAAACAAACGAACTTAATTTCAAGGCAAAAAGCCACAAACATGAGCAAAAGTTCCCTCATTACCTCCTTCACTGGTCATATAGTTTACTGAAGCAAAGCTGATTTCAAGGGCAAATTGAAGCGAGTCACTAATAATATAAATCGGGAGAAATTCAATTAGAGACAACTATATATTATTTTTTACCTAACCAACATTTAGTCAAGCCCCGTCACCTACCAAGAATTCTCACCCGGCACCACAACTCCCTTCCCAAAAATGCTCTGCGAAATCGACAGGATACCGAGGATCACGCCGTTGCTCCGCCCATCTCCGCCCTCGCCGTGCGGAGGACTGACCCCAGCAACGCTGCTCCGGCAGAGAGGACACGTGGCACGGTGCTGCAACCACCCATCGATGCACTCGGCGTGGAAGCAGTGGCCGCATCCCTGCAGCCTCCGGTAGCGCTCGCCGGGGGAGACGTGGTGCAGGCATACCGTGCAGTATGGGGGAGATTCATGTCCCCGGCAAAGGGTGAGAGCCGGGGGATACCGGCTCCATCGGAACGCCTTGGTGCAGAGACGGACGAGGGAGACGATGATGGCCACGGCGGCGAGCGTGGCTTTGTCGAGAGCCGCCGTCGCTATGGCGTTTAGCTTGAGGATGCTCGCCATGTAAACTCTCTCTATTCCTCTATAACTTAAAAGGGGATTAGGTTGGGGTTTTCTATGCTTGCAAGTGTATATAGTGGATTCCTGTGAACCCACTCTACTCTTTGGATGAAGAAAAAATACAGATAAATCTCAACAACAACATGGACCATATTGACGTGAAGTCACGAGAAATTATTATAAGCTTATTTATTATATGTGCCCACACCTAACAGTCCAGATTTAATTTAATATGTACTTGGTTCATCGAATACTTTCTCATTGAGTCATAAATCCATTAACTCTTTTTTTTTAAATTTTCTCAATAGCTTAAAGGACTTTATTGGACATGTGAGACGATACATGCTATATGTTTGTGGAGTCTAGGCTATGATCAAAATGATGCGACAAATAGTTACCGAATATTTGAAGGTTGTAGTGTGCCTGGCATAGCTCAGCATTGAATACTTCCATGAAGAGGATTTTTAGGTGCTTATGGCATAGCTCGACATTGAATACTTCCGTGAAGAGGATTTTTAGGTGCTTTTAAAGTACGTTATTTCATTCGACCAAAAAAAAAAGTACGTTATTTCCCTTCACTCAAATTAATCATTTTCCTATAGACGCCCAGGCCAATCATTACCCTAGGCATGTCATGATTGTAGAAGAAAAGAAAATGAGAATTTCATAACATTTAGCCTGCTAGAATGATTAGGATGGATGAGATGTAATATTCTGTTGCAAAGGAGAAAAAGAAAATCCTATCAATTGATGATTGATAATATTAAGATTAACTTACAAAATTCGCATACATAAGCTTCGCGACAAATTTAATTGGTCGCTAGACAAGGCAAACTATGGAACCACATTAAATGTCTTAACAGATGCCATCGCATCACACAACAAATCAATTTTCTAAATCAATTTCATTAGTCATGATAAATGATGTTGTTTTCATGATGAACTTGATTAACGAGCCAGTTTAAGGTACCCGAATGATGAGAACCTTAATTCTGTCTGGTACTTTAATTTCGAAAGAACCTATCACTTGTCACTAACTTGCATTTTCATGTATTGATGACATGTCAAATAATAATTACATAAATATCTTCTTCAAGAGGACCCAAAGTGCTTATCTTGGAGGTGGGGTGAACTCTGAGGAGAGTACCAATGGTTCAATCAACGGGGATTGATGGAGTACATTCGAGGAAGAAAATTGCCCACGTTATGTTGTCCACTTTTTCTTGTCGACGAAGTTCACGTCACGACATTAGGAAGTGGGCGATTTAAATTAAAGGAGAGGAGTTATTGCCGGGCCATGGCTTGGTAAACTTTCTATAAGAAAATTCAACAAAAAATCGAGAAAGGAAAGAAAAGAAAGGAAAATGTGCCAAAAGTAGAGACAGGTACACCCAACTTCTAGATTGTCGATGCTTTGGTACACAATGAAGTAAGACGTACGAACTTTTTGTAGTCCCCTTGTCAATCAGTTTGGTCCTCAGTTCGTGTATGCAATTGTAATTTTGATTTCGATTTTTGTTAAGTGGCTTGTTAAAAGTGTTTGACGAGGAGCTATTCGATTTTCAAAGTATCAAATTTGCACGTCACAAGGACAATTAATGCATTGGGAATCATGACATTTCATCATATGGAAATTTAAAGGGATGAGTATAATAGAAGTCTTAAAACCCATAGCAAAAGTGTGATGAAGTCTTAAAACTTTCAAAAAGTGTAATTAAGTTTTAAAACTGTTGATTCAATCAAGTTATTCCGTTAACTCTGTATAATTTGATTAACAGAAAAATGCAGATGTGACTTCGTTTATTATTTTCTTTCTCCTACGTGGTGTTAAGGTTAATTGAAGCACTAAAACGACGTTATTTTGATTCAAATCCTAATTTTTACACCAACTCTTAATCAAATTAGGTTAAAATAATTAAAAAGTTTTTTTTTTAAAAAGACAAACTAAAAAACAAAAAGGCTAAAATTTTTTTAAAAAAGCGCACGTACAAGAAAAGAGAAAAAACCACCATTGGAACGAGGGTCGGGCCCTTTGCCTATGGCTGTCACCCCATTGCCAGTGGGGCAGCAATGATGGCTAGTGAGCCTCACTATAATAGGGAAGGGCTACAACCCTTGCCCATGTACTCAGCTAGACTTAGGCAAAGTCCGGCGACCCTCGCCCATACCTAGGAAAGGGTTGCGGCCCTCTCTCGATTCTAGCAAGGGCCAGGGCCATCGCTCACGTCCCACAAGTGATGGGATAGCGGGCATAGGTAGGAGGAGTAGGTCCACCCTTGAATTTGCCTTTCTTTATCTTTTAAAATCTTTTAGCTTTCTTTTTTTTAAATGTAATAATTAAAGTTAAAAAAATTGAATTTTTGATCAAAACAACATCGTTTTAGTGTTTTAGTTAACATTGACGCCACATAGGAAAGAGAAAACATGTTTTTAAAAAAGCCACGTCAGCATTTTTTGTTAGCCAAGTTAGGCGAAGTTAATGGAATGACTTAATTAAATCAATTTGACAATTTCTAGGATTTGATTGCGTTTTTTGTAACTTTTAGAACTCAATTACATTTTCGTAACAAGTTTTAGAACTTCCGTACACTTATCCCAAATTTTCATATGTTGAAACACCCACATATTTTGCTTGATAATGAGATTCATATGCTCTTTATATACATGTGACCTATCTCTATCTATTATTTTAAACTTTTGCAGTAAACTTTCTAACATGGTATCAGAGATAAGTTTATGCTCCTTTCGAGTGTGTGTTCACTCCCATTAGTCAAATTTCCACTTGCCACTTATAATTCGATTTGCACATGAGAGGGACTATTGAGATGTACCACATCATTCGACAATAGAGTTCATATTCTCTTTATAGACATGTGATCTTTCTCCACTATTTTGATTTGGACTTTCGAATATGTTATCAGATAGAGTGAGGATCAAGGGAAATTAAGTGGGTTAAGGTGTTTGACTAAAAAAAAAGAAAGGTTAATATTACGAAAAACCTCAAACTGGTACACATGTAATAAATTTACTCCAAACTAATTTTTTGACCACCAAAAATCCCAAACCGGTACATCTATGAAAATTTACCCTCTATTAGTTTCCGTTAAATTTTACCGTCAAATTGTTGGGTTGGATGACACGTGATAATTGACGGGTGTACTGATTTGGGGTTTTATCATCCGTTTGTCATAGGTGTATCAGTTTATGATTTTTCGTGATATTAATCCAATTTAACAAAAACTAATAAATGGTAAATTTATCACAAATGTATCAGTTTGATATTTTTGGATGGTCAAAAAACTAGTTTGGGATAAGTTTGTCACAGGCGAATCAATTTTAAGTTTTTCGTGATAAATAAATTTAGTTTTGGGTAAATTTGTGGTAGGTATATCAATTTGAAATTTTGGTAGTATTAATCCAAAAAAGAATTTTGGGCTTTGGCCCAATTGTTACACCTGGGATGGAACAAAGAAAATTCCAGCATCATACACACCGTGTTCAGAGCCATAATCGAATTTCTCTGGAAAAGTGACTCGATATAACAGCATACGAAGTTAAGAAAATATGCCTGTTCTGATATGTAACTCCCATTCAGTGAAGCCTCATGGAAATAACACACTGAAAGATTCGTAGTGAATAAAAGCTACGTTCATTGAACATCAATGACCAAATCTTCAACAATCTCACTATCATTGACCAACCATTGGCCAAAAGGAAAAAAGCACGAAAAAGAAAGAAAGCATATGGGAAAGTTCTTGACCATCCACTATTAGTACTCAATGAGGATTCTAAATAAAAGCAAAATTGTGCTAACACTCGGCATTGTCGTGACCCATCCCGAGGTGAAATCCCCGAGGGGTGGGGCGTTGATTAGAACAACGGCTTACCAAGTGAGAGCAGTCAGAGCCTCCTACAAGATTGTGCTAACACTCGGCATAGGTTTCTCCCAAATCCTAACAATCCACGACATTTAGTTGACTCAATTTGTTATGATTAGGGATAATGACACAAATAGTCCATAAACTTTTGTTCAATGCGTAATGTGATTCCTATTTTTTTAATTTATTCAATATATTCCATGAACTTTCAATTTGTTCGATATGATCCCTCGATTTTTAATATACGTTCAACTTAATTCTTTAACTATGTGAATATATTCAATATTGTCTCTTGTTCGAAGCTGACGAGGCCTACTCTCACTGACCTTAGGTGAGGTCTCGCTAGATCTCGACGAGGGTGACCTCACTTGAGGCTAGCGAGGGTTGCCCTCATTGATAGTTGCCTTTGGCTAGTCGCTAGCCATCACCGATGCCCAACGACCGGTGGAGGAAGAAAGAAAAAGAAAAATAAAGAAAATAAAATATTATTAAAAATTGTCCACGTAGGATGCCAGCGTCCACGACGGCAATTTCTAGCCAAAATTGGCTGGATTGACTCAATTTGCAAAATGTGAAAAGTTTGGGACTTAATTTGACACAATTAAAATGTTCACGATTAAATTGATAAAAATGTACTAGGTTTATGAATTTTTGAACAATTTACCCAATCAGGGAGGCTTTTTTAGTATAACCCATTCACCTTTTGTGCAAAGAATGAAAAAACCAGCATTTGACTGACCAAACCAATCAGGTGCTGCTTGATCTTTCATTCATAGCGAGGCACCGAAAAATGCAAACTGCAGTGCCCGTTGCACCTGTTTCTAAAAGGGTAACATACAGCATGATGGAATTTTTTCCCTGGAAATTCTCTACAAATGCAAGAATTACTTCTCTTCAAAACGATTATAGAACATGAAAAACTTTAGTGTCAGAGAGTTCAACGAGGGTACAAATAGCCGTAGGACGTGACTGGAGCCATTTTGGCCGTGGAAAGATAGAAGCCTTGCATAGTTAGACCGATGTACAGATGGAAAGTTTTTTTAAGCTGCATCATTATGCTAAATAATTGCATTAAGTGTTATCTAATAAACATAGAGCATCACATCGCCTTGTGAAGACTATCCAGCCCAATTGATCCCCACTGATCTGTTCCTTTCAGTGATTTTCACAACAAAGGAGGCCTATAAGATGATGCAACCGCAGCGGTTTACCTTCTCAGATTTTGAGGTAAAAATTATTTTGACGGCCTCAAAGACCTCTTGAGCAGGCTTTCCAGCATCAATCTGAATTAATGCCGAAATTGATAATCGATTAACTGAAATAAGAACATGCAAATACACCTGGAGAAGATTTCAACACATTAAGAGTTTAGGATAATGACACAAACAGTCCCTAAATTTTGGTCCAATGTGCAATGTGGTTCCTGAACTTTAGCCTAATGTTCAATATAATTCTTGGACTTTCGATACATGTTCAATGTAGTCTATAAACTATATAAAAATGTTCGAATATAGTCCTCGAACTTGAATTAGTAGACGGAATACATTGAATATTTTCATATATGTTAGGGACTACATTAATCATGTAACAAAAGTTCAGAGACGACACTGAATAAATTAAAAGTTCAAAAACCACATTAAAAATTAGGCCAAAGTCCAAGGACTATTTGTGTCATTTTCCCTAAGAGATTTCCTTACCTTTTTTACTTTTCCCTTGGAATTGTAATACTCGATAACTGGGAGGGTAGACTCCCTGAACACCTTAAGCCTTTTCCTTATTGTGTCTATGTTGTCATCTACTCTTCCCTTCAAAACCAGTAACAAGTAGTGGGAAAGCATCAGATTTCTAAAATGACTAGATGAGCTGGAAAGATGGCAAAAGCAAGAATATGTGCTTGCATGGTAAAAGGTGGTGAAGAAATAATTGCCTGACCTGATTCCTATTCAACAAGCGCGTTTCTATCTCTTCCTCAGAACAATCAAGAAACAACACGAATTCTGGCTCAATTTTAATCTGCAGAAATTTCACTTGTCAACCATTTAGCAAGGAAGATTAAAATGCAATGACAATAGGCTCCCATTTGAAATGTGTGGGATGATACTAGATCAGTAATAAGATTAGAGCGGCGCATTTCCAACAAAAAAAGGTGCGGTCCAACTTACAACAGCTTCAAATGTGGCACGGCTTTCCTCATCCCGAGGGAAACCATCAATAAGCAACTTGTCATTTCCGCTTTCCTGCATCGCTTTCTGCAGGAGCTTGATTGTCACTTCTGGAGGCACAATCTTTCCCTCCTCAATCATACGCTGGATCTTAGTTCTGCCAATTGAAAGAGGAAATTTGGTTGGTTGTCAAACCATCAAAGAGACAACTCAATTGTACAAGAACCTAACAGACATGGCTCCTATCATGTGCATTCGTTCATCTCAAGATGGCTTCAGTCATCTCTCCAGTAAAAAAAGAGGATCCTACCACTTGAAAATGCACCCTGAACATGCCTGGACTCTCATAATCAGGTTTAGTCAAGAAGAGGATCCTACCTTATGAAAATAGAGAATGCACATATCTGTAGCGAAAAGTACAAGTACAGATACTGTCTATTCTAACTTCCTGAAGTAATAGAAGATCAATGACAGCGGCATTATTACCCATTTTCAGAACCAGATCTGCTTTCTGCCCGGAGGAGGTCACCAGTACTGAGATGTGTGAAGCCAAAGCGCTGAGCAATATTGGCACATTGGGTACTCTTTCCACTGCCAGGTCCACCTACAAACTTAAAAAAGTTAAGCTAAAAAGGTTGAAAGAGCCCCTATTCTTTTGGCAAATAAGAATGTAGAAATCTGCTGAAGCAATAAAAAGTAAAAACACTCCTTCCAATAAGTTAAAAGGAATTTTAAGGACACAAAAATCTGTATAAGCAAACTTTAATGTGAACACATTAAATCATATGCACCATAGTTAAACTTTCGGCCATTAAATGATGCAATTCTAATATTGTCCATCAACAAGACAAATATGAACTCCAGTTTGTCATGAGTATAGGCAAAAACTATTAACCTTGCATAATATAAATTGGTCATATATAACGACCCTAGTAATAACATATGGTGCATTTCAAATAAAAGATTTATATTTAAATTAACATCATGGAGCTACTGAATGCTCATTCAGTATTTAAGGAATAGAATATAATGAAAATAAAGAAATAGAAAGGTTAATACTGAAAAAAGGGGGAAAAGGAATCAAATAAAGTCAAAAAGAAAAAGAAAAACTGAGTGATTAAGTTGAGGATGGTCTTACAAAAAATTTGGCCTAATATGCATTGTGGTCCCAGAACTTTTAATTTGTTCAAAGTGATCTCTGAACTTTAACCCCATATGCAATGCAATCCCTGAACTTTTAATTTGTTCAATATAGTCCCTGAACTTTTTATACATGTTCAATTTAGTCCATATACTGGATAATCTAGGGACTAGATTGAATTCAAAGATGTGATAATCCAAGGACTAGATTAAACATTTATCAAAAGTTCAGGGACCACATTGAACAAATTAAAAGTTCAGGGATCACATTACAGGTTAGGTTAAAGTCCAGGGACTACATTGAACAAATTAAAAGTTCATTGATCATATTGCATATTGGACTAAAGTTCAGGGACCATTTGTGTTATTATCCCTAAAAAAAAAATCTCACCTAACACTAAATCAAGCACCAAATATACGATCCAAAGGGGAAGGATCAAAACTTCAAGCGAAAGACGAGCATATTGAAAATTTGAAACACAATGCATTACTTGAGCAACACTGCTGAAAGATTTGAATGAGTCTACTTTCCGCAACTTGACAAACTTAAATAATAGATCAAAATAAAAGTATCATGGAATCTAATGGAAGCTAACTCTGATGGAATTGGTTGTTATTCAAGAGATCTTACTGAAGAAATAAAGGACTTCTGTTATCCCTATAGCAAGTTGCAGAAACTTAAGAACAGATGCTCACCCAAAACAAAAACAACTGTGGGCTTTCTCTCTGTCAAGCTACCCTCCTGTAAGCAGAGCAGTTTCTAGTGTCAGCATCGCACGTCAGTGAAGTTGGCAAAAATGTGTTAAAAGCATCTTTGCCCAGAAAAAAGAATCTTCACAACAACCAGTTATTTTTCATATCAACAGTTTCCCCAGAATATGTTCTCATAGCAAGTTGTCAATTCACTTTAATACATGGATGCCACACAAACCTTAATTTAAAATAGCGCTAGTGCGAGTGCGAGTGCGAGTGCGAGGGCACCCCACCCTCCCCACCCACACATACACATACACAGACACGCACGGAGAGAGAGAGAGAGAGAGAGGACAGAATCAAAGGTTGGTTTTCTAGAGCATGCTCAGCAAAAGAGTTACTCAATGCCCTAGACTAAGATAATCTATAATGGGATACCAGACGAAATTTTCAATTGGAGACTTGACCTAGCAATTCAGATGCATCTTATCTCATCATCATGTGTGCTTAGTGCATTTCATTGGACTTTTTAGTTTCAACTTTTGCAGTCCATTGTACAGAACCTGATCCCTTTGTTCACCTTAGCAAAGGTCTAGATGACTTTTCTTGGTGTAAAGATACTTTTGATGTGGCCCCAACTCTCAGCAATAAAAGGAACTTCTAAGTTATTACTTAACGTTTGAGTGCGAATGAAATTCAAAGATGAGCATGGAGATGCAGAAACAACTGAGATTGAGAAGTCCACTACTCCATGTTGGAAGAATGAATAACATATGACTGCACATCAGGCAGTACATCATGGCTACTGTTTAGGACTAACGTTCAAATCAGAACACAAGTAACCAAAACACATACTAGAGAAGAAATCAGATGCTTGCCTCAATTGCAACATCAATAACACTCCCCATAAGAACCAGCCAAAGAATGTTGCACCGCAAGATCTGGATCACCAAAGAATAATTGACTCAGAACAGCTAAATTCATGCTATCAAATTCTTGCTAGAGGCTGCCATAGAGTGGCCATGTCAAGCTAGAGTGCATTTTAGATAGCAAATACCATAAGTATTGACATCTAATTTGGCATAAAAGTGGATCAGTTTGCAAACATACACATACAAAAACATCTGCTGATGGATAGTGTTGATCCGTACAAGCTTAAAACATGCTTACTCTTCACAAAATCAAGGTGTCCCGACTGTTGTGGAACAGCTTCAGTGTAACCTATCAATTATCTCATCCTATGGATAAGATCTGATCCTGAATAGAATCCCTTAAGACCAAATCCTACAAACCCAGATCATTAACTCAAGTAATGCGCAACTTGGAAGATCAATTCCCACTATCACGGCATAATGGTTGTCATTATGATCATCCAATAGCTAAGTAAGAGTAAAATAAAAAGCTTTATACTTGCATTCATGATAATCTTATGCACATACACTAAAATAGATATGCCTATGCCTTCTCAAATAAAAAGGAACTTGAATTTAACGATTGAACATTTTGACACAATGCTCAACTAGGAAGGAAGAAAAATATTTTTCTTTTTTGCCCTCCTCATAATCTCTCTTCCTTGAATCCTCTCAAACCCAAACGTAGAAGAAGAAAGATCAGCACCGTAAGAAGGAGAATCCCAATGCTGGCTCAGGTCACAACCAGGCCAGCCGAACAATTTTAGAGCCCAAACGTTCCGAAAATTGTAATGGTGAAGAGGAAGAAGCTGTGAAGCGAGACTTTATAGACTGCTTTGCGTGGTCCTGATGGTTACAGTTAATAGACAACCCTCTTGTAAAGCTCAAAAGGAGCGCTCAAAGTAATTCTCCCAACTCAGATTTAAATATTCCATAGCCCAGACCCGTCGTGCGTTAGGTCTAGTTCGGAATCTAATTCTAGTATACAGTTCCATTACAAGGGTGCACCCATGTGCTCGCGAATTTTTCGAACATATGTTATTCGGGACTTCACTGCTGTCAGAACACTTCGATCTTCCAAAAGTAGAAGTCTATTTAGCGATGGCTTTGGCGACGACCCTCTGGCCAACAAAGGTCGTGAACTGTACACTCTTTGGTGGCAAACAGTCGTTAGAGCGTCTCGATAGCTAACGGAGTGATGGTCGGGTGGGATGGGCATTCAATTATAGGCGACTCACCTGCAGAGAAATCTAGGTTGATATATCAAGGGAACAAAGTGGCACCCAGAGGACATTAAGGTAACGGTCAACCATCTTGTGTACTTGCTACAGCAATGCGAAATAACCGACTAGCCTAGAGGTGAAATCAATTAACCAATGATAGACAAATAAGATTCATTTGGAGAAATTTCTATAAGGAGTAGTTTAAGGGCATGTATATTTCTACTTAAAATGCATGTGCACAAGATTTATATCAAGTGAAAAATAAAAATAACTCCATGTATTCTAGTATAAAGTGTTGACAAAATTTGGTCCATTTCGAATTGCATGAGAGTCAGAAATCGAGTCCACTCATGATATCAAAATTCAACCTTTAAACAAAAACGTGCATACCGCATAGTCTTGCATTCTCGTTCTGTATTTCATTCTTCTGCGTTTAGAAATTATGGACATCTTTGTTTAAGAATAGCATATTTGCATCAAACATAGAAATGGCTTCTGTGCGTGCCCTACACAGACCACTCTAAGCAAGAAAAGAATGAAGACATTCATGGAAGTCAATGCATTTGTGGTAAGAACGAGAGAGATAAGATTGGAGAGATAAGATTACGGGCAGTTAATTTCACACTCTGATCGTAGCGGGATTCATCTGTTTATAAGGTTTAGTTTAAGGGCATTTTTTTCTACTTAAAAAATTAAGTGGAAGCTACTTTTTCTTCTTCTTCTTCTTTTTGGTTTTCTCACTAATTTTTTAATAGTAATAAATGTTAAAAATGATATGTGAATTTCTTGTAAAGATTTATATACTTTGGAAGTTTCGAGTGTTTTAGATCAAAATTGCATGTACACAGGAGATTAAGTAAAATGTAAAAAGTTAAAATTCAATCTAAACATTCAAATCGAAAGTGTTGACATCTAAATTTTCTGCCTCCAAAGCTCCCTATGGCATTGCATGGAAGTGAGGGATCGAGTCCACTGATGCTGGCAGAATTTGACACTTGCCCCATGGTCTTGTGTTCTCGTTCTTTATTGCATTCTTCCGCATTTAATATTAGGGATAACTTTGTTTAAGCATAGCAAATCTGCATCGAGCATAGGCATGGGCAACAATATGGATTTGTTTGCTTTGTGAACTGGCCGAACATGCGATCGGTCCCGAAATTTACAGAAGGACCTTAAACTCATTTTGCCTTTCAAAATCAAGCCTGCCGGAAGCGTGGCCTCTCTCTCTCTCAAACTCATGCCTTTCAAAATCAAGCCCGCCGGAAGCTCGGCCTCTCTCTCTCTCTCTCTCTCTCTCTCTCTCTCTCTCAAGTGAAATGGCATCTATGCATGCCGTACACGGACCAATCTAAGCAAGGCAAAAATGAGAATCTAAGCAAGGCAAAAATGAGAGAGATGAGATTGGAGATTAGAAATAGGGGTGAGCATGGTTACAGGTTCTACCCTAAAAACTGAGAACCTAACCAATGGGAACCTGTAGGTTTCAGATTCCAAGATATACGGGGTAAGTTCTAGGTTTCAAAAATTGGAGAACCTGTTTCGACGAGTAAGTTCCAGGTTCTAGGTAGGTAGAACTTGGAACCTAAACATGTTTTCTCGTGATCCTGCGGTGTTTCATGACATTAGATGATGAGTTTATAATCTGGAACTACTAATTTAAGCTTTTATTTTATGACTTGTTAATGTTTCATATTCTTCGTGTGTCTAAATATAAGTTGTGGTTAGTGGATCATGACAGTAAATGGTGGTTATTGAAGGTGATGATTCACTGCAATTATTCAATTAATAATACAAGTGGAACCTGAGTAGACTCTAGAACCGACCCTCGAACCTGTGACAGGGTAGGTTCAAAGTTCCAAAAAATGAGGAACCTATTATCATGGGTGGAACCTATAAAGAACATAGTTCATCCCTAGTATCGATTCACGCAATGACTTATCATGTTGGTTATATATATTTGAACTGTAATATCAGGGAAACTAATCTTTTGTATTCTCTTTGATGAATGACAAGTTTGTTCAGTATTGTTGTGTTCATTTTTGTTTTGTTTAACTAAAAATGCAATAACAAGAAAAGAACCTGTTAAACCCTGAAACCTGTGACAGGATAAGTTTCAGGTTCCAACGGGTAGATTCTAGATTCCAAAAAATGGGAAACCTGTGCTTGATGATAGGTTTCAGGTTCCATGTGGAACCTAAAACCGTTCACCTATGGAACCTGAAACCGTTCACCCCTAATGAGAGAGAGAGAGAGAGAGAGAGAGAGAGAGAGAGAGAGAGAGAGAGAGAGAGAGAGAGAGAGAGATTTGGTGTATTGGCATTCACCATCCTTTTGGGAATTCTTTGGCACAGACACACTGCACAGGGGGGCCTGTGTTTCGTTTCTTCCAGAAAAAGGGAATCTTCAAGTATGAAGATCAGGGAAGTCCGTTGTCAGCTACACCGCCAATGCGGAAGGAGGAAAATAGAAAATGAGAAAGAAATAAAAAGAAAAGTAAATGAAAGAAAAAGATTGAAATTTAAAAAATTACAAAAATCGTCCACGTCAGCACCGGTCGTCTTATAGAATCCATGTCATCGATTTCCGACCAAAAATGGTCGGAATGATTTTGTTAGCAAATCGCCAAAAGGTTTAGTATTAAATTAACCAAATTAAAAGTTTACAACTGAATTATTCGTACAATAAGTTTATGATTTTTTTGATAATTTTCTCAGATTCTGGGCCCTGCCTCGAGAGACCTGGGTCCACCCTTTGTTTACCCGTGGCGCAGGAGCCGAGTACTCGGGCATGGCCATCAGGGACAAATATAATTGACCACTGAACCAGTGAAAAAAAAAAAGAAGAAGAAATGAAGTCCTTCGTAAAAAAAAATTTATATCAATGAGATATTTGAGAGTCTTGTCACACCGGACTAATCCTTATATGGTATGACAAATACTGGGTAATCACTGGACACTCGGGCCTGTGCTCCCGGGGATGGTCCTCGGAAAGTAAGCAAGCGTGGTAATTCGAATCGACCTTGGAGTTAGGAGAACAAGCATACCATTTAAGCAATTCCATAATTTGAAACAGTTTTGTGTTTATTGAAAGAAAGATATCACAAAGATAGTTGATGCCGATGTAAGTGTGGAAGGTTATGAGCGAGACAGGAGTATGTTTCTTTTCTTTTCTTTTTTGTCAAAGAGATAGGATGACCGCAGGAAGAAGGCGACATGCAGACCTTAATCCATGCATTCTTCTCGCGTGTAAAATCACTCTAAATACTTCATACCAAAGAATATAATCACAGAACAGAAGCATCCGACCATGTTCGATGAGAAAGGAGAAAAGCACGGGGGGAATTCCTAGCAAATATGAAGTTTCGTGAACGCAAGAATTTCTTAGGCCATTCGGGTGCAACGTGACTCGAGTACAAAATCAAACTTACATGGGGTTTGAAAATATGAATTAAGATTGCGGATAATCGACGAAAGGAGAAACTTAAGTCAAATAAAAGTTGAGATTGTTTCATCAACCAACGATGCAATGGAACTTCCATGCCTGTAAGGGATCTGTAGTCAAATGAGGAACGCAAAAACTTAAACCAGATGAAAATTCATCTGTAAGCTCTTAGCTCGGGAGATTCTTCAACAGGTTATGTGCCAATCAATTCGATCCATAACTCCCGAAAGTATCTAAGTACCAAAAAATGCTTGAGTGCTCGGGGTGGATGTGAATCTAATGCATCACAATCTTCGATTATGATGAGTCCCACGATATCTGATGAGCTTGGATGCACGGGATTCACACGAACTGGGCGCATCCAAGAATGAATCCAAAACGATAAACCCATCCAATCCCATAGCAGAAACATACAAACTTATTTTCAAAGGCCATAAGCCAATAACATGAGCAAAAGTTGCCTCATTACCTCCTTCACCAGTCATCCTGATTTCAGGGGCAAATTGAACCGAGCCGCTAATAATTTAGTCATGCCCCGTCACCTACCGAGAATTCTCCCCCGGATCCACAACTCCCTTCCCAAAAAAGCTCTGCGACAACGACAGGAAACCGAGGATCACACCACTGCTCCGCCCACGTCCGCCCTCACGATGCGGAGGACCGACCACAGCGACGCGACTCCGGCATAGAGGGCACGTGTCGCGGCGATTGAACTACGCATTGATGCACTAGGCGTGGAAGCAGTGGCAACATTCCCGCAGCTTCCGGTAGCGCTTGCCGGCGACGACATCGTGCAGGCATACCGTGCAGTACGGCGGAGCCTGGTGTCTCCGGCAAAGAGTGAGGGCCGGGGGGTACTGGCTCCACTGGAACGCCTTGGCGCAGAGACAGATGAGGGAGGCGATGGCGGTCGCGACGGGCAACGTGGCTTTGCCGAGAGGTGCCGTCGCAATGGCCTTGAGCTTGAGCATGCTCGACATTTAATCTCTCTCTATTCCTCTGTAACTTTAAGGGGATTAGGTTGGGGTTTTCCATGCTTGCAAGTATATATTAGGTAGATTCCTGAAAACCCACTCTCACCTTTTGGATGGGGGAAAAGTATAGATAAATCTTAACATCAGCGTGGACCGTATTGACGTGAAGTCATGAGAAAGTATCATACCAGTGTATAATGTATACATTCAATTAAAATTAGAGTATTGAAAATGGTGGGTCTCGCCTCAACTAACAATCTATATTAGTTTCATGGAATACTTTCTCGTGATGTCATAAATTTAGTAATTTTTTTTCTATTTTCACTAACTTAAAAAGTTCAAAAACTTGATTAGACATACGATATTATTTTAGCGGTTGGGACGATACATATGTTATAATGAATGAGATATGTCATTACTAAGTCTGGATCGCGATTGGTATACTAAATAATGTGACCAATTATTATTGGATATTAAAGGTGGCTCATTTGCTGAACCGTCCCTTCATAGTCTGTCATATTACTTAGTGTACTGAATTTTGTGATTTCGATGAATAAGATATAATATCCTCTTCCCTTCCAAAAAGGAGAAAAAAGCCCTTTATGAAATGATTAACTCTCAAAATTTACGTAAAGAGTTTCTTGACAAATATATTAACCGCCGAACAAGTGAATCTCATCGATCGCCTAAGTAGATGTTTTCTCGTCACGTCACTTAGCAGATCAATTTCATAAATCAATTTTGGCAATCGAAGTAACACGTGTCGTTTTCACGATGGAGGGACTTGATTAACTAGCCAATTAACAGTAACCACGTGATAAATATCTCATGTTCTTGGAGGTGGGCCGATCAAATTAATGCGGCCTGATGAGTACTTTAAAGGATGGAAAATGCCCACGTTATGTTGTTCACTTTTTCTCGTTGACATTTCAAGTAGGGGTGTCAAAAAAACCCGCCCAAACACGACCCGACCCGATCCAAACAAATCTGAACAAGAAATTTTCGTATTGAGTCGGGTTGTGTCTTAACTTGTTTGGGTAACAATAGAAATATTTAGGTATTGTTTTGAATTATTAGGCTTGGGTACCCAAGCCCAACCCAAACAAGAAAATCCAAACAAGAAACCTTTACATCTCTCTTTCACATCTCTCTTGCTCTCTCACCTCTTCTACGATCTCTTTTGCAATCTCCCTTCCACATCTCCCTCTCTCACCTCTTCCATGTCTCCCTCTCTCACCTCTTCTGCGATTTCAGTTTGTTATCCGTTAAGAGCCAAACGTCCCCCACGCAGCAATAATGCGCCTCTTCTCTCCGGCTCCAACCTCAGCTCCTCACTCCAACCTCGCCCTCTACTCCTCTTCGCCTCGCCCTAGCCGCTCGAACTTCTTCTTCTTCAGGTCTCCTTCCACTAGACCGCCGCCGTGCCTCGCTCCTTCTCCACCTCCGGTTCTGCGCTCGCGATCCGCCGGGCCCGCGATGGATTCCCCCGGCGGCGGGGAGGCGGATGGCGGCGCCGGGGGCGGGGGCGACGGCGACGAGAGCGATCCGAGGTCGTCGTCTGCGCTCGACGCAGGGCTGAACAATTTCGCGGAGAGGATGCCGATGTTCGAGCCGGAGAGGGTGGGGTCCGGCTCGCGGGAGAAGCCGCTCCCGGTGAATCTGGACCTGGCCTTGTACTGGGCGAAGGTGTTGGCGAGGAGTTACAAGCACGTGGAAGCGCAGGAGGTACTCGAGAGGGTAAGTAAGCCACAATCTGCGATTCGTATCGAAGACTGTTCGGGCATTGTCTGTTCGACTTGCTTGGAGCGTGGTATTTGAAGTAGTTGATTGGTCAAATTACGTCTCCTCTCCCTCCAGTCGTGAATCTGAAGTTATATGGCTCAATAATGACTCGATTGTGTATGTATGGTACCACATCAGATCATCTTTTCTTCAGGTTCTACTCTAATATGATGTTATTTTGCTCTGATATATGCGCGCCCAAGAGGTTCCGGGAGGTAGGAGTCGGAAAGAGGGAGTTCGGAAGGAGGCTGCAGAGGGTGGCGCAGATCAGCGAGAGGTGCGAGCACCTCGTGCCGGTGTTGGCGTTAGAAAACTCCTCAACAGAGTCCCTTCTTTCCAAAACACAAACCCGACCCAACCCGAACATGACCCGAACCGACCCGATTGTGTGGCTATATCATGTTCGAGTCTTGTTTCGGGTCGGGCCAAGCATCCATATTCATTGTTTCGGGTTGAATCGGGTATCATGAAAACCCGATCTGACCCGACCCATTGACACCCCTAATTTCAAGATGATTGCCAAGGTCTCATGTCGATCTTTCAAAACCAAAAAGGGATAATGGTACGATGGATGCTTAAATTTTGATTCAATATATAATATGATTCTCAAATTTTTAATTTATTCAATACGATCATTGAACTTTAACTTAATATATATTACGGTGCTTGAATTTTTAATTTATTAAATATGATCTTTAGATTTTTAATACATGTTCAACTTGATCCCTGAACAACATAAATATATTTAATGTTTAATTCAACTTTAAAGATAATATTGAATATCCTCATATAATTCATGGACTAAATCGAATATATATCAAAAATCCAGGGATCACATTGAACAAATTGAAAAATTAAACGTTCAGGATCCACATTGCATATTGGGTTATAGTTCAAGGACCTCATTAAACAAATTAAAAGTTTATGGACTATATTGAATATTGAGCCAAAGTTTAAGGACCATTAGTGTCATTTTCCCAACAATAAATAAGTAAATTAATTTAAATAAAAAAAAAAGAAAAGAAAATGGACAGGAGCGGAGACGGGTGCACCCAACTACGCGATTGTCAATGCATTGCCATCAAATGGAGCGAAACATGCGGACTTTTTGTACACCACCTTCTCCTCTTGGCTTGACTCTATGTATTTACAATAAATTGGAAAATGAATTTCATTTATTGGAACAAGTTTTCTATTTTTTAATAATTATATAAAAAGATGTTAATCGACTTGGAAAGTATCGAGATATTAACAAAAAGGGGGGGGGGGGGGGGGGTAAACGGGGGGCGTTTGGTCATCCAATCTTGTCAAATCATTTTGATTGCGTTTGATCGTCCGGATTTCTAAACAGAATAGGACTGGATAGGATAGAATAAGACACTACAAATAAACACCGAATTAGCGACGAAAATTGCAACTGAAAATTTAGAAAATCCGTCGCAAATCAAATTTGCGATGAAATTCCATCGCTACTAGATCGTTGCAAAATTTTGCGACGGACAATTTAAAAGTTCGTCGCAAAATTGCGACGAAAGTAAATTCGTCGCAGATTAGTCACGAATACAATCCGTCGCAAAATTCATCACAAATTTGCGACGAACGCTATCCGTCGCAAAATTCGTCGCAAATTTCATCGGAAAATTCGTCGCAAAATTAGTCAGAAAATTCGTCGCAAATTTGCGACGGACAACACAAATTCCTTCGCAAATTTGCGACGGACAAAAAAATGTCCGTCGCAAATTTGCTACGGACTCAAGCAATCTGTCGCAAATTTGCCACGGACCTTCGCGCTACGTCGCAAATTTTCGAACGACAAAAAATTTTTGACGGAAATAAAAATCTATTTTTCGGTCAAAAATTTTGCATCTCATTTATTTGTTTTGGGTCCTAAATTTGTGAGGTCTTTTTTTCAGTCCAAAATTTTGGCATCTCAAATTTTGCAATGTCGAAATTAGAATATCGGAAATGTTAGGGCACAATACCTTACCAAAAAATGTTAGGGCATAATAATATTTGACTTGTTGTCGTTTAGCGACAAAATTCGGACGATCATTTAAAATAATAAGAATAATCGACAATAACAATAATAAAAAGCACAATAACAATAATAACAAGAACAATAATGATAACAACCAAAATAGCACTTGTCGCATTAATAATTACACATTAGTAGTGTTTTGTGACAAAAATTTTAATCTTCGTCCTCGTCTTCTTTTTCGTCATCTGTCTGAAAATCAAATTCTGAACATTCTTGTACATTTAATTCGCAAATTTCAGTTGGATCCACATCTATCATTGCTCCACATGGATCTCGTAAAGTTGGAATATTATATTCCTCAATTTCAACCGTGTTACACACTTCCTCTTGTTGGTAGGCTCTATCCTTTCGGTGTTCCTCGATTTTCCTCCTTGCTTTGATTTTATATACAGCCCACCAATCAGTTTTGTCACGTTTCAAACTAGGATATGATGCATAACATACTTGAATTGCTTGTTGTACCAAGATAAATGATTCATACTTCATATATCTTTTCTTGTGATTTATTTCAACCAAATTAAACTTCGTATACACCTTCATTCCTTTGACGGGGTCGAACCATGTGCACTTAAATAACACAACCCGCAGCATTAATGATCCAGGGTACTCTATCTCTATGATTTCATTCAACAAGCCATAAAAATCATCTTCTAAACTGCCACCATTGGATGACCGAACAGACACACCACTATTCATTGTGGATTTTCCCATTCCATATTCTTGAGTATGAAAATTATATCCATTTATGAAATATGATGGCCAACTTCGAACTCTTAACTGTGCACCCCATGACAAATGATATAGCAATCCTTACCCTCCAAGTTCATCATGATTACTGTGAACCTAAGGTTACACATGCAAAATCAATAATATATATTTTACTAAATAATGTATAAAATTTTAATAACTTGATTTTGGTCCATAGGCAACTTACATATGTCTTGAACCATGCTGCAAATTGTTCATCACACAAACGATCGAACTCATTTGGTTGTAGTCCAAACATTGAAGTTTGGAAAATCCTAATATTAAAAACCATTTAAATATTAGCAAATATTTGACACACAAAACATATATTTGCAAATTTACACTTAGTTGAAGTATAGCTCGACTTCTAAGTAGTTCAGTAAAATATAAGTATGGGCTGCATGAAATTCTTCGTTTGATAAGTAACGAAACCGACATGCCCCGCTTGGTCGACCCAGATAATTGAAAATATAGAATGCTGTGCAATTGGGATCAATATGGCTCTCATCATTTCTGCCTGCTCTCTGCCTCTTGCACTGAACGTGCGACTCAAAATAGTATGATGCAAATGTTGTCATTTCTTCCACAATATATGCATTACAAATTGAAGCTTCAATACGTGCCTTATTCTTTACTTTTTTCTTCAAATGATATAAGAATCTAGTTAAAATAGAAAGAAGCTTATCGAAACATATTATATGATAAAGTAACTTGAACTATATTTAAAAAAAAAACATTACCTCTCAAATGGATACATCTATCTAAATTGGACAGGACCTGCAACTTTGGTCCCATAAGGCAAGTGAACTAAAAGATGCTTCATCAAATCAAAAAACGCCGAAGGAAATATCATTTCTAAGTTGCAAAGAATAATTGGAATATCTCTCTCTAGTTTTTCCATGTGCGATGCTTTTAACACTGTCGAGCAAATATCATGCAGGAAATTGCTGAACTCTGTAATGGCGCCCCATACAAAGTTCGGTAGAACTTCCTTGAAAGCTATTGAAATTAGTCTTTCCATCAAGATGTGACAGTCATAACTCTTCAAACTTGTCAACTTGCATTCATTCAAATCAACACATTTATCGATGTTCGAAGCATATCCATCAGGAAACCGCGCAGATTTCAACCATTGACAAGCAACTCACCTCTGCTCCTTATCCAATGTATAAACTGCTTTCAGTTTTGGTCCCCAGCTGCTTGCATCCACAGCTAATATTGGCCGATCACAAATAACTCTCATATCTTTTCTTACGTTCAAGTTGTCTTTTGTTTTTCCCGCGACATCTATCACAGTATTTATGATATTGTTGAAAACATTCTTTTCTATGTGCATGATGTCAAGATTATGATGAATAAGATGAGCCTTCCAATATGGTAGATCCCAAAATATATTGCGTTTTGTCCACTTATGTGTACTTCCGTACGCAAAAGTCATGCCGTGTGGGTTCTCAACAACAGTTGAAAAGCCCTGCAAACGCTCCCAAATTTGATCGCCGGTCAACCTCAATGGTGGACGCATTCTTTCAGTCTTATTCTTGATGAACTCTTTTTTATTCCTTCTGAAAGGATGACTTGGCGGTAAAAATTATCTGTGATAGTCAAAATAGCTGGGCTTCTTTCCATATTTTAATCTAAATGACTTTGACATCTCCAAACATATCGGACATCCTAAGATCCCAGTTGTACTCCATCCAGATAACATTCCATAAGCTGGAAAGTCATTTATCGTCCAAAAAAAGGCAGCCTTCATTACAAATGTTTGATCGGTAGAAACGTCATACGTAGGGACACCTTCAACCCATAGCCGTTGTAACTCTTCAATCAATGGTTGTATATAAACATCTATCAACTTTTTCGGATTTTGCGGCCCTATCACGATCAATGTCAAAAACATATAAGGTGTCTTCATGCACATACCAGGTGGAAGATCGTACGGCGTTAAGATAACTGGCCAACATGAATAACTTTTTCCTGTTTTTTTTTCCAAATGGAGCAAATCCATCGGCACAGAGACCTAACCTGATGTTCCGAGGCTCCATCGCAAACTCAGGGTATGTTTTATCAAAATGTTGTCATGCCTTCGCATCTGAAGGATGACACATTAGACCCTATTCTGTTTCATGATTTGCATGCCAAGTCATGTGTTCAGCAGTGGTTTTAGACGCATAAAGCCTTTGCAATCTGGGGATTAAGGACAGATAAAACATTTGCTTGCATGGTCTATGCTTCTGATTACGACCCGACCTCCTGTTAATCTTGTACCTAGGTTGGCTACAGAATTTGCACGATTCTGCATTTTCATCATCTCTTCAATATAACATACAACCCCTACTACATACATCAATCTTTACAACCGGAAGGCCTAAGTTATCCATTATCTTTTTCATATCATAAAAATTACTTGGCATGATGTTATCACGAGGCAATGATTCTCGCATTACTTCAACAAAAGAGTTGAAGCAATCCGCAGACATATTATGCTCTGCCTTGATATTTAACAGTCCGGCTGTCACCGATAACTTAGTGTGGTCCTCACAACCTACCCATAAAAGTTCATCTGCTGCTTTCAACACATCCCAGAACTGATTAGATTGAAAAGTTTCTTATAGACATTCTCATCAAAACTCGTTACTCCTATATCTTACAATTGTGAAGCATGACTAGTATCCACTTGTTCACGTGTAGGAGTAAAACTAGTACTTGCATGATTCGATTCTGTGACAAAATTCTGACTAGCTGCATCAATCACCATTCTCTCGTATGGGTTAAATTGCTCATAATAGCCACATTCTTCCCTAATTGAAAATTGATCACTTCTTCCATATCCTTCATCAGATATAAATGGTTCACCATGGAAAGTCCAATTATAATAGTTCGGAGTAAACCCATATCTAGTAAGGTGTTCTCTAACTTTATCACACACAAGAAATTTACTATTACCGCACTTTTTACACGGACATCTTAACTTATTTCCATCCATGAACTCATATTTACTAGTTGCAAAGTCTAAAAATAGTTCAAACCCAGTACGAAACTCATCTGTCAATCTTCGACGTCCAGGTAAGTTCTTATTATACATCCAAGCCCTACGAAACTCATCTGTCAATCTTCGACGTCCAGGTAAGTTCTTATTATACATCCAAACCCTTTCTCTTTGCATTGTGTCTGTAAAAAATTCTGCAAAAATATTTAAAATATCATATCTATTGCTCTTGATTAAAACCATAAAATTTTGAAAATTATAATTTTGTTATTCACACAACAATTAATATGAAATTGCAAAAATAGAAAAAATTACCATGTAAAGAAGACTTACCCAAATGTTTGACTGAAATATTGGTAGGAGAAAGTGGTCAATTTGATGAGAATTGCAACGTCCACTTGGATTGCAAGACCTTCAATTGGACACATACCCAAAAAAAAAATAATCACTTAAGAATCATTTTTTAATAATTTTTAATGTACGACGGAAACGGAATTCATGTCTCGCAAATTTGCGACGGAAACTAAATTTTTTGTCGCAAATTTGCGACGGAATTTTCATTATTCATTGCAAATTTGCGACGGAACCTATTTCCGTCGCAAAATGGCATGGCCGTTCAGGCTCATTCAAAGGCCGGCGAGGTGTCGCCGGTTGCCGGTCGTTAAACCGGTCATGAAGATACGAAAAAACAACAAACATAAATATATATAAAAAAAAGAAATTACAATCCAACGATGAATAGTCACGAAGTTAGCTATGATATTTACCAGTACAAAAGCTTCACCGAGATTAATATGTGTGTGCGCGGATTTTGCTGATGTCATACATATGAAAGAGGGAGAAAAGCGAGAGAGAGCAAAAATTTAACGATAGGGTTGGAATATCACGGGCTGATAAACTACAAATTTGCGACAAACTTTTTTCCGTCGCAAATTTGCGACGATTTTTTTTCCGTCGCAAATTTGCGACGAACTTTTTTTCGTCGCAAATTTGCGACGGTTGTTTTTTTCCGTCGCAAAATAAACCGTCGCTAATTTGCGATGGAAAATATAATCCGTCGCTAATTTTGTCACTAATTTGCAACAAAAAAATTTCGTCGCAAATTACATGTTTTTTTGTAGTGAGAAATCCTGAGATTTCTTCATATCCTGTCCATTATTTGGTAGACTACGGATTTAAAGTCGGATAGGATAATTTTTATTTTTATTTTTATTTTTTTACTATTCAAGGTTCCGGAGGAGTTAGTGAAGGAAAAAAAGTCGAAAATTGTTTTTGGTAAAAGCGCACAAGGTGTGGAGATAAAGATGACGGTGAGTGGAGTGTAGCGTTTCTGGAAAAATAGGCATTAGAAATCCTATTCGGGTCTATCCCACCTCCCCCGGATTTTTTCATCTGGGTTATATCCAATCTTATCCTATCATGAACCACCACTAAACATAGGATAGGATAAAACGTATTCTATCCTGACTTTTATCCGGTCGACCAAACGCAGCCTTTGATCCTTGGTCGTGTATGCAATTGTAATTTTAATTTCGATTTTGTTAAGGCGCTTGCTAAAGACACGTTTCGAGGTGGACGCATTCGATTTTCAAAGCATCAATTGTTCACGTCACAATGACAATTGATGCATTTGGAACCATGATATTTCGTTATCTGGATATTTAACACGTGGTCCGAAATACATTTTTTTTAACAATTAAAGCGCTAACGTTTAATTTTTTGAAAAGAGTTGCTATCTTACTTGATGCAATTTTTTTATGTGATTGACGAATCCAGAAAAGGTCGGAGACTTTCTCTAGAATGACACTTCAAATGTGTACGCGGGCGTGTCAATAACAGCCTAATGGTTTTTTTCCTAGCAAATAAGAATCTCAATGTTCATCTAGATCTTCAATATATATTAGGGTTAATATCATGAAAAATCCCAAATTGATACATTTATGACAAATTTACCCCGAACTATTTTTTTGACCACAAAAAATCCTAAACTAGTACACATGTGATAATTTTACCCTGAACTATTTTTTTTTTACCATCAAAAACTCTACACCGGTATGCCTGTGATAATTTTACCCCCGAACTAATCTTTTGATCATCAAAAACCCCAAACTGGTACACCTGTGATAAATTTACCCTCTGTTAGTTTCCGTTAAATTTTACTGTCAAATTGCAAAATTTAATGACACATGGTAATTGACATGTGTACTAGTTTTAGGTTTTTCCCCTCCGTTTGTCTCAAGTTTATCAATTTGTGATTTTTTGTGATATTAATATAATTTAACGGACATTAATAGAGGGTAAATTTGTCACAAATGTACCAGTTTGGGGTTTTTAGTGGTTAAAAAATTAGTTTCAATGGTAAAATTATCACAGGTGTACCAATGTAGGGTTTTTAGTGATCAAAGAAATAGTTCGAGATAAAATTATCACAAGTATACCAGTTTGAGGGTTTTGGGGGTCAAAAAAATAGTTCAGGATAAATTTATCACAAATGTACCAATTTGGAGTTTTTTATGGTAAAAAAAAAAGTTCGGGGTAAAATTGTCACAAGTGTACTAATTTAGGATTTTTTGTGGTGTTAACCCTATATATTAATATTAAAGAAAATAGCACCGCAAATACCTAACTTTTAATTAGTTTCGCAATGAAGTACTTGAATTATTTTTGTTCAATCAAATATCTCAAAAAGTGACTCACTATATAGCGCCCCAGTTAAAAAAAAACTGCCACGTCATATGTTTATCGCTGACATGGCTCGTTTACTCAATAAAAATGTTGGCGTGGCTTGCTTGGTCAGCAGAAAATGCTGACTAGGGTTGCCAACTAAATTTAGATTAATCAAATAATTTTATTCTTCTTTCTTTTCCATGATCTTCTTCCTCATGTGAATTTCATTGTAACTATCGTTCTGTGATCGCTCGGGCCGACCTCCATCGTCAAGGTTGTAACTATCGTTCTGTGATCGCTCGAGCCGACCTCCATTGTCAAGGTCGCGCGACCCTCAGGGCTACCTCCCTGTCATGGAGGTCGCGCCTCGCGTTAGATGTAATGGCCTCCAGAGCTAAGGTCAGCATCGTGTGGATCGAAGGATCTATTTTCGATGTTATGCAGATAAGACAACGTTGTAATGTCACTTGGATTTTTTTTTTTTCTATTGATCAACAAGTTAAGGGGCACGAATTGTGTGCGATTGGTGCGACTATCACGTGAATGTCAGTCTTTCTCTAATAAAGAAAAATATAATGATCAGGAACATAGAAAAGAAAAAGTTAAATTTTGTCTGGCATGTGGACATCACCGCACAAAATTAGAGGCGTAATTCCCTTAAAAAGCACCAACTTAGGTCCGGTCCGAAATTTTGGCCCAAATTTTATTTTGTCCCATAAAGAAAACACAAGCTCTAGGTCGTGTCCCAATTCTGGCCCAAAATTTTTTTTTTATCTCATAAGAACTAATTTCTGGTTGGATCTCATTTTTTATCTGAAGATTTTATTATCTCCTAAAAATGCACCAACTTTTAGTCGATACCCAAATCCGGCTCCCATCAAGTTTTTGTTTAATGATGTTGTTAAAGATTTGATTAGTTATTCCATGTGTACTCGGCAAAAGCTTGACAAAAACTCAATGACAGCTGGAATCAGCATTGGCTACCGACTGAAAATTGGTGCTTTTTCACGACTAAGGCTAGGTTAAATTTTATTTGACTTTTGGCTTGCATCTTACTCGATTGGTTACTGATAAGACCACTCAACTGTTTTAAAAGATTAAGCTATCTGATTTAATGTTTATATATTCCAACACCTGAAATTTTCCTACTTTTCACATGCGATGATATGTCAAGCAAAGAATCTCCGATGGAAAATTATTACATGACAATGTAAATGGGAGGCAAAAGAGTTTAACCATCAAAAAATTGGATTTAAATGGCTAAAAAAATGTTTATAGTGCTAATAATATAAGTGCTATCAAAACTAAAAATAAAAATGTTACCGTCACTACCATAAGTATGAAGAGTATTCATAATAACAGTAAAAATCATAATTCTAGTGTAGCTAGTAGCTTTGGAAAAACTACGAATTCTTATTAGTAACTAAGAAAGAATCCCACGACATTCGCTATGAGGCCTTTCTATATATATATATATATATATATATATATATATATATATATAATTTCTACCCAATTATTAAGTTAAGCTGTTGGATTCGATGACAATGTAAATGCGAGGCAAAAGAGTTTCACCATAAAAAAATTGGATTTAAATGGCCTAAAAAAATGTTTATAGTGCTAATAATATAAGTGCTATCAAACCTAAAAATAAAAATGTTACCGTCACTACCATATGTATGAAGAGTATTCATAATAACAGTAAAAATCATAAGAGTATTCATAATAACAGTAAAAATCATAATTCTAGTGCAGCTAGTAGCTTTGGAAAAACTACGAATTCTTATTAGTAACTAAGAAAGTATCCCACGACATTTGCTATGGGCCTTTATATATATATATATATATATATATATATATATATATATGTGTGTGTGTGTGTGTGTGTGTGTGTGTGTGTGTGCGCGCGCGCGCGCGCGCGCGTGTGTTCAACAAATCGGTTTTGTTTGGAATAGGATATCTTATCCATTTTAATGCAGTATTCAAAGGTTTATAATTTATTACCAATCTTGGGATTCCTCTTTCTAACTCAGCATTTTTGTTGACATAGAAAGCCGAGCAAGTCCAAGGAGATTGGCTCTTCCTAATAAGCTTCTTTTCAAGAAGTTCTTGTATTTCTTTTTTACAGAAATTTAGAACTTCGTGATCCATTTAAAAAGGTCTAGCTTTTGTAGGAATGTCTTTTTCAGAAAATTCTGGTTCATAAGGTAAATCAACAATATGACTCTTTCGAGTCCAGAAAGCATTTGGAATATTGGAACATATAGAATCCTTGATTTGGTTTTCAAGAAAAGAGATCTTTTTTTTTGAAGGTTTGCTTCATAAAGATTCTTATCAATCCTTTTGTATTCAAGATCTTCTTTAAGGAATTGGAGATGATTTTCCTTATCCTGAATTATACAATTTATTTCAGAAATTGAATGTTCTTGAAGAGTATTTAAATTCTTGGTTTGAGATTTTGAAATGAAATCGAAACATATCCTTTTTCCTAAAGTTTCCGTTTCAATTCCTCTTTCAGTGACTTTAAAAGGTAAGTAAATTAATAAAAGGTGATCCGGGAATGACATTTTGCCTAATGTCTTTGACAAGAAGGAAGGGGGTTTTAAAAGAAATTTGTTCCTTCAAAATCTCGGCTTCAGGAATTTTGAATTCTATATTTAATCTGCTTCCTGATGCTGATTTGAGAGATTGGGAAGTTTTTTCAAAATATTTGGTAGGTATTAGACCTTCTCTTATGCAGTTAAGGTCTGCACCTATATCAAAAAGGGCTGTAGTATCAAGGACAAATTTTTGGATTCGAATAGAAATGTTGATAATCCACTTTCTTGTGGTTATCTCTGAAAGTATCAAAAGAAAGTTTGTATCGGAGGGAGAAGGAAGCTGAGGAGTTTCATCTTCTTCAAAATTTTCTTCCTTTTGTTTTCCTCTTAGATTTTTCATTTTTATTTCCAAAATATCCTTTTGCATAGCAATTTGGGTAGCTTTGAGATTTTGTATCTCTTCCTTTTGTTTATTGATTTCATTAGTAAGTTCGCTTATAGAAACAGGTTTAAAACTTGCTTTTTTGGCTTTTCCCAAAATGGTAGAAATATTATAAGGATTGCTAGTTTGAAAAGTAGATTTAGAAAATGATTTTGGATTTTGAAAATTATTTAAATATTTTATTTTTGTTTTTGGATCAGTGATTTCATCAAAGGTTTGAAGGAGAATTTCTTCTTCTTTTGTTAAAACATTTATTTCAAAATTAGTTGCATCTTCCTCCTCACTTTTTGAAGTTGAGGATGAAGAGGTTTCTAAATCATAAATTTGTAATCCCTTTTCAGAACTAGACTCATCAGAAGAACTATAGTCAGTCTCAACCATTAATTGGTTAAGCTGATGAATAGTTTCTTCGTCCAAATTTAGTTCATTAACCTTTTTAGCAACTTTACAAAAACGAGAGGTGTGGCCTTTCTTCCCACAGTTGTAGCAAGTGATATTTTTAAAATTCCTTTTGGGTTTTTTGGTTTTATTAGAATCATCTTTTTCTTCCCCTTTTGAAGAACTTTTATTAAACTTTTTCTTATAAGGTTTCTTATAAAACCTTTTCTTTTCTTTCTTCTCTTTCTTTTTGGAAGAACAAGTTCCAGAACATTTGGTTTTATCAAAAGAATCAAAAGACGGATCATATTGGGCACAAAAATCTCCTAGTCCTTTTCTGAAAAGTTTTTGTTCCTTTTTGATCTGTTTTTGGAGGCGAATATTGGTACATAATTGCGTTCCGATTTTATAAACATAGGAGGTTAGTTCTCCATAAGAAAGGTGGTCATATGGAATCTGATTTCCATATTCTTCCCTAATCTTACCGCGAACTTGTTCTCCTATAAGTTTTGGTAAATCAGCAAGAAACTTTTCTTTCCAAAAAGACTTATTGCAATCTGTTCTTTGGAAAACTCTTTGCAAAAATATTTCTTTGTATTCCCTAAATTCTCCTAGGGATCTACATTTCATGTTTGATAAAAGATCTTGATTTTTATCAAGAATATAAGAAGAATCTCCGAGAAAATGTTGAGATATAGAAAATATTAAAGTATTGACAGCATCTTGAATGGGTTGATTATCATCATCAAGAATGTTTTGACCAAACGGGTTGAGTTTATAGGCATTTAGAATCTGAGACCTTTGCTCATCATTCAGGTAGTTATCCCACCATCATTTGAGCTGGCCAGTGAAACCAGCTATTAAAAGATAAGCAATAGAATGGTCAGAAGTATCGGGAATGGTTTTATAAGTGTTTACAAGCATGACCATTTGAGTTAAAATATTTATGAGATTTTGTTCAGAAACACCATCAATATTCCATTCATAAATAGCATCAGAAGAATATTTGTTTTGAACTTTAGAAAATGTTTCTTCTGAAAGAATATTAGGTGGACTGACACGAGAATAATATAATTTCTGAGGGTCTTTCCAAGTAATGCGATTCACCTCAGGAATAGAATCAGTATCGGATTTGTCCAAAAGATTGATCTGGTTGGAATTTCCAGCGCGATCAGGAGTGTCTTTGACACTTAGATTTTGTATTAAAGGAGTATCAAGAATTATGGGATTTTTAGGAATCAAAACTGTTTTTCCCTTTAGGAGTCTCCTCCTATCTTCCAAAGCTTTAGCAAAATCAAGACTAGGATTCTTAGGAATCTCAAAATTTTTAAAAAGTGGTGGCTTCAGATCCTTCTTTGTATTTAATAAAGAAGGGGGTGGAAAATTATTTTGAGTAAGATTTTCAATTCGATACAGTTGTTTACCTATAGTATGAAGATGTTGATTAGAAAAATTATTTTGTTCAACAATCTTCTTAATGCCTATGCCATCAATTTCAGAAGTGGTTTTGAAAGGAGAAGCTATAATCTCAACTTCTCGATGTTCGATTTTGATCTTTCTGAGAGGAGGATGATTAGACTCAATGATATTGCCATCGTCTAATTTCCATTTATAAAATTGATCAAGAACAAAAATTTGTTTTTCTTTTAGAAATTCATTTTCAAACCAATCAAAGAAGAATACTTCGATCTCATGTTGGTACATGTAATCATAATATTCTTTTTTGATTTCAAGTGCTTGTTTTTGAAAATTTGCAAAGAATCATTCTCTAAGTGTTATCAGAAGAATTGAACTCTTTATTTAAAAAGATTCTGTCAGGTTCAAAAGTTATTTCTAAAACATTAATTTCCGGATCTTTCATTTCAAAAGGAGTGGGTTCAGGGAATTCAGCATTGTGCTGATAGACTGGTCTTGAAATTCCTGACCTGTTGTCTATGCCACTGATATTAGGAAAGGAGGTGCACTTGCAGATGCTTCATCAGGATTATTCAAAGGAATATTGGGAGGAATAGCATCAACTGACCTACGAGAGGAAGTGGAATGCCAAAAAGGAATAGATCTAATGTCACAAGATCTTCTAGGGAGGTCAATAGATCTCCTAAAAAATTGGATGGTTACTCTCCCTTCGGGATGTTGAATGACATTGGTAGAATCAGAATTTTGAATGATTTGTTGGGGAATTCTATTTTCTAATTCCCACTGATCAGGAAGAGTTATTTGGTTCCAAGGAATGGTTCTTGGAATGGTGATGTTTGCTTTAGAAATATCAGTTTGCAAAAGAAATGGAAATTATTTCCACCCACTTATTAAGTTAAGCTGTTGGAATCGACTTTCAAATATAGTATCAAAGTCCGGTTTCGCCCTAGATTTATTTCACGGTCGAGGCTTCCCAGCCATCAATTCCATGTGTCATTCTCAGTCCGGTTTACACTTGAGAAGAGGGTACCGAAATCCCACGAAGAGTCTCTTTCTATCTATTAATTTAAACTTTGGGATTAGACTTTTTACTCCCAGACACTCCCATAAACAAACCATCATGTCTTCTTCACCACACACAACCAGCCGCCGCCATCGACCCCCCCTCGCTGCCACAGCTGCAGCCGTCGCAAACCTCCCCTCCCCCTATGCACGAGGTGCTTCCGCCTCGCTCATTCTTCTATGCAATTTCTCTCTACCATCGTTCTCTCCCTCTCTGCTCCCAAATCTCAGAGTCCTCCATGGAAGTCCATTCATGGGCACCGGAGGCAAAGGAGGAAAAACCAAAAATAAACGATGCTGGGCCTAGGGGTGTAGAAAAACTTTATTGTCAGGTTAATAACCTTTTTAAATGCAGTCAGCACAAGAATACAGAGCCTCTCTCCCATTACGTAACGTACTTGTACAATAATTTCTATTGTTAAAATAGGTACAAGAAAATCCTCCAAAATGAAAGTAACAATAGGCAGCTACAACAGCATCATCACCTGGCATGGAACAAACAAAAATCCAGCATTACATCGCTGTGTTCAGAACTATATAACCAGATTTCTCAGCATTATAAGTTTGTCTATTCTCATATGGAAGTCCATTCAGTGAAGCCTCTTGGAAACAACACATTGAAAGATTTGTAGAGAAGGGAGACTAAAAGAGTCGAGCATGCTAGCAGAATAAAAGCTGCGTTCAGCCATCTCACTTTTCCTAGGCCTATAACTGACTAAACGGTTCGTCCCAACCAGACATCGAACTCTACCATTTACCAGCCATTGGCCCAACAAAAAAGAAAGCATGAAAAATGACAACGAAAGAAAGCACCCCTTTCCAAAAGGAACAAAGGAATGTACTCAATGAAGATTCTTGTAAGAACCGTCCTACCCATATAAAAGATTTTACGTGGAAGAAGCAGAGTTTTCACTTTCAAGGGTCTGAATATGAAGTGGAAGCGGGTATATACTTAAATAGATGTATTCCATCTTTCAATTAGTGGAGCACAGAATCAGGTTCTGTTTCATATAAAAACATATCAGAATCCAAACTTGGGATATCAACATCATTAAGACAATTTCAAATCATAGTACTAACATAAGGTCCAGAAACCTTTGTACTCTCCCACCCAGCTAATTATCTCAAAACGAGGGGCAGTGTAGGACAAGGTCTTTGCATGACCACTAGAACCAAAACTACACGCATTTCTTCAACCTTAAAATTTAATCCATATTGAAAAAATTGAAACGGTACTTGTAAAAAATAAGATAATAGAGTTACCACAGGATATCCAAAGCTGATGACAGAACATATATGGATGCTTTAGACAGTAGCCTGTAGAAATGTGCAAGATAGAATTAGCGTGTACAGCTCCCATCCTTTTTTACCAAAACAATATATTCAAATAAATCAAGTGAAAAAGTACATGCAAGAATTAACGTAGGTCAACCACTATTTGCCTATTTACCCAAGGAGGAGGGGGGAGAGAGCAACTTGGCCTGACTTTTCAACCATGACATGCCACTTATGGCAGAATAACTATTATGTTCATTCTATTGGCAATGATTGTTAACGCAAGGCCTTTGTAAATTGTTGATGCAACGAAAACTGGCTGCGCCATCACCTTTCAATTTTATAAGTGGTAAATGGAGAAATTAATAACTGTGAGCACCCCCACTCTTAATTTCATCACTTTCGAAATATTACTCTTATTCCTTATACCCTAGTTAAGGTGTTGAAATGCATTTTTCTGTCAGAGTTATGCTAAAATTTCAGCATTTAATGATAATATGTAGACCTACCACTTCACCATGCATAGCACTAGGTAACCTCCATCTTCAGCCTCCCTTGGAAGCAACTTTTATTTGTGGTACTTAAAATACTGCATAGGACCAATTGAGAAAAAAAGTATGACCGCACAAAGGCTCAAACTATTTCCAGAGCTACAAATGATGCAGCCACAGCTTCAGAAATTGAACATCTTAAAATGAGTGAACACCCTTTGGGATAAGTAGGCAGCCCAAGAAAATGAATAGCATGTTGACCGCACTTCATAAGCCATCCTCACTCTATCTCCTATGAGTGTGAATTCCTAACTAAGGGAGAACGAACAATTGGTAGAAGCCCTGACGTGCTGTACACACCTCTCTGTAAATCCCAGAGCTTGTGGTTTTAGTTCCTCTCAAAGAAGGATTTCTACCCACAGAGGTTACTCAAACTATCTGATATATAGCGAGTCTCGCGCGCAGAGACCCCCCCCCCCTCATATTGCGCAAAAGTCTTGTAGAAAGGTCATTATAGGGTAGTGATGAGTTTTTATTATGTTAAATCTTTTACTTCTTTCATTCTGCTACAGACCTGAAAAAAACTGGAAGCTGCACCTTCAAAAGATGAAATTAGCTTCTATCAAGATTCTAAATATAACCAATTGGCCTTCTCTGCAAAGAATGAAAAACCAGCACTTGATTGACCAACCAATCAAGTGTTGCTTGAACCTTTATTAATAGAATGCAACATGCTTTACATTGCATCCATTTCAACTAACAAGGTAACATACAATATGACGGAAACTTTTTTGGAAAATCTTAAATCCTTATCAATGCATGAATTACTTCTATTCAAAACAATGATGGAGATTGAAAAGCTTTAACGTCCGAGAGAGAGAGAGAGAGAGAGAGAGAGAGAGAGAGAGACTGGGTGAGGGACCAGAAACAGGAGCTGGGGAATAAGGGGCAGAGCTACTGCAATTTTTACTCCTGATGTTAAATAAGGGTATAATAGTCATTGGACATGACTAGAGCCATTTTGGGGGTGGAAATAGAAGCCTTGTGTAATTAGATCAATGTACACATGCAAAGTTGTTAAAAGCTACATCATTATGCTAAATGATCTCATTAGATATTATGCTCAAGTACTGGTTCTCTAAAAGCTACTTCAGGGATGACTCAAGTGCAACAACCATATTTAAAAAACATATGGCATTATATCAACTTGTGAAGACGACACAGCCCAATTGATCACCATAGATTTGTTCGTTTAAGTGAAGATAACACAACAGTGGCGCTTTACCTTCTCAGAGTTTGAGGTGAAAATTGTTTTAATGGACTCAAAGACCTCTTCGACAGGCTTTCCAGCATCAATCTGAATAAAAGCCAATATAGATAAGCAATTAAATGAAATAAGAACATGCAAATACACCTACAGAAGATTTCAACAATTTAGAGATTTACACACCTTTCTGACTTTTCCCTTGGAATTGTAATACTCGATAACTGGGAGGCTAGACTCCAAGAACACCTTAAACCTTTTCCGTATTGTTTCGATGTTGTCATCTTCTCTTCCCTTCAAAACCAGTAACAGATAATAGAAAAACATCAGATTTCTAAAATGACTACGTGAGCTGGAAAGGTGACAAAAGCAGGGATGTGTGCTTGTATGGTAAAGGTGGTGAAGAAATAAATGCCTGACCTGATTCCTGTTCAACAAGCGCCTTTCCATCTCTTCCTCAGAACAATTAAAAAACAACACGAATTCTGGCTCAATTTTAGTCTGCAGAAATTTCACTTGTTATCCCTTTCAGAAGGAAGATCAACATGCAATAGCTAATAGGCTCACATTTGAAATATGTGGGATGATACTAGATCAGTAATGAGATTAGAGCAGTGCATTACAAACAAAATCAGGTGTGAGGTGTGGCCAAACTTACAACAGCTTCAAATGCGGCACGATTTTCCTCATTCCGAGGGAAACCATCAATAAGGAACTTGTCATTTCCATTTTCCAGCATTGCTTTCTCCAGAAGCTTGATTGTCACTTCTGAAGGCACAATCTTTCCCTCCTTAATCATATCCTGGATCATAGTTCTGCCAATTGAAAGAGGAATTTTGGTTGGTCGTTAGGCCTTCAAAGAGACAACTCAATTGTACAAGAACCTAAAAGACATGGCTCCTATCATGTGCATTCATTCATCTCAAGATGGCTTCAGTCATCTCTCTGGTTAAAAAAGGCATATAGGAATGTCAACTGTGCAGTTAGGGCTAACAACTGAAGTTTCCGCCTCGCAATTAATCATTAATGCCAATTAGCAGGAATATAAATACGTCTGACCCAGATATAACATGTTAGTTATTCGCATCAAATTTTCAGAGCACAAAAAAAAAATTGAACATATAAAACAAGCTTGTTTAACAACATTTTTTGTCACTTATAAGCATATGACAACGGGTTCTAACGTGTGTAAGTGACAAAGTGTGATGAATAATAGTTGAACCAATCAAATACACATTTCTGAATGAGCTTAAGAGACTGCCAAGTGCTAACTTGTGCAGGACATGGTTCTTTTTCATGTTGCACCGTTTATGCTGTGATGTTGGGTTCAAAACAGTGAACTAACTAAAAGTCAAATATGGGTTATGTGAACAACCCATGTCACAAATTGCAGCTTCCAGTAGGTTAATAACAACACAGTGCCACCAATTGCTGCCCAAGCGCCAAATATGTGCACGCACACACACAACCCATGTAACAAATTGCAGCTTTGAAGGCGGTTCGACATCTCAACCAGAGTTCAAAATCACCAGTAAGTCAATAACAACACAGTGCAACCAATCACCGCCCAAGTGGCAAAGCTCTGCGTGCGTGCGCGAGTGTGTGATGTCGCAAACCGGCTTGATATCTCAACCAGAGCTCAAACTCCAGTGAATCAATAACAACACAGTGCAACCAATTGCTGCCCAAGCACCCCCCCCCCCCCTCTCTCCCTCCCTCTCTCTCCCTCACTCCCTCCCTCCCTCCTTCTCTCTCTCTCTGTAGCCGTTAAAGCAGAGTATCATTACAACTAATGTGGGTGTGAACAATAATATCATCTACCACGTAACGATTCATGAAACATTATCTCAGTGGAAACAAAGCCAAAAACAATTGTGAAATGACCAAGCAATCCTGTTTAACTGAGCATTAAAAAGAACTACAAAAGCAAGAAAAATAGCATGACGTATAAAACTTTACTTGAGCATACCTGGACTAACATATTTAGGTTTAGTCAAGAAGAGGATCCTACCACATGGAGAATAGAGAATGCACATATCTCTAGCGAAAAGTACAAGTACAGATACTATCTATACTAACTTCCTGAAATAATAGAAGATTAATGACAGCGGCATTATTACCCATTTTCAGAACCAGATTTGATTTCTGCTCGGAGAAGGTCACCAGCACTGAGATGTGTGAAGCCAAAGTGCTGAACAATATTGGCACATTGCGTACCCTTTCCACTGCCTGGTCCACCTACAAACTTAACAAAGCTAAATTAAAAACGTTGAAAGAGCCTCTACTCTTTTGGCAAATAAGAATTTAGAAATTTCTGAAGCGATAAAAGCACTCCTTCCAATAAATTAAAAGAAATTTAAAGACCCATATCAAATCTGTATAAGCAAAATTAGATGTGAATACATTGAATCATATACTCCATATTTAAACTTTCGGCCATTAAAAAATCAATTCTACTATTCTCCATCCAGAAGACAGACATGAACCCCAGTTTATCATGAGAATAAGCAAAAACTATTAAACTTGCATAATAGCAAATGGTCACATATGATGCCCCTAGTCATAACATATGATGCATTTCAAATGAATCATTTAGAGTTAAATTAACACGATGGAGCTACCGAATGCTCATTCAGTTTTGAAGGAATAGAATATATTGAAAAAGAAAATAGAAAGGTTAATGCTGAAAAAAGGGTGAAAAGGAATCAAATAAAGTCAAAAAGAAAAAGAAAAAGAAAAAGAAAAAGAAAAACTGAGTGATTAAATTGAATTTGGCTCTACAGAAAAAAATCTCACCCAACTCTAAATCAAGCACCAAGCATATGATCCAAAGGAAAAGGATCAAATCTTCAAACGAAAGACAAACATATTGAAAATTTGAAACACAATGCATCCCTCAAGCAACTCTGCTGAAAGATATGAATGAGTCTACTTTCTGCTAATTGACAAACTTAAATAATAGATCAAAATATAGCATCATGGAATCTAATAGAAGCTAACTGATGGAATTGGTTATTATTAAAAAGATCATACTGATAAAATAAACAACCCCGTTATCCCTAAAGCAAGTTGCAGAAACTTAAGAATAGAAGCTCACCCAAAACAAAAACAACTCTGGGCTTCTTATCTGTCAAGCTTCCCTCCTGTAAGCAGGGCAGTTTCTCATGTCAGCATTGCACATCAGTGAAGTTGGAAGAATATGTCAAAAGCAACTTTGCTCCAGAGAGAGAATCTTCACAACTACCAGTATTCTTCTTATCAACAAATTCCTCTGAATATGTTCTCATAGCAAGTTGTCAAGTCACTTTGATACATGGATGTCACACAAACCTTAGATTAACACAAGCACAAGCACACCCCGCCCTCCCCCCACACACACACCCACACCCACACACATACACATACACATACACATACACATACACATACGCACACGCGCATGCACAGAGAGACAGAGACAGAGACAGAGACAGAGAGGGGGAGGGGGAGGGATAGAATCAAAGTTTTTCTGGAACATGCTCAGCAGAACAGTTACTCAATGCTCTAGACTACGATAATGTATAATGAGAAACCAGTCAAGCATTTTATTCTAAAGTAAATATCACTTGGAGACTTGACCTAGCAATTCAAATGCATCTTATCTCATCATCATGCATGCTTAGTGCATTTTATCAGACCCTTTCAGTTTCAACCTTTGCAGTCCATTGTGCTCAACTTGATCCCTTATTATCACCTTAGGGTGTCCAGATACCTTTGATATGGTCCCAACTCTCAGCAATAAAAGGAACTTCTAAGTTCTTACTAAATGTTTGAGTATGAATGAAATTCAAAGATGAGGACGGAGATGCAGAAATAACCGAGATTGAGAAGTCTACTACTCCAGATTGGAAGAATGAATAACATTTGAGTGCACATCAGGCATTACATCATGGCTACTGTTTAGGATTAACATTCAAAACAGAATAATTGTAATCAAAAGAAAGCCGTGCTAGAGAAGAAATTAGATGCTTGCCTCAATTGAAACATCAATAACACTTCCCATGAGAGCCAGCTAATGAATGTTGAACCACAAGATCTGGATCGCCAAGAAGAATAATTGTATTAGAACAGCTAAATTCATGTTATCAATTCTTGGTAGAGGCTGCCAAGTAGAGGCCATGTTAAGCTCCAAACAATGGAGTGCATTTCAGAGAGAAAATACCAGAAACCATTGACATATAATTTGGCACAAAAGCAGATCAGCTTGCAAACATGCACCATATCTGCTGATCGATCATCTTGATCCATACGAGCTTAAAAAATACTTACCCATCACAAAATCAAGGTGTTCTGACTGTTGTGGAATAGCTTCGGTATAACCTATTAACTATTCCATTCTACAGATCAGATCTGATCCCAAAGAGAACACCTTAAGACGAAACCCTACAAATCCAGATCATTGACTCGACTGATGACAACTTGGAAGATCAAATCGTACGATTGAATTCACTGCATGACGGTCGCACTTATATTTCAATAGCTAAGTAATCGTATGAGAAAAAGCATTAAACTTACTATTATCGTATGAGCATACACTAAACAGATACGCCTATGCTTTTATAAAAAAAAGGAACTTGAATCTAACGAGTGAACATTTTGACACAATGCTCAACTAGGAAGAAGAAAAATCTCTTCTTTTTCGCCCTCCTCAGCTCTCTTCCAAGAACCCTGTCAACCCAAATGCTGAAAAAGAAAGATCACCCCCGCAAGAGGTGAATCCCAATGCTGGGTCGGGTAACAACTAGGCCCGCCGAACAATTCAGAGCCGAAACGTTCCGAAATTCTAACAGAGACACCAACCGAAACGCAGAGCAGCTGATAATCGTTCGCACTTCACAGCACACAAAATCGTCACAAAAAAGCGATGGAACCAACCGGATCTAATAAAAAGGCCAAACCAGATCAGATCCAGCAAAACCCACGAGACACGAGCATGCAACGAAGCAACAAACGGAAGCACAAGCAAGCACGGAGGATCTCGAAAGCCGCACACAGATCAAACCGAAACCAAGAAAATGTGCAGGAAGAGACAGAGAGAGACGCATTAGATCCAGAGGATTACCTCTGCAAGAAAATGCGACAGAGAGAGAGAGAGAGAGAGAGAGAGAGATCTGAGAGGACGATGGAGAGATGATGGTGCAGGAGGAAGAAGCTGGTGAGAGAGAAAGATCTGAGAGGACGATGGAGAGATGATGGTGCAGGAGGAAGAAGCTGGTGAATCGAGGCTTTATAGGCTCGTTGGGTGGTGTGGGTCGTCGATTGGCAACTTTGCGTGGTCCTGACGGTTACAGTTACAGACAACCCTCGCGCCCGAACGGGCAACGTAAATTTCCCCAGCTCAAGATTCCATAAAGAAGCCCAAGACCCGTCCGTGTGCGAGGTCATGGTTTTAGATCCCATGGCTAGGACAAATTTTTATTACAAGGGTGCACCTTTCCCCGCGGATGCTTTTCGGGATAGGGGTCGAATTAGCGACGGCTTTGGCGACGACCATCTGGAAGACGAAGGTGATGAGGTGTGGGGCTCATTGAAGGCAGACGGCCACTTGAGCACTCGATGGGTAATGGAGTGATGGTCGGATGGTATGGGCGTTTGATTGAATGATATTCATCCGCAGAGAAATTCAGGTCAACTTATCGGGGGGAATAAAGTGGCACCAACAGGGCATTACGGTAATGGTTAACCATCTGGCGTACTTGATACGACAATGCGAATAAACCGACTAACCTAAAGGTGAAATCAATTGATTAGATACAAACAAGATAGATTCATTTGAAGAAATTATTATTGCTGGGACACGTATTCGGTCACCTCATCTCAGTAAGGTAAAAAGAATTGTAATCATGGGACCTCAATTTAAGGCTCTGATCCGAGCCCAAACCCATCCATATGTAAGGTGTAGTTCTTTTCTTTTCTTTTTTTGACTACTTTTAACTCTCATTTCTCTCTTTCTCAAACTTTTACCTGTCTCTTTGTAGAGCGTGGGAGTCTAACCAAATTCCTGAAACTAAATGTCTCCCCCCCACCCAATTCCCTTAACACTAGACCGCGTGCTCAGTGGGTATATAATGCATGTGCACAAGATTTTATATTAAGTAGAAAGTAGAAATAAATCCATATATTCTAGTCTAAAGTGTTGACACTTGAATTTTGTCCCTTTCAAATCGCGGGAAAGTGACAAATCGGGTCCACTGAAGACATCAAAATTTAACACTTGAACAAAAAACATTCATAGCGCATAATTTTGCATTCTCATTCCTCTATTGCATTCTTCCGCATTTAGAAATTACGGACATCTTTGTTTAAGAATAGCATACATCTGCATCGAACATGGAAGTGGCATCGGTGCATGCCATACGCGGACCACTCTAAGCAAGGCAAGAATGGAGAAAATGACATGTTCGGTCAATGCACTAGTGAAAAGAATGAGAGAGATGAGATTGGGGATTGGAGAGAGAGAGAGAGAGAGAGAGAGAGAGAGAGAGAGAGGGAGAGATTTGGCGAAAGGGGGCCTCTGTTTTCATTTTGTATCAGGAAAGGGGAATCTTCTAGGAAGGAGATCAGGAAAGTCCAGGATCAGCTCCACCAAAGTCCTCATTGACTCCACGAAGTCCTCATCGACTTGGCGGCATCGCCGTATTTCGTGGTATCTTCTCCGGCAATTTACAAGAGGGAACCGATCGGCATCATACAAAGGGGGGATGTGCAGGAGCTGAAACAAAGCAAGGGAGAGAGCAACACGCGTTCTGGTAGACTGTGGAGTGCACGCACAGGAAGAATCATAAAGAGAGAGAAGAGGAGTCAGTGAGAGTCACGGAGGAAAAATAAAGGGACGAGGGTATTAAAAGCCCTAAAACTTATCGAAACAGTATAACTAAGTCCTAAAATTTTTGAGAAGGTCAATTTATTCCCAAAATTTATCCAATCGGTACAATCAAGTCTTTGCGTTAACTCCGTCCAATTTGATTAATAGAAAATGCCGATATGACATTTTTTTAATTATTTTTTCCATCCTATGTGACGCTAACACAACTAAAAGGATATCGTTTTGGTCCAAATTTTAATACAATTTTGTTTAAGTTATATTTTAAAAAAATAAGCAAACACTAAAAAATATATAAAAAGAAGGATAATGCAAGCAAGTGCTTGCAACCCTAGCCGTCATCCCACCATCGCCAAAGGGGATGACCGGCAGCCCTCACCAATCGCAAGCAAGAGGGCTTGCAGAATTGGGGCGAAGGTCGTAGCCCTCCCTCAAGTCTGGCCAAGGGCCGCCAATGGTGGGGTTGGTCGTCAATGGCCACCCTCAGCCAGACCTAGGCGAGGGCCAACGTCCCTCGCCCGATCTAGGAGAGGGCCCTTGCCCATATTTGGGAGAGGGTCGTAGTTAGTGGGGATTGCCGGGCCTCAGTGACCATTCCTCCACCATCGCCGGTCCTTCCCAAGATAAGGTGGGGAAGCGGTGGTGAGCCGTCGCTTAAGTTTCCCTTTTTTTTCTTTTTTTGTATTTATTTAAGTTTGCTTATTTTTAATATAATTTAAATAAAATTTGTATTGAACAATTAGATTTGGACCAAAACAACATTATTTTAGCCTTATGTTTGATGTTTTAGCCACATCATCGGCACGTAGGAGAGAGAAAATAATAATAAAAAAGATAGGTCAACATATTCTGTTACCAAGTTAGACGAAGTTAATAGAAGAAATTAATTGAACCAATTTGATAAGTTTTAGGATTTAATTGCACTTTTAAAAGTTTTAGGACTCAATTGTAATAAGTTTTATGGACTTTCAATGCATTACCCAAAAACAAACCAAGGCTTAAGCTCCGTTTGTTTCCTGAAAATTTGATATTTTCTGAAAATTGTTGTACCATAAGTCATTTTCTAGGGAAAATGCAATATTTTCCAATTTTAGGTTAAGATCCGGAAATGACTTGAGAATTATTTTTCGTTGTTTGGAAAAGAAAACATTGAATTTATTTTCCTAAAGAGACATGCACTATTCCCATGATATCAAGGATAACCAGCCGTCAAGATCCCAATTGTAGGAGCCGAGGCTTCTTGGGCACAACCACTACGAACTCGAGCACAAGCTAGGGGTGTCAAAACCAAACATAATACCCGAACCGAAACACAAACCGACCCGACCCGAACACGAAATTTCCTTATTGGGTCGGATTATATCTCAACTTGTTTGGGTAACAATAAAAACAATTGAGTATTGTTTAGATTTATTGGGCTTGGGTACCCGAGCCCAACCCAAACAGTAACCCAAACAATGAAACCCTAATGCCTCTCTTCCCCTTTCTTTCTCACTCTCTCGCCTCTTCTGCGTTTTCTATCTTCCATCAAGTTCCAGTCCGACGGCAATCGTCGTCGGCATGACCAACCCCGGCGGCACCGATCTACCCACGCGCCACCCCTCTCGTTCTTCTCCCGACCGACGCCGACGCCGACGAGCTGCCGACGACCTTGCTCGCTCCGATAATGTGTCCCCTGAGGTTCATCCTCGTGTTCTTCTCCGCCGTCCTGGCCGGCTAGTTCGCGTGGCGGACCGTCCAGTCCTCACCGGAGGACGAGGCCTCGCCGCCGGAGCCCGCGGCAGATGCGAAGTTGAGGGCGGAGGACAGGGATTCCGGTCTCAGGAAGGTAAGTGCCCCGGGAGGGATTTTTTTGGGGGCTCTCTCGGGTGATGAATTTTGTTTCTTTCTTTCGCTTTCGACATGAACTCGCGTCTCATCGAAATTCCCGTCCCTTTCAGGTGATTGAGAACGGGTTCTGGATATTCGTCGACATGGCCAGCAGGAGGATAAGGTGAAGAGCAGCAGTAGCTAGGGTTTCCTCTCCTTTCTCGGCCCCCCTTCTTGGGGGGAGCTTCATCAGAAAATGTAATTTGTGCGTGTACCTCTGGCTGTCCGTGACGATCGATGTGAAGTAGGAGATTCCTTTCCTCACTTGTAATTGACATTCGTCCCCTGCTTTTCCGCTTTTCCTTTTCCCTTTCTGTTTTTCGCCGGAGAAGAAATCGAATTGAGTTTCTGATTGCAGCAGAAGAAAGAGCTGCTGGTTTTTTCTTTGATCTGCGAGAAAATCACACGTGAATTTTTACTTTCACCATTCTTCAAACACATTGTTTGAAACACGGCCCGACCCAACCTAGCCTGGCCCGATCGTGCGGTGATATCTTGTTCGGGTCTTGTTTCGGGTCGGGTCGAACACACATTGCCAATATTTCGGGTCGGGTAGGGTATCATGAAGACCCGACCCGATCCGACCCATTGACACCCCTAGCACAAGCATTGAGGACCCAAGCCCGGTTTTAACAGACTCGAGTTCGAGTGTTGGTGACTTGGGTAGGAGAGTTAGGTACCCAGGCACAGTCGCCAAGGACTAGTGCATGGGCATTGAGGTCTTGGACCTAGTCTCAAGGGACCTGGGCGCATCCTTTGTGGACATGGAGCGCAAGAGATGAGTACCTAGCATGGCCACCAGGGTGACCCAAACAGGCCCCAAGCCCAACCACTATAGAAACCTAAGCCTAGCCTTGATGGACTCAATCCCAAGCGCTTGATTAGGATCCTAAACCTGGCCTTTGTGGGCTTGATCTTGTAAAGCATGGGTGTTGGGGACCGGAGCACCAGGCATCGACGTCTTAGGTCTGGCCTTATGGACCTAGGCTCGACACTAGTGACTTGGGCAGAGGAGCTAAGTACTCGAGCACGAGAACCGAGGTCTGGGCCCAACCTTCGTGGACCTAGCCCCAGCCTTGATGGAGTGGGATCGGGAGCTGGGTAGCCGAGCAGGGCGGTTGAGGACCCAAGCTCAGCTTCTCTAGACTCGGGTCCCCCCTCTGGGGACCTGGGCACAAGCGCTAGGTTCCCGTGATGAAGCATCAAGGCCAAGGTCTCTGGTCAAAACGCTGTTGTCTAGTCACCCGCAACGCAGCCCATGTGCGGATCTGTATGGGTGCGCGGGCAGCCCTTTCTCGAGCATCCTCGAGCCTCGTTGAGTTGGTTTTTGATGGTCTTTTGCTTTCAAGTCGGATCCTCATGCCTGAATATCATGTTTGCTTGTGTTTAGATTACTTTTGTTTTTGTAGTTCCAATTAGGCTCTCTCCTACTTTCCGATCTCGTTCAATTTATAGATTCTAACCATTTGTTCACCTCATTCGATTAAATTTTTAAAGTTGGAGAACTTCGCATGGAATTCATTTTACTGATAAGAAAAGTTTAGGTACTCTTATGTATTATTCATGTAAAGGACTTAACTACACTTTTTAAGAAAACTTCAGGACTTGACTAAATTCATTGAAAGGTTTCGGATTGTGTTGCATAACCCAGCACATATAAGATTTGGGACTTTTAGTGAACGGATGCTGTCATTGCTTGTCGTGGAATTAATTTTAATGAGACTATCAACCTTAGTTGTTGAAAGGTTTTGGGGTAAATTTTGGGCTGTATCGGCCCTATACTGTTGGCTAACATGGCGCACAAAGCCAACTTATCATTTTGGACTTTTGTTGTTAGTTTTTGGAAAAATTATCCACAAAGCCGTATACTTATTGCACTTTTATCAATTCGATCATAAATCTTTTAATTTTGCCATTTTAGCCATAAACATTTCACGTTTTGTCAATTTAGTCCATCCGGCCAATTTTGGTCACCGGACTTCTTGACTGGCATATCTAGTGTTGACGTAGATAATTTTTAATAATTTTCCTATTTTATTATATTTTTTTCTTTTTTTTCTTTCTTCTTCTTTTTGTTGGTGGCTGAGTCAGCAGGTCTCACCTCGGCAAGGGTCACCCTTGCCCACCTCAAGATGCAAGACCTGACAAGGGTAGGCCTCACCCAAGGTAGATCTGGCAAGGCCACCCTAGCCTTGGCGAGGGCCGGCCTCACCAAATATGGCTTGGCCAAGGGCGAGTCCTAGCAAGGGCTTCCATCGCTAGACGTGGCGGGGCCAACCCTCTCCCAGGCTAGGGCGGCCTCGCCCGAGGCAGGCGTAGGCAACCTTTGGCTGACCACCGGCAAAAGGAATAAGAAAGGAAAGAAAAAAGAAAAATGGAAAAAATAAAAAAAAATGATTAAAAATACATAAAATATCATTAAAAATTATTTGCATAAGCATCAGTTGTGTCACGTAGAACAATCGATAACTACATCAGCAATTTTTGACTAAAATTGACCAAATAGACTTAACTCCCAAAATATGACAAAGTTTAGGACTCAATTGATAAAATTAAAATATTTAGGACTAAATTGACAAAAGTGCAATAAATTTATAACTTTTTGAATAATTTTCCCGTTAGTTTTTTGGATCAATTTTGGATTATGAAAGAAAAAAGACATCTTTTTTTCGAATTGCTAGCATGTTTTAGATGTAAGACAACTCGTGTCGATTACCACAGTCCGCTCTACAATGTCCGCTGGATTTCAGACGAAAATTCAATAACAATGACGAAATCGCCATAAAAAAAACTCAAATGAAGATTATAATCGTAGAAAATAAAGGGCCCAATTTTATATAAAAAAAAAGCACAAATTTATGGCTGTCGCCTAATTTGGACGCAGCCTTCATTTGTCGGAAAAATTAAAAAAAACCGGCTCGATATCCAATCCGACACGCGTTATGAGCCACCATTCCAATTCGCCCTCCGCGGCTAACGTGGCGACGGACAAGGACAACGCAACCAACAAGAAGCTACAAAAAGTTGTGTAGCTTGAAAATGTTTGTTGTTAATATTTTATATATTTTCTGAAAAAAAAAATTTGTGAGAAAATAGGAAGAATGCATTTCGAAATTAAGAAGCTACAAAAAATAGCTTTTCTTTTTTCTTGCCAAAAACTCATTCTAGAATCAAAAATGCATTCTGGAATTAAGAATTTTTAACAAATGTATTTTTATTCCAGAATACAAAAATCTCTGTAGAATGCATTCCGGAAATTTTTTAACAAACGTCATTCTATTCCGGAATGTATTCCATGCGCACCATTATTGAAATCATGCGTGATTTCTCCGGTCTCTCTACTGAAAATCTCAATGCAAATCCAAATAGAACCGAATGCAAATATACGCGTAGTTTCAGTGTCTGTATTGCTGTCTCCAGTGGAGGACGATTTCCTTTTCAAATAGCAAGAACCCCTAAACTTTTGTTCCCCCTTAACCTTAATGTTGCCCCCCAAATGAAGAACCCTGTGGCTGCAATTGATGTTGAAGAACCACATTGGCCCAAGCATTTCCCCAATCTTTGAATGTCCTCTCTCCCGCCTCGCCCTATTTACTTTCGATGGGTTTGGATACCAGGCCCGACAACGGCATGAGGAGCACGTTCCACATCTATTGCCGCGGTAAGTTTTGATGGCAGCTTAACGAGTGCCAAATTTGGATCTTGAGTCCGAGTTGGTGTACGACAAATAAAAGTTCAAAAAAAGTGTCGGAAAAGTCCTAAACCTATTGCATCGGGGCAAACTTAGTCTTGAACCTTCTTTTAGTGCCAATTTAGTCATAAATCTTTTGAAAAAGTGTAAATTTAATCCTTCCGGCTAATTTTAGCCGACTATTACTAACATAGGCGTCAACTAGCTAACTATTACTGGCGTGGGCATCAGCTAGCCAACACAGCACCGCCAGCGTTGATGTGGAAGATTTTAATAAAATTTTAATAATTTTAGATTTTTTTTTTCTTTCTTCCTCCTTTTGCTGGTGACTGAGCACCGGCCATAAGCGATGGCCAGCCATCAGCCATGGCTAAGCGAGTTGACCTTGCATGGGCTAGAGTCGCCGTTGACTACCACAAGTGAGGCCTAGCTAGATGAGGGGCGACACCCAACGAGGCCGCCATGGCCTGGGCAAGGGACCGGTCTCACCAGATCGGGCGAGGCCTGGCGAGGGTCAGCCTCACCCAGGCCACATCGCGAAAATAAAGTATATGAACTCAAGCTAGATGTACCAAAAGTCTAATTTCCCATTTTACTGACAACCTACCAAATACCGTATCAACACCATTCATGATATTTCCAGTACTGTCTTTTGTTTTCTTTTAGGAAAAAAGAGAATTACTTGTATGCAAGCCCATATGACTTAGATAGCCGAATATTAAAGTACAAGACGTTTTTAGCACTGTCTTTTGAACATCTAAAATAACTTACAATCAAAATTTGGCAAAACTCAGTTTTAGTTTAGTTGACAGCCTAGGAATGAAAGAAAGATATGACCTTTTTATAGATCTGTTGAGTTCATGTGTTCCTCCATGCAATTTATTGGTAGTTTACAAAAAATGGTTAATATCACGAATAATCCAAAAATAGTAGATCTGTAACAAATTTACCCAATAATCTCAAATCGGTATACCTGTGACAAATTTACCCTCTATTAGTTTCCGTTAAATTTTACCGTGAAATTGATGAGTTAGATAACATGTAACAGTTGACAGATGTACCAATTTGAGATTTTATTCTCCATTTGTCACGTGTGTACTGATTTTTTTGTGACATTAATCCAATTTAACGGAAATTAATGAAGGGTAAAGTCACAAGTTTGCCAATTTAGAGTTTTCGGTGGTCAAAAAATTAATTTGGGTAAATTTATTATATCAATTTGAGACTTTTCATGATATTAACCTTACAAAAAATTGGCATCAACTTCTTTCACTTTCAATCAAAATTTGTACCTAAAGTTTTCTGACCAAAACTCAGTCTAATAATTTTAATTGGCGAGGAAGAACTAACGTGGAAGAAACAACGGGGAGAGGTAGCCAACAAAAGTTGCCCTTGAGAGGACCCCATGTTCCAGGAGCATCAACTACCATTAAAAATTCAATTTCACTTGCCCTCTCTCTTTCTCAGACAGAGAGAATCAGAAGAGCATCTCTGCGGCATAATATGCAATCTGCAACGTTCCTTCTTCGCCTTTCTCAACACAACAGCCACCTCTGCCTCTCAGATCGCTTCGTCGGATCCCATCGCTCCCCCTCGACTAGTCCAAAGTGGAAGCTTGCTTGTAGGATTGCTGTCGCTAGGATGTCTCCCCCTGCAAATAATTCTCCCTCTTTGTCCAGGTTCGCGATCTTTGACTTCTTTGTTATCGACTTCGGTTCTACCCTTTTGTTCTCCGAGCTTCAAATGAGAATGTTGGTAATTCTGTACTTCATACGGTAGTGTACAGGATAATGCTTATGCTGCAATTCACAATATAGCATAAGGGTCTGCATAAGTTCGATGGCATAAGAGTATTAGAAGACTTTTCAAATTTATAGGCGAGCACAATAACGTAAAGGGATTTACATTGCCGACTAAACCTGATGGGACAAGGCTTAGCTTGTTGTTGTTGCTGACTTGCTATCAGTAGTTGATGTGTCATCTGAAAAAGATGGCATGGATTGGACAGTCGCTTTAATTTGGGAACTGGGATCGATACCCTTTGGGCTTGACCCGTTCTTCTGCATTTTCCGCGTTCCTTATCGTTGAATTTTTCAATGCTGCGTCGTATGTGGACGCAATATTCCAATAGTAGAGAGGTAAGCAACATGAATATGCAATGCAATCAAAATAGTTCTCCCGCATTTAGAATGTTCATGTGATTGTCCGGCCAAAGAGCTACCGATGTAGTCATGGCAATATCTTTTTCAACAGTGAAAGTTCTCTAGCTGCTCTTGCACCACTTGAAGCAAATACTTTTTGACATTGATGGCACACTCTGTGATTCCGATCCCTTCCATTACTATGCCTTCCGAGAAATGCTTCAAGAGGTGACTAACCGATCCACTTGCCTCCCGTTTTCAGATTTTATATTTCAATTACATTAGAAGTATATCCATGTGCAGCGTATTCTAAAACTGTACAGTGCCTTGCAGGTCGGCTTTAATGGGGGCATTCCGATCACTGAGGAGTTCTTTGTCAAGAAAATTAGCGGCATGCACAATGAAGAGCTTTGTCATGTCCTGTTTCCCGATTGGGAGATTCGAAAAGCCCGCAAATTCATGGAAGACAAGGAAGAGATGTTCCGAAGGTATTGTTCCTAGTCCTTATAGATAGTATCATACACTACCATGCTAGATATCAAGGAGGATAAAGAGAGTGAAATAAGTGGTCCTCAGGACACTTTTGAGAGCCTGGAATGATGTTTTCATTCCACAAAATGTTGAACCAAAATGCCTCAAGCAGCGGTTGCTTCATCTTATTTGGGAGTATATGCTTTGACGCATTTGTTATGGAGTTCTGTTATCTCTTTGGAATGTTCAGCGACAGATTGCATATTTTCCGAAAGTCACACAATAACAATGCAAATTTTGTTTGGAGAAGGACAAGACATGCAGGCAACCAGAAATTACAAAAATTAGCATGATGAATAAATGAGACTCTTCATCTTTGAGGTTCTAAACAGTGGTTATAGATACAATGTAAAAAGAAAAGCCATCAGAGTCCCCATAATTCTTCTTTATTATTTCCCTAGAGGTGACAATCCAATTTTCGGGTGCTAAAGTTTGGATTCGTATCGACTGAACAAACAGATTGGCATCTGAAAAGTTGGAACCTGTCAAAGGGTTGCAGAAGCTTCTTAAGTGGATTGAAGGCCAGGGCGTGAGACGAGCGGCTGTGACGAATGCTCCTCGACCAAATGCCAAGCTCATACTCTCTCTGCTAGGCCTTAATGATTTCTTCGAGACTCTTGTGATCAGAAGTGAATGTGAACGCGCGAAACCCTTTCCGGACCCTTACCTGAAGGCCCTGAAAGTGCTTGGAGTGTCTGAAAAGCATGCTTTTGTGTTTGAGGTACTCCTCAGCTTCCTCAAGTTTGTTTTCTGCACATCTTCCGATTAGGAACAATGACAGTGATGCTGTATGCCTGCCTATGCCTGCCTATGTTGTTGCCACGTTTAAAGGTGCCTCCAGGTTCAGAAACCTAAGTTTTGTGCTCTCTGATATCCATTTATCACTTCATTTGCTGTGCTCATGTACAATCGAGTATTGTTAGCTATTGTTTGCATCATTACAAGTCGTGCTAGATATCCAAACTAAATCTGCAGCTAAATAGAATGTGAAGAGGAGTGAAATATTCTTTGTGCTTTAACCAAAGTAAATATCTCATATAATAATTACAATTTCGCAACACAGCACCTTTACTTTCTTTGCATCTGCATCCTAATCATTTTCTTTGCGGCGTTGAAGGACTCCGCTTCAGGGACCAAAGCTGGAGTCGCGGCCAGAATGCCAGTTGTGGGGTTAGGAACAAGGAATCCAGAAAAATTACTGATGAAAGCCGGGGCCGCTTTCGTCATTACGGATTTTCTCAACCCAAAACTGTGGAAAGCATTGGAGGAGCTGGAGAAGAATGCCGAGGTCGCAGGAATCGAGGCTTGAAATCCTACAAGTCGAACCTGAGAAATGTAAGATCTCTGCTGAATGCTGTGATATCAAGTGCACCATCACAGCTGGAGTGTTGAATTAGTGTGATTCATTCATTCCATTCTTTTTTATAACACCATCATTCCTTTCTATTCTCCTCTGTGTCGTACCAAAGACAATTTGGGAAGAGGATCCCCTTTTTAACCCATATTTAGCGGGCGAGCAGAGTATCGGCACACTAAATCTTTAAAAGCCAACTTAAATCGATTTATCGAAGTTGAGCTTAACCCAATTTGTATCTCGGCAGCTTTGATCCATTTTCAACCCATTAATCGCTAGAGGTGGCAAATTTGATCGAGGACCCCGTTTTTAAATCAAATTTACCTAGAGATGGCAAATTTGATTGAGGACCCAGTTATTGACTCATATTTAGCAAGCCGAATGAAATGCGACTGACTAGAATTTCAAAAGCAGGGTGAAATATGTTCACAAAAGTAGAGTCCACCTAAATATAAGTCTTAGTTGGTGTGAAATAGACCAATTTCCAGCCCATTAATAGCTAGAGGGTGACCAAATTGGGAGAAAATTACCAAAACAGTCATAAATCTATTGCAATTGTGTCAATTCAGTCATAAACATTTTTTGTTGCGCCAATTCAGTCCTGAACCTTTTGCATTTGTGCCAATTTAATCCATTCGATCAATTTTGATCAGCCAATGCTAACATGGATGCTGGGCAGTCGGTGAATACTGACGTGGAAGTTTTTAAAATATTTTTTATTTTGTTCGAATTTTTTATTAATTTTTTTCCTTCATCTTCTTCAACCTCTGGCGAGGTCTAGAGCCATATGGATTATAAAAAGCTAGGTATTTATACCTCTTAGGCTTGGCTTTGGGATCTCTAGGGACAAAATCATGTTGGAACGAGCGCGATTGCAAAGATCCCGTAATGCCTCTGAGACCAAGCCAAATATTTGCAAATCTAACAACTAAATCAAGCTTCATGCTTCGCAGTCTTAGTGAAGACAGCAATTCATGCAAGCATAGCCAAAGAGAAAGCAACTCGCTAAAATCGTGAATTCCAGTCTTATGGTAATACCAATCTCAGCGCAACTTACATCTTTCACCTCTACCAAATATCAAATTTGCCTCCGATCTCCTTGCCGGCTTCTTCTTCGGACAAATGAAGACTTCTCGATGAGTTTCAACATGACCAAATCAGATACAGGAAATAACATTGCATGCAAAACAAATTAAATCCACACCGACATATAGTCACACACTTGAAAACCAAAATCCGGATCAAGTAACATTGCAGAATCAAGAAATCCGCAATTATCCTTCTAAATCTCTATCAACCAAGACCCAACACACTCCCAGAGTAGAGCAAACCCGGCACTACTCAGCTATGTCTTCTAGCTACCAGCACTCATCTCAGCTACCTCTCTCCCAAACACCCATATGCTCAGCACATCACAGACATACAAATATTTCCAAGCAAAACACGGGATTACGCAAATGCACACGATATCCAACCAAGAATCGATTTTACCTGACAAATTCAAACACCAAAAAATGGGAAGCGACAAGCAACAGAGGCGAGAGAGAGAGAGAGAAAGAGAGCTTTATCTACGAATCCCAAGCAACTCGATGAAGCATCGGTCAAAGACTCGCGGCCGAGGGGGAAGAACCAAAGCTGAAGGGGACGAATGAAGAAGAAGCTGACGGAGGGTTTAAGGGTTAACCCATTTTTATCTTGAACTGAATCTAAGAGGTTGGATTAGCCCGACCGGATTGGTTAGAACTAGCCCGGCCCATGGGCACAATAAAAAGATGTGAGGTCAATTTATTTCTTGTAAATTATTTATCCTCCAAAATGAGGATTGAACTTGGTCCTGAGCAAGACCTGAAAAGGCTTAAGGAAGATAAGGGGAGGGAACACCTCAGTGGACGTGGAAAGTTTGTGACTTCTCACTTCTACAGAAATAGGTCCTCTCAAACTCTTATGTATTCTCTCTATCCAGGGAAGAAAAAGATTTGGAGGAAACTAAGGAGCCTTTGGCCGGTAAAGGTAGACTTCAGGTCAGTTTAGGTTGGCTACCACCGAGTAGGCATGCATAGTAGCATCCCGCGCCTAAGGTGACAAAGGGACAAGGGGTAACTCTTGTCTACGGTTTGGACGCTAACGCGAATCAACTCACAGGTCCAACACCGTACTCCCAGTTGATTCGCACCCGGCACTAATCAGCTTCGTCTTCTAGCTACTAGTACTCACCTCAGCTACCTCTCTCCCATACACTCACACACAGCATATCACAGACATACAAATAGTTCCAAGCAAAACACGGGATTACGCAAATGCACATAATGTCCAACCAAGAATCAATTTTACTCAACAGATTCAAACACCAAAAAAAGGGAAGCGATATGCAACAGAGGCGAGAGAGAGAAAGAGAGTTTTTACCTACGAATGCCAAGCAACTTGATAAAGCACTAGCGGAAGACTCGCGACCAAGGAGAAAGAATCAAAACTGAAGAAGACGAATGAAAAAGAAGCTAACGGAGGGTTTAAGCATTAACCCATTTTTATCTTGAACCGGTTCTAAGAGGCCGGGTTAGCCCGACCGGATTGGTTAGAACTAGTCCGGCCCATGGGCACAATAAAAAGATGTGAGGTCACTTTATTTCTTGTAAATTATTTATCCTCCAAAATGAGGATTGAACTTGGTCCTGAGCATGACCTGAAAGGCTTAAGGAAGATAAGGGGAGGGAACACCTCAGTGGAAGTGGGAAGTTTGTGACTTCTCACTTCTACAGAAGTAAGTCCTTTCAAACTCTTCCGTATTCCGGCTCTCCAGGGAAGAAAACGATTTGGAGGGAACTAGGAGGCCTTTGGCCGGAGAATATAGACTCCGAGTCAGTTTAGGCTGGCTACCACTGGGTAGACATACATAGTAGTATCCTACACCTAGGGTGACAAAAGGATAAAGGGCAACTCTTGTCTGCAATATGGACGCTAACTCGAATCAACCCGCAAGTCCAACACCGTACCTCCGGTTGATTCGCACCGGCGCTACTCAACTACGTCTTCTAACTACCAGCACTTACCTCAGCTACCTCTCTCCCACACACCTACACGCTCAGTACATCATAGACATGTCACGAGTTATTATGAGTTATTTTATTATTATTTACTATCATTTGTGGGAATGTCTACCACATTGCTATGTACCCTCACTATTAGTATAAATAAGAGAGCATGCTAACCTAGAGGGTTAGACAATTCATTCATCCCCTTCTCTTCTTTTCTTCTTCTCCAAACATGGTATCAGAGCTCACCCTAGCCGCCGCCCTAACCTAAATCCTAACCCTAGCCAGAACCACCATCACCGTCACCATCATCTCTCTCTCTCTCTCTGATCTAATCTCCCAGCCTGCTTCTCTTTTTGTCGGTCATTCTCTTCTTCCAGATCTGATCTAGTTTTGATCAAGGATCTATGAAACAGTGGAGCTTGTGCTCTTTCTTTAATCTAATTTTCTGATTAATCTAGTGTGACTAGATTAAGTACACATCATTATGTCAAGTGGTTCAGAGACTCTGATAGATGCTGCTATTGAATCCGGTGAGATTGGATTAGCCATGAATAGAACTGGTACGATTGGAACTGATGTGATACGGTCACAAGCTCCGACCTTTATATCTACTTCGTCTAAGCTCGTCGAACGTATTTTGACGGGACAGTCTACATACACACTTTGAAGAAGAATGTTTTGAAGAATTTGCATGGACAGCGGTTATCTCATCATCCTACTTAGCCTCCCCCGAGCAAGGATGACCCGACATATGATGAATGGTACACTATTGATTGTCGTATTTATAGTCAACTATTGAATGCTATGGATATTTCTGTTCAGACCGTTGTTAGCAATATTGATACTGTTAAGGAGTTATGGGATACTTTGGCAGATTTATACTCCTCTCTGAATGATTTCTCACGACTCTATGATGTTGTGTGTGGGTTGTTGAAGCCGACTTCTGCCGGTCAGCCTCTGCAGGAATATTATGAGGATTTTAAATCCTTTGCTGATGAATTTGATCGGTTAGTCCCGTTTACGTCTAGTCGGACTACTTTTCAAGAACAACGAAATTAGTTTCTGGTCACTTGCTATCTTAATGGGCTGGGAGCTGAGTTTGACAGTGCTCGCTCACAAATCATTTCAGATGCTCGAGTTCCTTCTCTTGGAGAAGTTCATCGTCGTGTTCTTCGTACTACGAGTCGTGAGGAGGTTAAAGCCGCCCCCTCAGAGGTTGGTGAACAGGCTACTGCTTTATATACGAACAAAGGAGGTGGCCATGGCAATGGAGGCCGTGATCGAGGGGGAGGTCATGCTGGTATTGCCGGTCGTGGGTCGGGAAACTCGTACTTGCAATTATTGTGGTATTGTTGGACATCTTCGCAGCTATTGCCGAAAATTACAAGTTGCACAGGTAGCTTCTGGTTCACGAACCACATCTGCTCATGTTGCGCCTGAGAGCATGCCTATGGACCAAAAGGTGATCACAATGAGTCCTAAGGAGTATACTCGCTACTTGGAGTTTCAGACCTCAGGGAGTAGGACTGCATCTGCCTCTATTGCACAACTACAGCAATCATCTAATTATTCCTCTACCTCAGCATGTGCAGCTCTTCCTTCCGCTACTTGGATTATTGATTCTGGTGCCGGTGCTCACATGACGGGTAATAGAGGTATTCTTACTGCATATCAGTCCTCAGCTCTGTTACGCCATATTATTATTGCGAACGGGGTCATCCTTGATGGTTCAAGGACACAAAGTTGTACGACCTTCCGATGAGATCTCCTTATCTTCTGTTTTATATACTCCCGGCATGCCATTTAATTTGTTATCTGTTGGTCGTATCACACGGGATTTGAATTGCTCCGTGACTTTCTACCCTGATTATTGTGTTTTGCAGGATCTCTCGACGTGGAAGACTATCAGTAAGGGAAGTGTCAATGGTGGGATCTACCAGCTAGATAGTGCGTCTATTCCGACAGCGCTAGTGAAAGAGACAGATGTTTTAGACGTTCACTATCGTATGGGACATCCCTCTCTATCTATGTTGCAGTCATTGTTTCCTCATTTTCGTTCGGTGTCTGCAATAAATTGTGAGTCCTATCAGCTTGCAAAGCATGGTCGTGTTTCTTTACCACCAAGTGTATCTCAACGAGCAACTGCTCCATTTGCCTTGGTCCATTCTGATGTGTGGGGACCTAGTCCTATTATGTCAGTCTTTAGTTATCGTTATTATGTTCTCTTTGTCGATGATTTCACAAGAATGTCATTTGTTTACTTAATAAAAGAACGTTCTGAGTTATTTTCTGTGTTCCGTGAGTTATATTTTTCTATCCACACTCAATTCCATCATAACATTCAGGCTTTACAATCTGATCGTAGGGGGGAATATATGTCGGATCATTTCCATCAATTTCTCCGTTCTCGTGGTATTCACCATCATCTTTCATGTGCTCGCACACCCCAATAGAATGGTGTTGCTGAGCAGAAGAATCGCCATCTTATGGATACCGCTCGTGCTCTTCTTATACATATGCATGTTCCACAAAAATTATGGGGGAAAGCTGTTCTTACAGAATGCTATCTCATTAATCGCATGCCTCTTTCTTTTCTTGGGGGTAATACTCCACATGGGCTCCTCTTTCCTAATCGCAGTCTTTTTTCTCTACCCCCTAAACTTTTTGGGTGTACTTGTTTTGTCAACGATGATCGTCCGGGTGTATCAAAACTAGATCCTCGTGCACTCAAATGTGTTTTTCTTGGTTACTCACGGGTGTCAAAAGGTTATTGTTTTTTTTTTGGTAAGGTCAAAAGGTTATTGTTGCTATTCTCCTACCTTAAGAAAAATGCTCACCTCCCGTCATGTCACATTCATAGTTTCAGCCTTACTTTTCTGCAACTAGCTCTAATTCATTTAATTTAGTCCCGCAATTATCCGAGTCCACATCTTTTGACCCTGTACTTGTCTATTCTCCGCCAATGGTCTCTCATCCAGTTATCTCTCCAGCGTCTTCACTAGACATTGCCCCCATTGTCAATTCTCCCTTTGAACCAGTCTCTCCCGTGGAGGATCCTCCTATTGAGCAAGTCCCTCCTGTAGCTGATCCACTTACTGAGACTAACACAGCCGAGCAACCTATTGCTCTTCGTAAGAGCTACCGTGCTTGCAGGGATTGCCCTCTTTATACACATTCCTACAAGGGTTTATCAATGAGTTTGTCGGTTTTTGTGGCTAATATTGATGCAACCTCCCTACCTATTTCTGTTCCCGTGGCTCTTCAGCATGCAGGTTGGCGTTTGGCCATGGAGGAGGAAATGAGTGCCCTCCAACGCAATCAAACTTGGTCCTCGATAGATCTTCCTCCCGGTGCTCAGGTTATGGGTTGTCGTTGGGTGTTTGCCGTGAAGGTCAATCCTGATGGAACTGTTGCTCGTCTGAAAGCCCGATTGGTTACTAAGGGTTATGCTCAAACTCATGGTCTTGATTACTTTGAGACCTTCTCCCCGGTTACAAAAATGGCATATGTTCGACTTTTCTTATCCCTTGCAGTTGTGCATTCTTGGTATCTCCATCAATTGGATATCAAGAATGCTTTCCTTCATAGTGACGTTGCTGAGGATGTTTATATGGAGCAACCTCCAGGGTTTGCTGCTCAGGGAGGGAAAGTTTGTAAGCTTCGTCGCTCTTTGTATGGTTTGAAGCAGTCTCCTCGAGTATGGTTTGACCGATTCAGCTCAGTGGTTCAGACTTTTGGTTTGCTTCAGTCTCAAAAGGATCATGCAGTGTTCAACGTCGTGATACTACTGGATGTATCTTTCTGGTTTTATATGTGGATGACATTGTCTTGACAGGGGATGGTGAGCAGGGTATTGTTGAGCTGAAGAGATATTTACATACTCACTTTGAGTCGAAAGACCTGGGTGATTTGAGATATTTTCTTGGCATAGAGGTAGCTCGAAAGAAAAAAAGTATTTCTTTGTCACAACGTAAGTATGTTCTAGATATTTTGGCTGAATTTAAAATGCAACACTCTCGATCTGCAGAGTCGCCTATGGAACCGGGATTGAAGCTTCTTCCTGATCAAGGCGAGTTGTTTGAACACCCTGAAAGATATCGGAGTGTTATTGGTAAACTAAACTATCTCACCACGATGACTAGACCTGATCTTGCATATTCGGTTAGTGTATTTAGTCAGTTTATGGCGGCACCTAGACAACAACATTGGGATGTTGTTTTGAGGATTTTGAGATATCTTCGAGGTAGTCCCGGCAAGGGAATTGTTTTTGCCGCTCATGGTCACACTCGCATGGAGTGTTATACTGATGCTGATTAGGCCGGTTGCCCTACTGATAGGCGGTCTACCTCTGGATATGCATTGTATGTTGGTGGTAATTTGGTATCATGGAAGAGTAAGAAACAGGACATTTTGTTGCGAGAAGTAGTGCTGAAGCAGAGTATCGGGCCATTGCTGCAGCCACTGCAGAGATTGTGTGGACTAGACATCTTCTGAATGAGGTTGGAATGGGTTGAGTGGTCCTACTTCGCTATGGTGTGATAGTAGTTCAGCGATTTGCATTGCTTCAAATCCTGTCTTTCACGGGAGAACAAAACACATTGAGATTGACTGTCATTTCGTTCGACAGGAGCTTACGCGTGAGTGTCACTCTCTCACATGTTCGTACTGGCGATCAGCTAGTAGATGTGTTTACTAAATCTTTAGCTGGCAAAGGGTTTGCTTTATATGTAACAAGCTAGGCATGGTCGATATCTATGTCTTAACTTGAGGGAGGGTGTTACGAGTTATTATGAGTTATTTTATTATTATTTACCATCATGTGTGGGAATGTCTACCACATTACTATGTACCCTCACTATTAGTATAAATAAGAGAGCATGCTAACCTAAAGGGTTAGACAATTCATTCATCCCCTTCTCTTCTTTTCTTCTTCTCCAAACAAGACATACAAATAGTTCCAAGTAAAACACGGGATTACACAAATGCACACGATGTCCAACCAAGAATCGATTTTACCCGATAGATTCAAACACCCAAAAATAGGAAGCAATACGCGACAAAGGCAAGAGAGAGAAAAGGAGCTTTACCTACGAATCCCAAGCAACTCAACGAAGCACCGGCCGAAGACTCGCGGTCGAGGAGAAAGAACCAAAGCTGAAGAAGCCGAATAGAGAAGGAGCTAACGGAAGGTTTAAGGGTTAACCCGTTTTTATCTTGAACCAGATCTAAGAGGCCCGGTTAGCCCGACCGAAATGGTTAGAACTAGCCCAGCCCATGGGCACAACAAAACGATATGAGGTCAATTTATCTCTTGTAAATTATTTATCCTCCAAAATGAGGATCAAACTTGGTCCTGGGCAATACCTAAAAAGGCTTAAGGAAGATAAGGGGAGGGAACACCTCATTGGAGATGAGCAGTTTGTAACTTCTCACATCTACAGAAGTAGGTCCTCTCAAACTCTTCCGTATTCCCTCTCTCTAGAGAAGAAAATGATTTGGAGGGAACTAGGGGCCCTTTGGCCGGAGAAAGTAGACTCCATGTTAGTTTAGGCTTGCTACCACCAGATAGGCATGCATAATAGTATCCCACGCCTGGGGTGACAAAGGGGCAAGGGGCAAGTCTTGTATGTGGTTTGGACGCTAATGCGAGTCAACCCACAAATCCAACACCGTATTTCTAGTTGATTTGCACCTGGCGCTACTCAATTACATCTTCTAGCTACCAGTGCTCACCTCACCTACCTCTCTCCCACACACCTGCACGCTCAGCACATCACAAACATATAAATAGTTTCGTGCAAAACACGGAATTACACAAATGCAAACGATGTCCAATCAAGAATCGATTTTACCCGATAGATTCAAATACCAAAAAACGGGAAGTGACACGCAACAGAGGCAAGAGAGAGAGAAAGAGAGTTTTATCTACGAATCCCAAGCAACTCGATGAAACACTGGCCAAAGACTCGCGGTCGAGGAGGAAGAACCAAAGCACGAATGGAAAAGGAGTTAACGGAGGGTTTAAGGGTTAACCCGTTTTTATCTTGAACCAGATCTAAGAGGCCCAGTTAGCCCGACCGGAATGGTTAGAACTAGCCCAACCCATGGGCACAACAAAAAGATGTGAGGTCAATTTATTTCTTGTAAATTATTTATCCTCCAAAATGAGGATTAAACTTGGTCCTGGGCAATACCTAAAAAGGCTTAAGGAAGATAAGGAGAGGGAACACCTCAATGGACATGAGCAGTTTGTAACTTCTCACATCTATAGAAGTAGGTCCTCTCAAACTCTTCCGTATTCTCTCTCTCTAGAGAAGAAAATGATTTGGAGGGAACTAGGGGCCCTTTGGCTGGAGAAAGTAGACTCCATGTTAGTTTAGGTTGGCTACCACCGGATAGGCATGCATAATAGTATCCCACGCCTGGGGTGACAAAGGGGCAAGGGGCAACTCTTGTTTGTGGTTTGGACACTAACGCGAATCAACCCGCAAATCCAACACCGTTCCTCTGGTTGATTCGCACCTGGCGCTGCTCAATTACGTCTTCTAGCTACCAGCACTCACCTCAGCTACCTCTCTCCCACGCACCCACACGCTCAGCAATTCACAAACATATTGTTGACACCTAAATTTTGTTGTGTCATTTAGTGTAATTTACATAGAAAATTAAGGATTAAATTTTAACCCCTAAACAAAAATATTTAAATTGCATAGCATATAGTTTATGTTCATTTTAATTTAATTGCATTTTGCATCAGATTGGCAATAGTGAACGAGCTTAAAATTCATTGAATGGGATTCGGCTCGCTCGGAATGCAAAGGCCGGAAATTACAAGTCAAACGGGCTCGGTTATTTTAATTTGAGCTTAACTCAGCCCATTGTGCTTAATTAAATAAAAGCCCAAGTTAATTCAACCCATTTAAATAAAATTAGAGCCTAAGCCCAAGCCTAAGCCCATTAAGACTAGAGAGCTCATCTAATTGACCTAGGTTAGCATTATATATATATATATATATATTTGTTTATGTCAGATTTTTATGGGAGAGGACATAATTTTCTGATCAGAAATTTTAGACGTGAGAAACACACGTGCAAGAGAGAGAGAGAGAGAGCTCCGCGGCCCGGAGACTGCCGCCCGCACGCCCCACCGCGCAAACCGCCGTGCCTCACTGCGCCGCCCTACCGTGCGCCGCCACGCCCTGGAACCGCCGTACACCATTGTCCGGGACAACACCACCCTTCCACGCCGCTCACAGCCGCGGCCCGCCGTTCCTCAACCACCCGACGTTGCTGCTGCCCTTGCCCGTCCGCCGTTCTCGCCGACAAAGCCACCGCCTCAACCTCTCTCTCACTGGAAAGCTGCCCGCCAACGTTGCCGGACGTCCTCGCTGATCCAGCCTCTCCGCCGTTGCTGCTGCTGCTATTCCGACCCTGCTCGGACGTCCCTGCCCTGTTGTCGCCGCCAGCCACCCGAAGACCAGCCACTGTCGCCGTCGTGTGCCGAAGCTCTCTGTTGTCCAGCGAAGCCACTGTCACCCGTAGGAGTCCGCCTACAGCCGTCCTCACGCCACTTCCGCCCTTGCATCGCCCCTCCGCCGGTGTCCACAGCCACCGTCGCTTTTTGTCCAGCGTCGCCGGTGTCCACAGAGCGCCGACGCTGCTGTTCCCGTCACGCTGACGTCGCCGCCACCGGAACAGCCCCCCCCCCCCCGCCTTTGCTCGCCACCGCCGTGAGACCCCACCAAATCGAAAGTCCACACGATCCAACAAGTTCGTGAACCGTACCGCCATGCCGAACGCCACCGTGAGCCGCCGCGTCACCGTCCATTCGCCAGTTGTCCCGATCCCGATCCGCAGACTCGATCCCGATCGATCTAAATTTGGAGATTATCTGCAAATTAGGTAATTGGACATTATCCGGACGACTATCGTACCTTAGGATAATTATCTGATATCCGCAATATTTAAAAATATTCAAAATTAGGAAAATTTCCTAATTCAGCAACGTATCCGGACGACTATCGTACCTTATCCCTAAGGTACGATACGCGGCAATACGGAAAATTATTATCCAATCCATATCACTTGGATACGATAATGATTTTTATTTGTTTTCCAAATTTAAACAATCGACTTTCCGTCGATATCTATAACCCTATAGATATGACCGATAGTTCGATTTACTCGCCTAATCCAAGTTTGATCAGACGAATTTTGCGGATCGCATGGTTGTTTTGAATGTGGATGTTATCTTTGTTTAAATTGTTTTTCCTTTTCAAATAAAAAAGAAAATTAAAAAAAATATCAGTTAGGATTTGAATTAGAGTTTTGCATGTTTAGGGAATCCTAAATATATCTAGAAGATAGAGTAATTATTTAATTTAAGTTAGGACTTGAGATAATCTATTTCCTAGTTTAAATTAAGTAATATTCTAATCTTAATAGATTATTTAGGTCATTTTTTAATTTCGAATTTTCATAAAAAAAACCCAAAAAGAGTCATCTTAGGATAGATTAAATTAAGATAGATTACATTCATGATTTGGGTAATTTTTTAATTTCGAATTTTAACAAAAATCCCAAAAATAAGTCATGTTTGGATATGTTAAATCATCATAGATTGCATGTTGTTTTAGGCATTTTTATTATTCCGAATTTCATTAGAAAATACCAAAAATAAATCATTTGCTCGTCATTAGAATAGGTCACGCCGTCGCATGACATATAGTTTGCATGTTAGAATGCATTACTTCGCATGTCAATTTTTGCACGTCATTGCATATAGATTAGAATTCATTTAAATAAGTGAAAATCTAAAAAAAATTGAGTGAATTGCTTGATAGCTAAAAATCATATTAGGATTGTTAATGTGATTTTTAGCTAACAATGCAGATGCTTACGTTGCTTCGAGGTAAGTAATTCTTCCAATCTCGCAATTTATTTAACGCTTTATTGGGTGTTAAATTGGTGATTTGCGCACCCGCAGGAAGACCTCACATGTTAGTGACTAAGTTAAAATGGATCCAAACTGCATGCCAAAAAAATATTTTTGAAAAGAAAAGGTACCGAAATGGCGTTAGACTAGATCTAACGTAATCAAATCCCCGGGCTTATAATCTCTGGTTCGTAGGAATAAAACATACCTCCCTATGTTTTATTTAGGTTTCTAATCGACCTACCACAAATAGATTAATGGGGACTCCAAACATGAAAACATTTGCATGTTTAGAACTTAAACACTAAGTTGCGAATTGGTAGGGATTGGAAGGGCCCGAGTTAAGATTAGTCTTAATAATCCATTAGCCCGAGAAATGAGAAAATTTTTTAGGTCGCGACACATATAAATAGTTCCGAGAAAAACACGGAATTACGCAAATGCACACGATGTCCAACCAAGAATCAATTTTACCCGACAGATTCAAATATCCAAAAAGGGGAAGTGACACGCAATAGAGGCGAGGGAGAGAAAGAGAGCTTTACCTACGAATCCCAAGCAACTTGATGAAGCACTGGCTGAAGACTCGCGGCCAAGGAGGAAGAACCAAAGCTAAAGAAGATGAACGGAGAAGGAGCTGACGGAGGGTTTAAGGGTTAACCCGTTTTTATCTTGAACTGGATCTAAGAGACCGGGTTAGCCTGACAGGAATGGTTAGACCTAGCCCAGTTCATGTTCACCTCTTTCTTTTTGCAAGTAACCCACCTTTAGCAAGAAACTTACAACATGTTAAAACCATAATTCAAGCAAATTGCTCCACCTGTATGACAAGTTTCAGCTAAGTATTCATATGAATGTAACTTGAATGCCATCCTAAAATTCTCAACTCCATCATATGGCTGTAATTTGTCAAGAACCATCTCAACAAAAAGTCCAAAAATCATGAAGTCGTTTATGTAAGTTACTTTACCCATATAGCTCTCGACAGTGGTTTCGTGTTAGAGCTCTCATTCCATCATTGCAACTCCTCCAGCAGCCTTTATTTTCTCCATTATGTCATTTGCCTTTTCCTCGGTGACACCGCATTTAAGAAAAACAGGGGTCTTCTCGACAAGGTCCTTAGCCTCCTTCAACCCCAAATTGGTGAATGCTGTGACTTCTTTAATCACTTTAATCTTTGCAGCTGTATCGAATTTCTCCAGCTTCACATCGAATGCTATTTTCTCTGCCTTTTATTCCTTGGTCTTGGCGGATCCTGCACCTGCTCCTCCTTGTGGGCCTAGGTCCATACCTTCAGTAGAGATCGTCTGCATCTTGGGATGCCTTAATGTCTCTTGAAAAGCAGGCCCAATTTGGGCATATTCTTCAGGCGGTAGTCCAGCTATGCGCTCAGCAAGCTGTATGATTTTATCCGAGGGCGGAGGTCCAGGGCCATATGGATCATAAAAAAGCTAGGTATTTATACCTCTTAAGGTTGGCTTTGGGATCTCTGGGAACAAAATCATGCTGGAATGAGCGTGATTGCAAAGGTCCTGTAATGCCACTGACATCGAGCCAAACATATGCAGATCTGACAACTAAATCAAGCTTCATGCTTTGCAGTCTTAGTGAAGATGACAATTCATGTAAGCACAGCCAAAGAGAAAGCAACTTGCCAAACTCACGGATTCTGGTCTTATGGTAATATCAATCTCGGCAGATATCAAATTCGCCTCCAATCTCCTTGCCAGCTTGTTCTTCGAACAAATGAAGACTTCTCGATAAGTTTCAGCATGACCAAACCCTACACAGAAGATAACATTGCATGCAAAACAAACTAAATCAACACCCACATATAGTCAAACACTCGAAAATCAAAAGCTGGATCAAGTAATATTGCAGAATCAAGCAAGTCTGCAATTATCCTTCTAAATCTCTCTCTACCAAGACCCAACACACTCTCGGAGTTAAGCAAACCCGTGCTACTCAACTACGTTCTCTCGCTAGCAACACTCACCTCAGTTCCCTTTGTCCCAATTGCACATGCAGTCCAACTAAGAATCGATATTACCCGACAGATTCAAACACCCAAAAACGAGGAAGCGACACGCAATAGAGGCAAGAGAGAGAGAGATCTTTACCTACGGAATCCCAAGTAGCTTGATGGTTGAAGATGAAGCACCAGCCAATGACTCACAGCCGAGGATGAAGGAAGACGAACAGAGAAGAAGTTGACGTAGGGTTTAATGGGGTTTTGAGATTTTCAGTCGAACTCCACGTGAGTGCCGTCATCAACCCGTTTTATCTTGAACTAGATCTAATAGGACTGGGTTAGCCCGACCAGAATGATTAGAACTAGCCCGGCCCATGGCCCATGGGCATCATACAAGATGCGAGGTCAATGTATTTCCTGTAAATATTTATCCTCCAAAATGAGAATTGGAACTTTTTAGTAAGGATAATAACACAAACAATCCCTAAACTTTTTGGTCCGCTATATAATTTAGTTCCTGAACTTTTAATTTGTTCAATGTAGTTCATAAACTTTAGCCTAATGTTTAATTTGATCCATGAACTTTTAATCTATTTAATGTGATCCCTAGACTTTTGGTGCATGTTCAATTTAGTCCCTAAACTATATGAAAAAATTCAATATAGTCCTTGAACTTGAATTAATGGAAGGACTATATTGAACATTTTCCAAGTTCAAGGATTATATTGAATATTTTCATATAATTTAGGGATTAAATTGAACATGTACCAAAAGTCCAGAGGTCATATTGAATAGTTTAAAAGTTCAAGGACCAAATTGAGCATTGGGCTAAATTTAGGGACTACATTAAATAAATTAAAAGTTCAGGTATCAAATTGCACATAGAGCCAAAATTCATGAACTATTTATGTCATTTTCCTTTTTTAGTAATATCATATGTCATGTGCTATACAATGCCTATTTATAAATAAAATTTATCTGACCATGGAAAGCCTTCTTTACTATGAGTTTTCTATTTATATATATTCAACTACTTTTTACGTAATAAGATTCATTTATCAAATTATGAGTAGTCTTTTTATTGAAAATTGAAGGGAAAAAATTAAGGGGGCCCGGAGTAGTGGCAAGAGTCCCGTACAACTTATACTTTTTCTTTTATGGCTACGATTCTACAACCCTCATTTATGAGAGCCGCCACCCCCTATAGTGGCTAAAAAAGGTCGTGCGACTTCGTCAGTGATTGGTGAGAGCCGCGATTGAGAATCATTTTCCAAACGTGGTGCTTTTGGAGGTTCTCTTTTTAGTTTAGCTTTGTAAATTGTAGCTTATAAATTCGACTCTTCCAATTACGAAATCTGAACCAGTTTCTCCATGGCAAAAAAAAAAAAGAAATTGGTAATTTTCATACTATCGATTAGTATAGAACATGTATAATTAACTGGGCTACAAAAATAAAGGTACATCAAAGTTGTGTTCAGCAAGAGCAAGCAATTGTAAAGAAGCAGGTTCAGTCTATCTGATAAATTAATCTGAGATCATTTCCCAGTTCTTCTTCTTTCCAATGAATCTGAACTTCAAGCCGAAAAAGCAGAAAGAAAAGAGGGTAGAAAGAAATGTCGAATCAGGAGAAGAAGTCTTACAGAACAATAATTGCAGTTAGGACCAACTTTTTTCTTGATGCCCTCGAAGGATTGAAAAGAAGACACAGTGTTTAGCTTCGGATCAGGAAAAGACTGACAAAAGATTTGTCTAAAGGAAGATGCTTTTGTTTCTTTTTATCGAAAGGTACTATCATGGAGATGAAGATATGGTGAGGGAAGATGAAGAGGCATAGTTCGGTGCTCATGCGACAGAAGTGGACGCTTTCGTGGGATCAATCATGCCATCTTTTTATCTCACATGTTCGCCTCTTTCTTTTTTGCCTTTTTCGCGGTAGAGAAGAAGACAAAGGAGAGAGTTTGTCCGACAGTAAAATCCCGAATGCTAAGTACTTTTTGCGAAGTGGCATAACTTTAAGATTAGTTAGAGGGACAAACTAGTCGAGGTACGCAAAAACTAACATTGATTATGGTATAAAGTGTGTTTCGAGAAGTTAGTTTTCCTCACATTTACTTGTCCTGCGCAACTAGGAAAGCTCTATTTTATTCACTTTACATGTCGATTTGCATTATTGGCTCGGTAACGGAGAAAAAGAGGTGTTCAGCTCGCGCTAGTATGCTTAGGTTAAATCAAGTGTAAAGTTGGATTTCGAGCCTTGAATGATCGATATACCTCGATACATCAATCACTATATAAATTTAGCAAAAAGCTATAGTATTCCCCACATTTTCTCTTTAGGGTATATACAACTTTAATTTCTCAAATAAGTGCTTCTCTATAAATTATAAGAGTACCCACAAGGGGCACGATCAGCCGGTCTAGCTACCCATCAACCCCAAAATCAAATCAAATATTTTGACCCAATTCTCCTTCTTCTTTTTTGGGTTAAGAAAAGGAAAAGAAATGGGAGTGGCATAAGCAAGAATGGAATGATGCAACTAATGCCTAATAAATCAGGTTGAGGAAAAAGGAAGAAAACTAGCATCAATCTACTCCTTCAAAAACTGCCTTCAACACATTGCTTTGCTTCACCAAACTTCCAACCCCTAGCTTTGAAAAGATCATGCTTTGGACTAATTTAACAGGATTAAGACAAATAATCCACTGAAAGGAACGTGTAAATTAACGCTTTGCGCCTTTCTTCGCGGAGTTAGTTTCGGCAGTTAAGGCGTTGACGTCTGACTTACCAAGAATCTTAATTTCCTCGAGTAGGCTTGTTCAATGCCATACAAAGACACAGCATTTGTACCCGTGACATACAAGACATTGGAATTTCGATACTGTCCGTGCACGAGATACAAGAGAACGTGCCTACTTGACACTTAATGTTGAGTGAGAAAAAGGGTCCCCTGGCTCATTAAACCTCTGTATGAACAGTGCAAGGTAAAAAGCCAACAGGGCTGCATAGTCCCTTGACAACACATTGAAAGATCATTAGTTTTCTTCATAGGGACAAAATAGGATTGGTCCCCCGCGGCCCAGGTGAAATTTTTTAGGTGTTTCGGAAAAGTTACAGTCCAAAAATCATGTCGAAAAAGAATTTAACGTTCTTGCTGCTTGTTCCGAGAGGACGTGAGAAAGGGAGAAATCTTTCGGCGGTCGGATTACTGGGTAAGGTTCGTGCACAGCGACTTTTGGTCGGCATTGCACGCACTCTTTTGGGACTAGACCCAACCCCCCGAAAGCCATTGATCTCGTTACCCGCGAAGCATCATGCAAACCCGCCATTTTAATTAACGCATCGCTCCGAGTTGTGTGTTTCTCGCACTGATGTTCCCCTTAATCAAATGTTTTGTGATGGACACCTGCCCGTTTGCTTGTACCGTCGTGGTGAAACAGCCCCCGCTAATCCTGGGTGCGTCTTTAGTTTATGTTCCTTGATTTGGAAGTTTAATTGCCCGTTCCGAGTTTCGCGAAGCGGGTTGTGTCTGGTTCACCCGACCTTAATCTGGGCCCGTTTCAAAGCACGAGAAATTGATTTATTTCTCCTGCTAATCTGTTCCTTCGTTCCCTGTTTCTGGCCATGCTTGTTTATGCATATATAAAGGGTTGAGTCTTTTCTTGCTTTGAGAGATGGTGCGTGACATGAGTGATTGCTGAGAAGCCCGCTTGGTTCATACGTCTGTGAGGACCATCTCATGTGTTCTGGTCTCTTTCTCGAGCTTTTCATGTGTGAATGAAAAGGGGTCTCCTTTCTCTCAATCAGGTTAGGATCAACATTCACACGTGAAGCAGAAGGTGTCATTTCAGTCCTCTGCTTTTCCTTTTACTATTGATTTTGTTCAGGTCAGTATCTTGAAGTTCCGCAGTGAGTATTCGGCAAATCTCTGTTTGATGAGAAGTTTCTCTACTTGAAGGTTTACCCTTTTTCCCGAGCGCAGAAATCAGCCTGCTTATTACCTTGATTGTTGCAGCAGGACTCGCTGAAGTAGTCTGAATTGCATTTGGCCAAAGCTATATGGTTCTCAGAAGAAAGGCATAGCTTTCAGGATTGTTATGGATGGTGTGCATCAGTTCAGTTGGAAGTTCAACTCTTCATTCAAGCTGGAAAATGTGGAAGAGGATGAGGAACTGAAAGGAGCGTCTTCGTTGCCATCGGTCCCTCAACCACAGACACCGAAGGAGCCAATGGAGTTCTTGTCGAGGTCGTGGAGCCTTTCCCCATCGGAGGTTTCAAAAGCTCTGGCTCACAAAAAAAACGACACACACACAATACATAACAAGAACCTCAATACATATCCACAGCCGCAGGCACCTGTTGCTCCTCAACTTCTTGTGAGTCACAGTTTCCCTTCTTTTGTTTCCGCGGTCATAGTTCACGTTCATGATTTTGAATAGAGGATAAGACAGCGACTTATGAATTAGGATGGCGCTCAAGAAACACAAAACCAAAGTACCAAAAACAGAATTCCATTCTCTCGCATAGCTCTCACTTGAATTGTCGAGCATGTCTCACATTCTACACGTGAAAAGTCTGTACTTATACCCATGTGGTCCAAACAGAAATTACACCCTGCCAATCGAAATTTCCCGTTGTTCAAATGGTTTTCTTTGGCTTTGGTCTGAAACTTGGTTGGTTTACAAATTGCACCGAGCAACCCTGCTGATTCGCATTTTTTTTGTACAGGCATCGAAGGTTATGAATTCAGTTCATGCTAGGAGGACGGGGTCTTTTGGGAAATGGATCCACCACCACCTCCACCACCACCTCCATCACCACCACCACCACCACCAGGGTCATAAGGAGCACAACGCGATGAAGAAGAAAGAGAGTATGCGCGTGGAAAACGCACACTTTCATTCAGCTATTTCTATTGCCGGGCTAGCTGCCGGTTTGGCTGCCGTGGCTGCAGCACAAAGCTCCAATTCGGATTCAAAGATGAGTGCGGCTTTGGCCTCAGCCACAGAACTACTAGCATCACATTGCGTCGAACTAGCTGAACTAGCCGGAGTTGAGCATGATCGAGTGGCATCTGTAGTCCAATCAGCTGTGGACATACGTAACGCGGGAGATCTCGTGACTCTCACAGCAGCTGCCGCAACAGGTACTGCAATCAATAGATTTTATGTACAGTTGAAGTTCATGTGAATCGGTACACAGAGTGGTGATGTTTAGTTGAATTTGGCACTGCCTTGCTTCAGCTTTGAGAGGAGAAGCGGCGCTGAAAGTAAGAAGGCGAAACGAAGTAAAGAGGAACGCAGCGATAAGTCCCTATGATAAGGGAATGGCAGAAACACATACCATCATGACTCTTCGCAGCCACATTGAAGAAAGCAGTACTCCATGCGAAGGCGAACTTTGGCAGCATACAACAAAAGGTGATATTATTATCTAAAGGAGAATAGTAGCTTCACTGTATAAAGCCACATCAACGGTTTGACTCGACTTATTGCATGAGCAATTGCCATTTGACTTGTATTCCATTGAATTTTTCAGGATTATTTCAAATGAAGCATGCGTCTGTGTACATTAACAAAAAGTCCCAGGTAAATCGCTTTCTCTACTGCGGAGTTGACACAGAAACTTACGAAAAGAAAGAAAGAAAGAAATGGCACTAAAACTCTATGCGCGTTGTCAGGTCATTCTTAAGCTAAAGAGCAAGCACATTGGAGGAGCATTCTCGACGAACAGTAAATGTCAGTACCTTATCCTAGCTTTTTTTCATTTGCATATATCCTGTATTGTCAACTCGGTGTCTGACATTTCTATACTGTTACCAGGCATAGTTTATGGTATATGCGATGAGAATTCCGCCTGGCCATACAGAACAGAAAGAGACAACCCCGAAGAAGTCTTCTTTGGTCTCAGAACGGCACAGGGTTTTCTAGAGTTCAAGTGCAAGAATCAGGCCCATAAGCAGAGATGGGCTGATGCAATACACAACCTTCTTCGTCACGGTAACTGGGTTGAAGCTGCTAAGTGCTCTCCAGAGCTTCTAAACATCAGTAACAGCATCAGTCTACGAGTTTCTGATGGTGTCTGTTCCGGAAACAGGACATGAAGAAACTCCATTAATGAAATCAGGAGTCTGAATCCGATGCCTGTTTATCTTTTGACAGTAAATATCTTTTTCCCCTCTTCCGATGTCCTAATACATGCCGAAAAAGTAAGATAACTGTCCACACAAGCTTTGAGCACTGTACTTGGATACTTTTCAGGAGCATGGTATGAAGAAACACTTTTTGGTATTGCCCGTTTGCTTCTAGATCGCTCTTGTGACATAAAATGAAACCTTCATGACAGTGCTTCTCAAGATAGAAATAAGCAGCTTTTATATTTGGATCTCATAGCAACAATGAATTTACAAATTAGCTTCACTCGATTTTCATCCAAGGGAATAGTAAAAGCAAGTGTAGTGACGGCAACAGATGTGGAGATGTCTCTAGTACTCTTCACGGGATTAGAGGTTTGTTGTAAAGAAAGTGCGCAGACATTGCAGTTTCCATGAACTGCGCCTCCCCTTGTCAAAATACAACAGTCTTATTCTTCTCGTAAGGCAATACTCGCAGTTCGCAGTATGATTTTATCGCCTTCGAAAGACATTGTTTCTCAAGGTTCTCTGACTTCTGCACAAAACTATGCAAGTTATCTCTGTGCGATACCCTCTCAACCTGCAATTAGAGAGAAGAAATATTAAAACCAGCTTACAATTGAAAAGGTCCAAAAAGTGATTAGAAAGCGAGATTCATTAGATGAACTTTTTTGGACAAGTAGCAGATTAAGTCTTTTAGAAATAGTTTGCGGACAAAACTGTCTTAGCTTGACATGAGTAAACAGATAAAATCCAGAGGTATGACAAAAATCGTTATTGATTTTGAACACAATATAACAGCCAAAGTTGACGGACACAGCTGATTGCCTATGAAGATGATCAAATTGAGGAAAAACAAATCACGATTCTCGCTTCCAGTAAGAAAACCTCATGCCATGAAATATTCTAATAACATCAGGTACGGGCTAGGCGGCTATGGCAGCCTTGGCAGGTAAGAAACGGGCCAAAGCCCAGGTGGGTAGGTTCGACTATGTGATTGCTTGTGCGTGATACTGTGCAGAATCAACCTGGTGTTGTGCATCTAATGCATAGGCACATATCTATTCCTCGACCACTCAGCCAACCTTGTGGGTAAAAAAAATATTTTTCCTTCATAAGCAAGTCCTCAATTTCCTTCCAAATCCTTCTTTCTTTGACCAAGAGAAGAAGGGAACAGCAAAATGTAGATCTTAAAGCAAATGTCTAACGAGTCATTATCTAAAAACACTTTTAAGATCACAGGTACTACTGAGAATCTCTATAATCAATGAGAAAATTCTACGGGCAACAAACAAGATCTCTATATTTAAGGTTTAGGCATGCTCGAACCCAGTGCTTTTCTACTCATAATATGCTCAAGGTCTTGGATAAATAATTGCAGAGGACAGCCACATAAAGTTCCATTCTGCAAAGCTTTGCAGATTTCTTCTTCACCTTCAATAAAGACTTCATGGCTAGTATTTAGTTCAAGCAAAACCTAGAACCATTAAGATGATTATACTTCGGTGACGAAAGCAAGCTGAGAGTCTAATGAAGTCTCTAGGGATTGTCCCTTACATTCGATAGGTTTTATATTGAAAAAGATCAAAACACTGCCCAGTGGAAGAGAAAGCATAGGTACAAAGAAAACAAACAAAGCGGAAGGCAAAATGGACTCAAGATTCAGTTGATACAAAACCGCTGACATCCATAGAAACCTATGTGTATGCAGACTTCAGGTAGTTACCAAGTGCCTATTTTACCCACATTAAAGTCCTTTTGAGCACAAGAAAATATTAGTCGGCATTGACCTTAATCTGTCAAGTCCACTGAAGAATATATGGAGGCAAAACCCATACCAGGGTCGGAAAGTTAGTGCTTACCATTTGCTCAATAATGGGCCCTGCATCAAGTTCTTCTGTCACAAAGTGGCTTGTTGCTCCAATTAATTTGACACCCGAATCAAAAGCCTGATAATTTTTTCAAGCAAATCAAGGAAAAACTAAAATCGGAGAGTAGAATGAAACTGTGAAATAATTGAAAATCATATAGCTCCGAGTTATTAATTTTTTAACCTGCTTAGACGGATTTCCTCCTTTAAATGATGGTAAAAGGCCGTGGTGAATGTTAATTATATCCTTCCCATAGCTTCTCAAAAAGTTTCCAGAGAGTATCTGAGGAAAAATTTCAGCTGCACATTAGCAGTGACTAAAAAAGGACAGATTGCATTAACAAGTGATTCTGGAATGATGAATAAAAGGAGATATGTGTGTTATCTCAATTGCAAATAATGGAACAAAATCATCCACAGAGAGATACTTTCTACTTTAACTTCAGTGTGATAATAAATCACAATACACAAGCTTATTTACCTGCATATACCTGGCAAGTACTATAATGTCGGTGTTCTGGACCAATTCCAACATCTCTCCCTCGCTCTTGTTCTCTTTGGTCGTCCGCAAATAATGATACGGAATGCCATGCCTCTCGAGGAATCGTATCACATGGGTGTTTGGGCCTCTATCGTGGTTACTGTTCCAGAAAACAACCTCATTAATTCAAATTTTTAAAACAACAATGCAGATACGGTCAAACATAGATGAGAAATTCACCTTATCACACAAGTTATTTCCACAGGAAGTCTCCCATCCTGCCATCCATGTAATAAATCAACCAGGCAATGGTCCTGCAAATTGATCAATACACAGCAAATATGAAGATACGCAGACCAAAACAGAAGATAGAGACGATTAGTCTCGTACTACAAACCTGCTTTGAAGCAAGCACAGCAATCTTGTACTTGGGATCTAAAATTGGAACACGGACGACTGATCTCATCGCATTGAACTTCTTGGACAATTTGAGGAAGTCCTCATCCATTTGCCCCCGTGGCCACTTAATCGGGTCAAAAATGAACTCACTATTAAGTTTGAGGAAGAAAAAATGCGAAGGTGCTCAGAATTCAAGAAGTGATGATCAATACATATAGTGCCTATCAAGAATGATAATAAGTGCACTCGCAATGAGCCTACAGGCATATCCACACACATTACACAATAAACCAACAACAATTTATTCTCCAATTTAAACTGACTAGAGAGACTCAAAGAAAATACACTGCTCTAAAGAGTCGTGAATAATTTAGCTCCATACTTGCAGATTTACGTGTATCAGAATGAACAAACCGAGGATCATTTGCAGAAAAAACTTGCATTTTCCCAGTTCCCGAAGAACTAATTTACTTGATTCATTGCGGTAACATTGCATTAGCAATTTAACATTCCATTAGAAAGATACACGGGTGATAATTAAAACAGATGGCACCTATCAGGAAAGATGATAAAAATGCCCATTATCAGCCTCCAAACATAACCCACACATATTACATGATTAACCAGTAACTATCCCACATTCTAAATTGACTTAGAGACCCAGCCACAATAGAAAGAGGGAACTAATCTGATTGAATCGCGAATAACTTTGCTCCCTGCTTGCGGATTTACATATATCAGAATGGGCAAACCAAGAATCATCTGCATGAAAAAACTTGCACTTGCATTCAGTTCACGTCACAAAGAACTAATTTTACTCACTCCGTTGCGGCAACGTAACAAGCAATTTAGCGCTTCTTCCCCTTTTTTTTTTTGGCCAGAACAGTTTTAACACCTTGCCCGGAGCCAACGACAAAGAAAAGAAAAGCAACAGCGCAGAATGTATGACAGAGAAGAACTAAATCAACAAGACGTGTACCTTCTGGAATAAAAGACGTTCTCATTTTCGGGCACGAAAACATCGGCCCCAAGTATATTCCCGCCTCTGGAAGCGATACAATCCGATAGCCTCGCCACAATTCCAACGTCATCCTGTTGTTACATTCGAGACCCCAAAATTCAGCAAGAGCACATAAACCATCGCCAATGGCCATGACATCCACGGAGTTTCATGAACGGGGGGACGAAACCAGACAATCAAAAGAGCTCGCGGGCAAGAAGAAATTGGGGAGGAGGGATTTGAATTGAGAACTCACGGGGCAGTGGAAAACGTGGACTCCGTGGGCGAGAGAAGTGAAAGACGTCGAGCCAAGGGACTGCCCAGCGAATCTCGAGGACTTGAAGGGCCCGTTAGCAACCACCCCCATAACTTGAGCCGCCTTCTTCGCGAACGCCATTCTCCTCTCCTCCCCCTCCCCTCTATAACTCAATGCCCGGCGGCGATAACCACCACCAGCCACCCGCCGCCGCCGCCGCTGCCGCCGCCAAAAAGGGCGGTTCCCCTTTTTGGGTGGGGGGCGCGTTACCTATGACGAGTGGCTGAAGCCGCCATTCATGGGCATCACTCAAATCTCGTGGAGATGCTTTATCTGGTGTGAAGAAAGTATATATATATATCTGCCTGCTTGAGGACGGAAATCGCCTCATCCATTCCCGTTGCAATGCCGAGAACGACAACGTTGGGAGGTGGTCGGGTTGACAAAATATCAGGTGCGTTGGATATGCCACGTAGGAGACGTAACGCTCCATCCAACGAGCGCCACGTGGTAAGATGGGTCCCGCTACAAACCTTTGGCTCTCTCTCTCTCTCTCCCGCCTGTCTCTCTCTTCGCCGTTAGTTCCGGGGCCAGATCCCCGGAGCATCTGGTCGCGCCACGTGGACAGGTGCGGCGAGTGGAGAGAGGAGGCAAGAAATCCTAAGCCCAGGTCCGGTCAATTTGGAAACTTTCGTCCTGCTCTGATGAAAAAAGACATGGGAGGTTTTTTTTCTTTGAAATATTTGTAGGTTCTTAATTTTTGATAATGATACAAATAGTCCATAAATTTTAAAATAATATGTAATTTGATCCCTAAACTTTTAATTTATTAAATGTAGTCAATAAATTTTAACTTAATGTTCAATGTGATCCCTGGACTTTTGGTACATGTTCAATTTAATTCTCGAACTATATGAAAATGTACAATATAATCCTTGAACTTAAATTAATGGGAGGACTATATTGAATATTCTTATAAATTTTTAAAAATTACCTCTAAATTTGAGAATTAACAGTTTTTTTTGGTCGAATTGAGAATTAAGAGTTTATATTGCAATAAATTGATCATTTTTCAGTTTTCTTGCCCTCTCCATTCCCTACACTTCCAACTACTCAACTAGTTATTTTGGTTGTCCCGTTCAACACCATGAAAATATTATGAGCATTGATGAGTTTTGATGTTCTAAGTTTACGATTAACATTTCTCATAACTTTTTTTTCGATTAAGTATTTCATTAAAATATTTTCTTATTTTCTCTCAGATTTTTTTACCAAAAAAAAACATGAATTATCTTGTGATTAAACTATTGTATGATACTTTTAACATAATGTTTATTATAGCATGGTAGATAACAATGAGCAAATGGCTTAAAAATATATACAATCGTGTTCTTGTAGTTGTCATTTTGCCAAAATCATACCTATCACATTGTAACTGTTTTTTAATTTTTTTTGTTAGCGTTTTTCATTTTGTGTGTTATAAGTTAAAATAGTGTAAAAAATATCACATAAATCTGCTGTCGCGCTAGTAGTATATTATTCTAGAGTTCCTTACCCTTAGAAAACTCTCTCCACTTCAGGCTTACTCGCAATAACACATGTACGGACCCGTATTTATATAAACCCTTATAACTGTAGATATTTATTTTAATTTTTTTGTTAGGTATTATTTTAAGTGCAACCTAACATTAAATATTTATATTATTATTATCAATATACAAGCGACTTGTTTTATTATTTTTTTAAGAGTGTCTGTCCGTAGAAAGAGACGAGCTCCAGCTGAGTCAAATTATATATGCGCGTACGAAAATCCGTTACATTGCCGTGCCGCTCGCTTTCCTTCCCTCCATTCTTCAACTGTCTTACGCAGGACTCTCTCTCTCCCTCTCCTTTCCCATTTCGCCTTCATTCTGGGGCTCGGCCAAACCAGTCGGGGCTCGATTCGAACTATCGCCGATCAAGCTCCGGCGAATTCCGAGTGCATGCTCTCGATTCTCGAGGTATCACGGTTCTCTTCTTCGTGATGCCTGCTTGCTCGTCGTTTTTGCTGTTTTTTTGTGTGGATGAGCAGAGTCGAAGGAGCTTAACATCGTCTGCCTAACTAGCCAAGCAGCTTTCGTTGCGCTTTTCGAGTTTGTCAAATTGATTTCTAAAGGTTCACTCGGTTTGCGATTTCGATACCCGTTGTATCGTGCTTTTTTTTTTTGGCTAGATTTTTTTTTATTTTTGTGGGAAGGAAATTATCAACATGAGATACTCACATCATTTCTCCACAATTGATGTTCAACAAACAGCATCCTTTCATGCATAGTCATTCTCACAACCAACATTCGGTATACAGCATCATCTTATGCAAATCATTACCGAAATACAATCGTTATGTTTTTCCATGCATCACTTACCTCTTTTTGTTTTCATGTAAGTCATGATAGAATTTTTGGAGAATCGGTAACATGAACATCGACAACACAAAGATTGACCATGTGATTGATCAACAACACTTAGAAGACCTTGAATATATGAGAATTAACTTTAATTGGCTATGGGTCTCCTTGATTTACTAGTTTCAAGGACTGAATTAAAGGACTAATTCGAATGATCTTCGGCACGGCGATACCGATAATATCGGGAAAATCGTCGACTTGTCGACTATCGGTAAGATCGTTGTCTTGTCGACTATCAGTAACTTCTTCCTGCGTTCGGCAACTTTCCACTTTAATCAGCAACTTCTTAAGTAATACACTAGAATGCTTCAAAAACATGTAAGAACTTATAAAATCAAGTCAAAACAAAACATAGTCTTTTTAACACCCGATCATGAGAACTTCTTGCACATAGCATTCGAATGCAAACTAAAATCCCAACTATCATACAATCAAGTCAAGAGTATCAAGTAAAATAACCTAACTTGGTCCCTAGAGCTTTCACTTACCTCGAAAATGACTTGTGTAAAGATCAAGCTTAAATCCCTTCAAAGCAAAACAAACAACAATGTAAATCAACAACTCTTAACATTTAAAACGATAAAACCCATTTATGGAAGGTACGAGAAATTACTGATTTACCTTGACCAACTCGAAAGATTGGATCAAAACTATAATAATATGAATGTGAGACCTTCACTTTTACTCTTGAGAATTGAAAGCGATAATTGAGAGAAAGTGAGAAGTTGATTGGTGAAATAATTGGGGACGGGTCTAAGCTTGAGAGCTCTATCTCGACACAGGGTGAAGGAATGAGCTAACTCAATCATGATTAAACTAAATATATGCTCATAGGGTGAAATCATTAAACTTACATGTAGAGAAGTAAGTTGTTCCAATAAGAATGCTTCACGTGGCCCTAAGTAAATAACTAGGCACAAATGGCTCAACAAGATTAGTCGCAAGAGAAGATATTTCGGGAGAATTCATCTCCATCGTCCAAATGGGGAGTGATTCGACAATGGCATTTATGGGCTAAGGTTAAATTAGATGAGGTAGCACATGATGTCATCAAGGGCATATGATATAGATCAAAGAAGGACGAATGGCTCAATCACATGGTTTCGAACGTAGATGTTTAATAATTGCCAAACACTAGTTGAATCGGTAAGAAAACAAGAGAGCCGGTGTCCATTTAAAAACATTGATGACTAAAAAATATTTTGAATCTGTCCAAATCTTTAGCAAAATTTTCCGAGCGTAAGAAAATACCCAATTTAGTACATTACCAACTCAACATTCAAGCGGCAAAAGAATTTTCGAGGTGTAACAATCTCCGTCGGCAACTGACATGGCGATACGCGTATCATCGTCACTCTAGAAAATCAATCCATAAGTAATTATTCAATAATTAATTGCTAGTAGGCCCATTCACCGAAATTATGAGCATAATAATTTAGTTCAGGCGTTCCGTGACCCCCACGTTAATCGTTCGACTTGGATTTTCACCAACGATAATTACCACATCTAAATTCCTACCTATTGATAAATGCGGGCAAATTTTTCGGATGTCACACGACATCCCACCCTAATGCTCATGATAAAGAAACGTAACGCAAAGACGGCGAAAATTTATGAAAGTCATGCGGAGCGAGGGAATGACTTGCCTATGAAGCAAAAAACATCATATGGTTAGCAAATGGAAGAGCAGGCTGCAGTGATTCATCTTAGATGATCTTCTTTCACTAATTAAGGATAGGATACGAGATCGCAACGACTTACCTAAGTCCCACTTGTGTTGATTTTTTGTGTAGCTTTGCTTGTCATCCTTTGTCGTCTGCATCTAGTACTAGTCAATGAACTTTACTAGCGTGCGTAACTTCACGATTCTTAATCGACCGTCTCATGAGAGCTTAAGTATCTTTTGTTAGTGAAGAATAAACTTGATCAACCGGCAGATACCTCGCGCGTGTTTCGGCCCGACCCGAGTCTGATCGAGCAAAATGGGCCAGTTGGGCGAGTACTAGGTCCGGCCTGCCCAAGCCTTTAGCGAAAGACGGTCGCGGAATTTTGTTAGGTGGCCGGTCATGCTTTGTCCCGCGTCGGACGAGCGAGATCCACGCCCGTTGTTAAATCGCCGGCGAGTTCGACCAAAGAGTTAGGGCCACAAGAGGAGGATGTGTCCGTGCTATATCAAACTCAACGTGGGCAGCCAGCCCAACCATTGTAAGGGAAACGAAAGAGAGAAGACTATCACTGGGTTCCGCCACTTCTCTTTCGAAATTTTTGAGAGTTAGATTCGTGCAACTAAAATCCCAAGTGGGAAGCACGTTTGTCTTTCGCATTCTTTCGTTCATTTATCTCGAAACCAACTCTCCTTAGAAAGAAACTTCACTTGCACACTCTGAAGTTCAGAGCCTGCTTTGCTCTACTTTTTCTTTTTTAGGATTTGGTTCTATATTTTTTTTTCTCTCACGATCTAAGTTGGCAATCTTTTTTCGGCTCGTTCGATGTCTTCTTTCTCTCGTTGCGATTGCTTATCTTTGCTCGTCATGGTGACTAAATCTTTTTGCAATTGAAAACTTTGTGAGAACGTTATCATTAGTCCAAACCAGCATGATGCCTGGGACATGGTTCTATGACTTCTCTGAATTCGGCGAAAGCCCTCTTCTCCCCATTTAAGTCTGTATTTAACCCTGGGAGTCCCTTAGAGACATTCGATCTATGGTGGTTCAATATGTTGCTGTTGTTGTAGTCATTGTTGTCTTCTCCGCATGGCGACAATGGCGACAGTGTTGAGAGCGTCGAACCTAGGCTCATATTGCAAGCAAGTCATGGTTTCTAGAGGGGAAGGTCTCGGTGTGTGCCCATAAGTGATGATTCCGGTGATCGGCAATGACTGTTTTTTCATGCTGTTTTAGGACGAGAGCGTGCTCATAGATGCAAGCTGTACTCTTTTGTTTTGGGTTTTGTTTTGTTTTGCATCTCATTGGGATTTGCTTTACTTTTAAGTTTTCTACGTTCCTCTCATGTTTGATCTTGATAAATGAATGAAATTTTCGTTCGACAAAAAAAATATGGAACTCTCTAATTTGATTTAATCATAACTAATATCTTGATGTAGTAATTTGTTAAGCAATAGTCATTTGATTGCAGTAGATTATAGGGAGGCTCGTCTAACTAATATCTTGGATCCATTTGTGTGAAGGAAAACTATTTTCGAGAAATTATTTTTCGACTTTACGGTATTTGAATGACGAAAAACAAACCGATTGACGAGAAACGTTTTTTTATGGATTGAAAACAATAAGCTTAGTTTTTGGAAAAACGACTTCCGATTCTAATAAGAAGGAGATCACTTTCCCCACAACACCAAACAAATAAAAAAACCCACCGTTTTCCATGAAAATGATTTCCATAGATAATATTTTCCTTTATCACGAAATTTTCAGCGAAACAAGCGCACCACCCACCATTTGATCTACAGATGCAGTCGTTACCGTAACTTATAGAAACAACAAAACGAGTAGAAATATATCAAGACCGCGCCATCAAGGAGGCCACAAAACAAACACGAGCCATCAACGGTGGCGCCGCCGCCAACCGCGACGGCCCCACCGCCGATGGAGGAGCTTGAGGGGGGTAGGGAAGGAGAAGGGCGGGGCTGGGCTGGGCTTCACGGCCGAGGCCCTCTTTATTGGGCCAAAAAGTTTGGGCCGCAAAGCCCACCCGGCCCAATAAACAGAACAAGCCTCGCTCGTGCGCTCTACCTATCTCACTGACTCTTCTTTTTTCTTTTTTATTTTTTGGGTTATTTTCTCTCTCTCTCTCTCGCTCGCTACCCTCGCCGTTGATTCGCCGAAACCCTAGCTCCATCTCGCCGGAGATGCCGATCCGCCGGTGAGTCCATCTCTTCTTCGTCTTCTTCGGAGGCCGCTCCGTTTCCTCTCAGCTCGGCTCCTGATGGTCGCCCGTGCGGGGGGCTCTGACGTTTTTCCTCGGTTTTCCTCGTGCTCAGATGACCGTGCGATTAGCGAGTGTTGAGGATTGAGGAGCGGGGGCGGCGGCGGGTGGCTGGCTGGCCCGGCTTGGATTCGTTCGCCGGATGGAGGGAGTTAGCGTCTCTAGACTTTTGCTCTGTTCCGGTACTGTTCATTTCCTCACCTTTGCTTTACCCGAAAAGCTAGAGCGCAGAGAGAGGTTTTTTTTACCCTGTTTTTTTTTGGCTGTGTTTTGTTCGGAAAGTGTTTGAAAGTATTCGTCTTTGCGAAGCGATGTTGTTGTCGTGCGACTGTGAATTGGGTCCCCAAATGCGTATGCCTTGTGCCTCCGACGACTGAATTTGATAACTGGGGTCGAAGTAGGAGGAGTTGTGTAGGGTGTGGGCGGGGCGGTTGGCTTGCTGCTCGAATGAGCTAATGTATCTGTCTTCTTTGATTTAGTTGTCAGGTCTGCGTATGTTCGGCTCGGCCTCAGGGGCATTACGGGACCTTTGCAGTCGCGCTCGTTCCAGCATGATTTTGTCCCCAGGGATCCCAATGCCAAGCCTAAGAGGTATAAATACCCGGCTTTTTATGATCCGTATGGCCCTAGGCCTCCGCCCTCGGATAAAATCATACAGCTTGCCGAGCGCATAGCTGGAATGCCGCCCGAAGAGCGTGCCCAAATTGGGCCTGCTCTTCAGGAGAGACTGAGGCATCCCAAGATGCAGACGATCTCTACCGAAGGCATGGACCTGGGCCCACATGGTGGAGCGGGTGCGGGATCCGCCAAGGCCGAGGAGAAAAAGGCGGAGAAAACAGCATTCGATGTGAAGCTGGAGAAATTCGATACGGCCGCAAAGATTAAAGTGATTAAAGAAGTCAGGGCATTCACCAATTTGGGGTTGAAGGAGGCTAAGGACCTTGTCGAGAAGGCCCCTGTTTTGCTTAAACAGGGTGTCACCAAGGAAGAGGCAAATGACATAATGGAGAAGATAAAGGCTGCTGGAGGAGTTGCGGTGATGGAATGAGAGCTCCAACACGGAACCACTGTCGAGAGCTATATGGGTAACGTAACTCACGTGAACGACTTTATGATTTTTGGACTTTTTGTTGAGATGGTCCTTGACAAATTACAGCCATATGATGGAGTTGAGAATTGCGGGATGGCATTCAAGTTACATTCATCTGAATACTTAGCTGGAACTTGCTATACAGATGGAGTAATTCGCTTGAATTTTGGTTTGAACATGTTGTGAAAGTCTTGATGAATTGTTTTTAAGTTTCTTGCTAAATGAGCAAAAGGGTGGGTTGCTGGTGTCGTAATAAAAGAACTGTTGCTCCTGGGGCTTGATTGGAACCAACACATTCTACAGTCATGGATGTCTACGTGGTATATATTTTCTTGCGCTGATAATGATGCTGGAATTGTGTAAACAGTCTTTGTCGGATTGATGAGATCAAATGCACTTCTTTTTCCTTATCTCTTGGGGAGAATTAGCATTGTGTTTGCCATTGGTATGATGAGACGGTGACATATTATATTCTTGCAAGTGGATTGTGCTCTCAGTGATGGTTTCAGATGAGTTGCGGCATAGCCAGGGTCGCCTGCCCTCGCTTGTGGCTTGGTGAGGGTCGCCGGCCCTTGTCGAGGCCCTGGCGAGGACAGGGCAGCTGTGCCTTGTATTTGCACCGGCATGGACCTGGTGTGCACCGAAATAAGTTGGTTTAGGAGTAGCGTGCCTGTTGCCTCGACCTGATGTGCTATACATGTGCCCTTTCATTGTATATACTACTGACTATAGTGGACGGCTCTGTAATATTATTTCCACATCTTCTTTTCACCTCGCAACGGGTGATTCGACATCTTGACGATTCAAATTGGTTAAGATTCTCCGCTTATTTCGTGTGGAATGAATATTTTGAAAAATATTTTTATAAAAATAATCGTTTGTAATGCTTACAAAAATGAATAAATAAAAAATATTTTCATTGTTTACGAAGATGTTTAGAGATAAATTGTTATCGATAATGAAAATATTTTTCATCGATTTATTATTTCAAGCAATCATTTTTAGGTAAATATTTTTTAAACCCTTCATTTTTCGCTGAAAAAATCGAGCATGTTAAGAATTCAGTCACTACATTGTAGTGGAAGGCTCGAGATTCACTCAAGTTTGTGCGTGAGTGACATTAGAGAAGTCTCGCGTATAATATTTGTGTAGTATGAAGCGGTTAATTCAAGGTTGAGATGTTGGACTCATGCCACGGGGTCGCGACCCTAGAACACCCAATAAAAGAAGCAACGGCAGTGTAGAATCACTTCAATATCTCTCCCTGGCGTTTAATCTCAAGTGATTTTGCTGTACGCTTGTGATTTATTAACAAGGGCAAGCCCACGGAAGCGACAAGCAAAACACACCGTCACGAACAACAGGAAACCCAATTACCGAAACTTAAAACACAAAGCACAAGAGTTTTGTCTCTCTCAAGCATAGTCCTGAGAAGGGGGTACTAGGGCATAGGAACCAATGAAGATGTCACCGTAAACGAGCCCGGCAAGCCCTCCTCCGACGAGCGGGCCGACCCAGCAGATCCAATTCTCAGAGAAGTCGCCGCTGACCACAGCAGGCCCGAAAGAGCGGGCCGGATTCATGGACCCGCCGATGAACGGCCAGCGGCCAGGATGTTGGCGCCGACGATGAAGCCGATGGCAATGGGCGCGATGATCCCTAGCGAGCCCTTCTTGGGGTCGGCTACTGTGGCGTACACGGTGTAGATCAGTGCGAAAGTGATGACGACCTCCATAACTAGGCCTGCTATTGAACTCATGCTAGCAGCAACAGCATGGGTTGGTGTGCTGTACAGTATGGATTTGAATAGTTATGTACTGGATTTCATCATTAAGCCAAATCATATTTTATACATTGATCCTAGGATTTATTTATGGTCCTGTGCAAGAGTATGTACCTCGGCCCTAATAACGAATTTCAGGAGGAGGCAGGTAACAATAGAACCGAGGCATTGGGCGATCCAGTAGAAGATGCCGGTCAAGATGGTGATGTTGCCTCCGATGGCCAATCCGAACGTGACAGCTGGATTCGGACGGCCACCAGAGATGTTCGCCGTGATGGATACCCCCACAAACAGTGCAAACGCATGGGCCACGGCCACCATGACTAAGTCCGGCCGGGTCCAGGGCCGCATCCGACGTGAGCTTGCCTAAGACAACACAAAACATAGTCCTTCAAAAACCGACCAATTATCGGAAGCACATGATGGAACACTCAGTACATACACAGACTAATTTCTCGAGAAAGAAACTCGTACGTTTCCTCACCGGCCTTGTTTTGACATCGGTACATGCAACTTAGGGATGGAACGTGCTTAAAGACGTCACAACATCACGCGAATACGTGTCCTCAAAAACGACGGTCAGTCATGGTGTGCTTGCCATAAGCAATTGCGGACCCGACGCCGGCGAACACGAAGAGGAGGGTCACGATGAACTCGGCGAGATAACATCTCAGAGACCCCACGCTGAAGGAGTCCCCAAGCTACCAAAAGCTAGCTTCACCATGTTTGCTCAAATCAAAAACTATACCAACCACTCAAGAGAGAGAACTCGCTCAGTTATGCTTGACAGTAGCGAGCTTGTGCTTTGGTCCGATGAGGAAGACGCACACATATACTCGTCCTGATAGCATCCTTTGGAATAGTGGTCTTCTTATTTTAACTTATTTCTTAATCTTTCATTAGGTTAATTGAGAATATATTAGCTAGAGATGAAGGAGGGCCACAGCCGGCACTGGCCACGGGACCCAGAAATGCAAATGGCACGCCGTGGTTGGGTGCCGACCAACCGCTGATGAATTCTTAATCATGTAATAATTGGAGATTATCGGCATAAAGACAACCAACTTAACTAGTAATGTACGTGCAATAAGACATGCGAATTCTGGTCGCTCTTCGTGGAGATTATTATGTGCTCCGGAGGGAGAATATCCATAGAAGCGAAGGCCCCATTAACCCTAATCGTGTTCTAATGTCATTTTTGTCCATCACTGGTCCGGCAACCGGCTAGAGGTTAAAGAAGATGAAGGAAAAAAAAAAGAAAAAAAATTAATAAGAAAATTCGAAAAAAATTAAAATATATATTTTTAAAATTGGCATGTCAGCGTTCGCTAGCCGGCCGGCGTCCACGTCAACGCCGACCGGCTAAAATTGGCCGGATGGACTGAATTGGCACAAATGCAAAAAGTTTAGAACTGAATTATCGCAAAAAAAAGTGTATAACTGAATTGACACAATTGCAATGGGTTTAGCACTGTCTTGGTAATTTTCCCCCAAATTGGTGTAAGACTTAGTTGTTTTTTCTTTAATTCAAATTTAGTGGGCTTGGCGAACTATGGTTTGCCCAAAATGGCAAATTGGTTTGGAAAGCTAGAGCTCCATTATCATTGTGGATCTGTAGTAGATCCATTTTCTAACCCATTACTAGCTAGAGGTGGCCAATTGCATCTATGACAACTTTTTTGTTTATGGCTAGGTGAAGAAGTATTGGTTCCCTAAAATGTTCGAAGCAAGCTGAAACAGATTTATCGAAGTAGAGCCCAACTAAATATGAACATCAGCAAGTCGACACTGTACCAATTTCAACCCATTACTAGCTAGAGGTGACAAAACCAGTCAAGATCCACTTTTCTATTATTTTTTGTGAGTCAGGTTGAATATGAGTTGCCCGAAAATTTAGAGACCCCAAGAAATTGTTGGTCTCAGTGGATTCCGTGAACCAAAATTTTAGACCCGCCCTGTGTACCGTGTCGAGATGCGACAGTTAATCCATCGGAGAGGATACTGCATACACAAAAGTCGTCACCAATCGACAGGGTGAAATAGCAAGGTACAAGACCAGGCTTCGAGTCTTTCAATCACAGACAGACGGCGCTGATAGACGGAGCTCCTGTACAATCTAATAAACGAACTGTGCTGATACTGGGGGAAAATCACGTCGGCCGATGGTTTCGAATGTGACATGCCGGGCCATCCATCGAAAAACAATACAAATTAAGACATCTATATCTATCTATAAGGCATGTGATTGAAAGAATGAGCAAGGCTTCATCAGTCAACAAATCGCCCAAGTCTATGAATACTATTATCATACAGAAAAATTTAGTACATGTAATTAACTTCATCGAATCCACGAAACGGAATCGATCTCATCCCGTGCTGCCTTGTATAGTTCGAGCCTCTTGGCGCATTGTAGCCTCCTCTCCATCAATGCCGGGTCTTCGTCCAACATTAGACCCAACTGTTTACCCTGTGAAAGGAATGAAAACCAAAACGATTAAAGAGCAGCTGCATGCTCAAGAACACAATGTGTTTAACTCTAAAGTCTTCCCTTCTCCTGAGAAAGCAGAACTTTGACCAGAAAAGGGATTACATTCAGCCTAGACAAGTAATTCCAACTTGACTGTTATTGCACTACATGTTACACCAGCACACCACTTGTAAGAAGTGAACGGGCTAGTAGCCCTTCCCTACGACAGTAAGGCAGCACATCATCCTAAAGAGTCAAAGACACCCATGAAAAACTAGCACACTTGCATTAATCCACCTAGGTTGACATGCTTTTTAAAAACTGGTGCAGATGCTCCAGCTCCCGAAGAAAAATTGTATCTCTACTTTTTTTCCCCCTTTTCCTTCTGGATATGGGTAAGGGGACACCGCTAGACCGCACCATTTTGACACATTCCAAGTAAATGACATTCGCCAGTCCTTTTTCTTCTTTTCTTGGTAGGCGTACTTGAAACATCAATCACAGGAGTAACTACAGATCTGCCCTCTGGATAACTCCTCTTCTTATGTCCTATCTGTTTAAAATATTAACACATGCAACCACACGCGCAAGCAACTGTATGTCCTTCCTGTGCGTTTCTCCATGCGCGTGTGTGTGTGTAGAGAGAGAGAGAGAGAGAGAGAGAGAGAGAGAGAGAGAGAGAGAGAGAGAACCTCTTTCTGTCCTATTTGTGTGTAAAAGTGATTTAGCAAAGACTGCTTGGCCTCTCTAACTTGACAATAAACCACGGCCTTGGGAATTGTGTTCTTAAGGGTCTCAGACACCATGCCAACATAGGAAGACACATTGGAAGCTATCCTCCTGAAGTGCCCTTCTGTGTAGCGGTCCACTGTTGCTGCGGTAGCGGGATTTCCACCTTTCTCCAATTCCTGGGGAAGTCTACGAAAGAATTCCACTGTCAAGTATGAAGACTCCATATCCACTAAACGTATAACTGTCTTCTTCCCATCCTCCCGGAACCTTTCTAAAGCTTCACTAGCTGCAGCAGCAATTTCAGCTTGCAGAGTTGGGAAGCGCCTAAGCTCCTGTTTCATCAGTGACCATAATTCAACTTAATGTAAAGGGTGGGATTTGAATACAATTTTGTCTCTCCAAATTACCTGTGTTTCACCTATTGACTTCCTCACGAGTTCTTTTAAAACAAAATGCACCTGTGATGTAACACTCATGAGTTTCCTAAAAGAACGAAGAATTAGAGGCACCATAAGATTCCACACCAAAAAACTACTTACAGCATCCACCGAAGCTTCAGCTGGGCCTCTAAAGTAGTTCAGAGATCCCTCAATTAAACGCCGGTAACCCTGCTCTGGAGCAATCAGGTGAGGTTGGTAACCATCAGCCTCCGACACGACCTTCTTAACATTATGAACAGAGAGATGCCGATCAAATGGAAGCTTCCTCAAAGCAGCAGGAAGCTGGTTATCAAAAACTCCATAAATACGATCACCTCCTGGTCGCCTGAAAAGGACACAGGAAACAACCAACTTAATAAGGAAATGCATAACAGAGAGAACGGAATGAATTTAAGCTACATAAAATAATTTAATATATGAAGGAACACTCTATTGATCAGCATTTAAAAGTTTCCACTCGTAAAAGAAATAAGTAATTTCTAGTTTTTGTCACCAATACAATTTTAGCTAACAATTAATGAGTTACAAATACACCCACGTTCCCATTTACAACAAAAGATCACAGTTGAATACTATCACTCTGTGACCATACTCCATAAACACCCACATTTCCCATGTTAAAAATAACATGTACCATGTAAAGCTGAGCAGCTCAAGAATGTTGAGGAACGATATTTTTCTATCAAACTATCACTCCATGACCATAATCCAATTGTATATTATCCACAAAACAGCTGCGTGCAACTTGACAGATGAAGTACAACCAACAAACCAATAATAATTGTAATAAAGAAAAGTTCAGTCATTGATACCAGTTTTTTCCATAGAAATTACACAACCAATCATAAAGTATAACCAAAAAGCATAAAGGTTATTCAACCGCCAAATGTCATCAATCTGGATGGAGCAAGAGATAAAAAGTGAAGGAATTTACCCTCCATCCAGATGCTCTTTAAAGATCCTGTCAAACGCACGACAAAGCTCCAAGATAGTGTACAATTGAGCCTACAGAAACAGAGTTCAGTTAAATACAGTATACGGAGCACCAGTTTAATCAATAATTGCACATTTACACAATACTCACCCCAGCATCGCCTGCAACGGGCCTGCCAAGATGATCCATTTCTGATTCAAGTTCATCAATGCTCTTATTAATCAAGGATGTAATACTCGGTATCCGTGCCCTAATTACAGACTCCAGGTGCTGAACCAAGATCACCTTGTTACAAATAAATCCTTCCAAAGTAATAGAACTTCCATGATGATGCAAATAGTGGTCAAACCTTTGACAGGAGCTTTGCAAGATACTCTGAACCCATTTTGCTTGCCAAGTGTCCATAATCAGGACTTGTTGCAAAATATTCACGCTCCTTGCGCCTCGCAATAATCATATCCACATTTTTATTGATATCAGCTTGTGATCGATTCACAATACCAACCCAAGGATGCTGCAGCCGGTAAGATCTTCCTTCGAGAACCTGAGTGTAAAAAGTGCACAAAAGAAAACATGTAGGTGGTGATGTTTAGCCCAAAAAAGGGGTGCATGTAGCAAAAGAAATTGCGCACAGAATATTCCAAAAGACACAGGCACACTCACGCATACACATGCCCAGGGGCAGAGACAAGCACATGTGTGCGTACAAGCACACACAGACACAGACACAGACAGACATGCGAGAGAGAGAGAGAGAGAGTACATCCAGAGCATTAGTTCCTTTGTCCATCAAATCCAGCTTAGTCAAGACTCCAAATGTCCGTTCACCTGATGAAAACATCTTTGTGAATTATGACTACTAACATCCATATAGGGAAAAAAAAATTAGTAACTGTCACCAGACAAGCAGACCATACCTGTCGGATCCACCTCCCTGGCAAGCTTGATCGCATCTGAAGTGGCAATATCCTGATTCGCTGGAGATATTGCTAGTATGACGCAATTAGGCTACAAAAAACACAAGTCTAATCATTTATTAAGCATTAGTGCAGAAGCATTAACTTTATAATCATCTCCGTCTCAGCTATTTTCAACGCCCAAAGAACATTCCAAAAATATGAAAACAGTCAATCCAAAGATTTGAACAAAAATGATCTACAACTGCTTAATTCATCATCGCTCTGATCAAGCTGTTTCACAAAGAACATATTCACTTGTACATACATAACCAGTTCCCATAACATAACCTTGAGTAAATAAAGCAAAGAGAACCTGAAACTCTTATATTCTAACTCCTGAACAAGTTACAAGGCAAACCAAAACTGCTTCCCCAAAATTATCACATCCTTTTGCAGGTGCTTTTAACATTAGCTATCAACCTGACGACACGTGTGCACTGGAAAGAAAAACTAAGACAGCCAATATTTTTCTTCAACTCGATCAAAAGTTATGCCTGATAAAACAGTCATATACATTGCATAGCACAATACGATATGGTCATGGCCATTTGAAAACTTCAAAGTAAACACAGTGCATCTAAAAAATTGGCAACATCTCATTACCTTGTCAACATATGATCGAACCATGTTTTCAATGTCTTCAGCAATAGTTTCAGGCTGTCCCTCTGAAGAGAAAAAATCTCTCTTAAGTACATGGAAAACATACTGGGTAAAAATGTAATGCTAAGTTAAACTAAACAAGAAACATACCCACAGCAACCTTCGTTAAACCAGGCAAATCAACCAGGGTTAAGTTGACAACTGTAGAAAAAAACAAGAAGTTCAAGAGAAGCAGATAAGATATAGTTGCAATTATGCCAAATTTAAGAAATAGATTTATCAGAAACACAATTAGCAATTGTGCCATACCCCAAAAAGAGTAAATAGAGGCTTAATAACTAAGAAATCATATCTAAAGGTTAAAAATAAACGTGAATCAGTCATTTTTACATACAAAACTGGAAAAACACAAAACCTACATTTTGACTGATCAATTACATGCAACTCAGTCTTTTTCTCTTAGTATAGGAAAGAAAAAACCTGCATTTTGGGACAACGACAACATTCAATCCTAAAAAGGAATGTACATCGGCAGTCAACATAGCATTTTGAATTACACAGTTAGATAGCAAGAACATCTTGTACATCATTTCAAGAACAAAATACGAAAATAAAACCGGCAAGCAGGCAACAAATACTAAAGCTAAAGCAACCACAAAAAAATTAAAAAAACAAACCATGTTTTATCTCTTCCAACCACAAATAGGACCTAGTGCTGCGAAATCCTACGAGTGCAACATAATGAAGAAATATAGCGAAGTATCTATTGCAACTTGCAAGAATGCAAGCTCAAACATACCATGTGGAGAGTATATACTAAGATGAATTGGAACAGGAGATATCTGCTTCGACCTCCCAGTAACCCTGTCAGTTTCATCCTGAATTTCCTTCCGGACGAGGGCTGAAATTACAAGGCCAATTATGGAGTCAGGATAAGAAATAGAGCAACAAACAGGGAGCACAATCGTGATTTTATCAATGGATGGGCAGAAACTGGAAGATGACACTAAAAATACTAATGTGCACAGAAAAAAAGGTCCATCCTTATATGTTCATTCTAAATGGAGCACAAGAAATGGAGAATATTATGATATAAACATGTCGCCTAAATCATTTTAAAATTTCAAGCAGACATAAAACAAGTTACAAATCAATCCATGCGGAAAATTGTTAGAAAACAGAAGTGGCATAGCTCAACTACTTTCACTTAAGGTCTAGGTAAGAAAGCAAAATTGGTTCCGGAGAAAAAAGACCAATTTTAAGGGGAGGTCACTGTCCCATACTATTGTCCTAAAAGATGTCACTCGGGAAAGATGACTGAACACAGAGCGATTCCCATTTTAAACTAATAAAGCACAAATATTCCCGAGCTATGTTAAACACATTGGAGGACTGTCAATGGAACCAGCAGCTAGCAAATTTCAATAATTGCCAGAGTGCACCAAAACTGGCGACAGATTAGAAAATAGAGACAAGAACTCCAATCTTCTCTTATACTGGCTCACAGTCTCACTCCTACGTGCCATCAGAAACAGATTGTAGCTCCAACGGTAAGACAAGGTATGAAATGACTCCGTGGAGGCAAAAAAAAGGTAGAAAGGACAACTAAGATATAGCAGTCCATTGTAAACATGACTCAGGGACTTTTTTTTTTTTTTTGGTTAAGATGACTCAGGGATTTTATCAGCCAGAACTCCAAAAAAATACCAAGTCGTAAATAGTCATTTCAATATAAGTTAGAGAAACTTTGTCCTCAATAATTGGATAGTTACTCTTCGCATGTTGCAAATTAGGGGCACTTTATCCACAAACGCAGTTCAACGTGCTGAACTGAGGGCAAAATTGATTTGGCACCCCAGAAACGAAAACACAACCAAACCAAGTACATTACATTGATCAAAATTGAATCAGAAGGCAAAACAGTCTGTACCAAAATCAGAAAATCTCCTCTTGGGCAGATGAAGGAACTCTGCATATTCCGGTGCTCCATCTTCCGTCTTGTGAAGCTGCAGGACCAAAGGCCGCCTCGTCACGATACCTGCCCATCATCGGAAAAAAAGGGAGACAACCCTCAGCAAACAATCAGACAAAGACCCACCCGCTAATTCGTATCGAATGTTTCGACCGACTTACCAGATCCTCGGGGTAGAAAGTCTCTGCCCACGATGCTCTCGAGCACCGAAGATTTCCCCGAACTCTGCACTCAAAAACGCAAATTGAACAACCGGTCAGACAACCAATCGCCCCCCCTGAGTCGAACTTCCATGACTCAACAGCTAACCATCATCCACTAAGAGAGACATTTCCACTCGACATCAATCCTAAGCATATCTCAGCTCTCGCAGATCCATCGTGCTTTGCTAATTTAGACTTGTTTATACCCTGCCAAATTCCTCGCTTTCTCGATCGCTTTCTCTCACCTCCCTCATTAAAAAAAAAAATTGGATTTCCCGTTTCGCAAGTGGCTCGCGAAATTGACCGCCCGTCTTCCCCCTCTCATCATAAAAAAAAGGAGCCGAAAAAAAAACCAAAAAAAAAAAAAGACATTCCTCCTGAATCTCCTCCGCCCCAAAAAAAACTCGAGAAACCGATTTCCCGAAGACCGAGCGCGAAGAAATCTAGAGAGAGAGAGAGAGAGACCTGTCCGCCGACGACGGCGACGGAGGGGAGCGCCTCCCAGAGCGAAGAGAAAGCGCCGTTGTCGCCGCCGCCGTAGTCGCCGAGCGCCGTGCAAGCCCGCTGGATCCGATTCACCAGCCCGATCAAGCTCTCCATCGTCGCCATCGTTACCCCACCCACGCCCACACACACACCAACCAACCAACCAACCTCCCTCCCTCCTTCGACACCGAGCTAAGCCCCGAACTCTACCGCCACCAGTACTCCTCCAGAAGCCAAAACCCTACAGCTCGCGCGGAGGTAGAGAGAGAGAGAGAGAGAGGAGAGAAACCGGAGCTTTGACTTGAGAAGAACGCGAAGAGAGAGATGGCGTTCGCGTGGAAGCCTTTCCTCTCTTTCTCGGGTCGGCGGAGAAACGTCACGGGCGGTGCCGAGTGATATAATGCGCCGGGGTGCGCATTTTCGGAGCGGGGGAGGGTGGGGCCCGATCCTGTGCGGTCGTCCCCACCCGGGAGTGGTGGGGGTGGGGGGAGGCGGGGTTGAATCGCCGTCCGCGTTTGCTCTTTTGAATTTTTGAATCGGGCAAATCGGTCGGGGCGCGTGGGGTCCACGGGTTTCCACAACCCAGAAGCTGCTGACGTGCGACTGTTGCCTGTCTGCAACGGATCTCTCGCTACGTAAATTAATTTGAATTTGCAAAAAAACGAAAAGGGGCAACGACCCAAATTTTAACCTAAATGCTCAATATAGTTGTCGAAATTTTTAATATATTCAATATGATTCCGTGAACTTTTTGGTTCGATGGGATCCATGGACTTTCGGTACTTGTTCAATTTAATACACGAACTACATGAAAATGTTCGATGGTGAACAAATTAAAAATTCGGTGATCACATTGACATGAGGCTAAAGTTCGGAGACAAAGTTAAAGAAATTGACAATTCATATACCACATTATATATCGAGTTAAAGTTCTGAATAAGTGAAAATGCAAAAATGGAAAATTGAAATTGGAAGCTTTTTTTTTGGGGGTCAATGAAATTGAAAAGTGGAATTTTTTTTTTGGAGCCGGGAGCTGTCAAAGTTTTTTTTTTTTTTGGTCAGCAGCCGTCAAAGTTGGGCGGCTGAGAACGAACGGTCGGGACGAAAAAATAAAAAACAAAAGAGAGAGAACGGTCGTCAATTCATTGTGGTCCAGCCAAGGCAACGAGAAGGAAGCTAAGGAATATTGTTTCTTTTTCATTTTTATTTTTTGTAATTTGTGGAAACTTAGGTACATATATAGCTTCTAGAACTATGCTAATTCATTTTTTTTCCTCCTAATCTTGTCCCTAGACATAGTTGTGGTCCGACCTTAGATTTTTCCTCTTTTTTTTTTTTTTGCTTAATGTAAATCGTACAACGTACTTCTGGAATTTTGACATCACTCAAAAGGATAACGCGTAAAGTCGCGTATTTATTTTCATAATTTCCTAGAAATTCCAATAATGTTGTTAAGCTTTCTTTTGCCGGAAAAAAGAAAATCATCTTTGCTTTTCATTTGAGTCCAGGCAGACATGCTCTGAATTTATCTTGGAGTCTATTGTGCTTAAATTTTGTAACACGTTTAATTTCTCTTTACAGCCCGTACATGTCGATGATGGCAATTCTAACTGCACGTTAAGTTCACAAGAATTTAGACCCAAAAAAAAAAAAGAGTTCACAAGAATAGTAATTGTTTTCTCTGGCAGTTCCTGATGAAACAATTATTTCCTCGTTTGGTTCAAAATCAGAAAACCAGGATATTGTTTTTGTCCCACCAATGTCCAAAAAAATCAGTGAATTCCGTCGTGCTTGCATTGGGCGAATCCTTTGGGTTTTCTTTTTGTCGGTCGAGAATAAAATAGGCCAAATTTAAAAAAAAAAAAAAAGGCCAAAGATAGGTCTAGCTCTCGTATTAATGTGGTTATGCTTCTATTCTAAAGATAGGTCTAGCTCTTCTAGTCATGACAACGATTAACCAAAGACAGAGCCCCCAGGCGTAATGACGACTCTCAACGACGATCCCTCGAGAGACAGTGAAGATGAATCGAGAAGATTTCCGAGAAATTTTTTGAATCGGGAGATCTCGGGTGTGGTGTCGGAACGAGCGAGCGAGCGAGCGATAGATCGATCTTGCTTCTCACCGAAGGAAAAGAAAAGTGGGCTCTTCCTTCTTTATTCATTTGGGCCGAGAAGGCTTCGTTTTTCTTTCTCACGGGCTTTATGTTTCATGGGCCTTGGTTTAATGAATTTCGGTTCTAGCACGTGGAATGGGCTAGTGTTGTTCACTTCAATTTTGGGCTGAAGGGTTTTAAAATCTGATGATGTTTTGCTAAAAATTTGAAATTGGCTTCTCCTCTTCATCTATTTATATATTGGTTTGTCATTTATTATTCTTCATCTCATTATTGTTATTTGTATATATTTTACCTAGAATGCGTGTTCGGCTCGCCAGAGAAAATTTTAGGCGTCAACAATCTCTCTTTTGAAAAGGCCCCGAAAACCCCAATCGGGGTTAATTTGGTTAGTGGGAATAATTAGGCTAATCGTCCCCATAGTAACAATGTCGACAAAAACAATGTGGCAAATCAAAGTATTCCACAATAGGGGCATATGACAAATAATGAAAATATTCCGCCCTTAGGGGTAATACCAAATGTGGTTAATGAAAGACCTTTTGGGGTAATACCAAATGTGGTTAATGAATGACCAGTTGGTCATAACGTCGACAACCAGGACCTCGATCATGACCCTAGAGGGCAAGAAGGTCAAGCTTTTCCACCTATCCATCCTGAACCGAGGGGGCAAAGAAGGTCAGATATACCAATTTCCATATATTCAGCAAACTGACAGATACGGTTGCATAACGAATATCTACTGGTGGAGGAATTATTGGACCAGTATATTGAAAGCTACCTCTTGATTCAGTTGATAACATGCCATACCCAAGAGGATTCAAGATTGATCAATCGACTGTTGAACATATTGACCACACTACAAAAAAATCGGGATTTTCCGACGAAAATTTCCAACGAAATAAATTTCGTTGGAAATTTGCGACGACATTTCCAACGCAAATTTAATTCGTCGGAAATTTGCGACGAAAAGTCTTTCGTTGGAAATTTCCGACTAAATTTCCGACAAAATTATTTCGTTGGAAATTTCCGACGAAATTTCCAACGAAAACCGTTTCGTGGCAAATTTCCGACGAAATTTTCCAACGAAACAGTTTTCGTCGCAAATTTCCGACGACTTTTCCGACGAAATGTTATCGTCGCAAAATTCCGACGACTTTTTGCAACAAAAAAGTTTTCGTCGCAAACTTCCGACAAATTTTGCGACGAAAATTTTTCGTTGGAAATTTCCGACGGAATTTTGCGACGAAAAATTTTTCGTTGGAAATTTCCGACGGAATTTTCCAACGAAAAATTTTTCGTCGCAAAATTCCGACGACTTTTCCGACGAAATTTTATCGTCACAAATTTCCGACGAATTTTTGCAACGAAAAAGTTTTCGTCGCTAATTTCCGACGAATTTTTCGACGAAAAAATTTTCGTCGCAAATTTCCATCGAATTTTATTCGTCGGAAATTTGCAACACGGAAAATGGAATTTTCTATATCCGTCGCCACCCCCAATTCCCCTCTGTCAACTTATTCCTCTTATCCCCTCGCTGTTCTCTCTTAGTCTCTCTCTTTCATTTCTCTGGAATTACTTATCGGTGTGCGGGCCAATAAATCTCGGTAAAGCTTTTTCGCTGGTAAGTTTCGTACTTAATTTCATGAATAATTGGCGACGAAAACGGTTCGTCGCAATACTATTGCTAGCTAGATTTGTTTTTGTTTGTGCTATTGAAATTTTTTTTTTCCTTTTTTGCCGGTTTGACCGATCGCCGGCCATGGGCCGAGGTCTGGTGGCCTCGCCATGGCCGGCTCGAGCTCGCCCAGATCTGGCCGAGCTCGAGCTCGCCGGTGCCGGCGAGGGCCAGCCAAGCCGTGGCCGAGCTCGAGCTCGCCCAGATCTGGCCGAGCTCGAGCTCGCCATGGCCGTGGCTAAAACGCTTCTTTATTTAATTAAACGATAAAAAGACCCTCCTCTCTCCCTCTCTCTCTCTTTAATTGATTGTTTCTTTTTCGGCCTAGACTAACCGACAAAATTACATTTATTTCTGTCATTTTTTTTTTAGTTTGACAATACAAAAACTCAATTATTCTCAAGAAGATATCATCTTATCTTGCATTTTACTATCACTTTGCCCAAAGAATTTTTTTAAATATTAATATATGATCTCATAATTTTAGTTAGAAAAGCTATATAGATTATTATAAATTTCCATTTATGACGGCTACAAGGCATATGAACACATAATTTATTGCCTATTTTTTATCAAATAATTTGAGCAACATTTTATTTCAAAGTTGGAAATTAAAATTCAATCTATATATCTAGCCAATCTTGACCTTGTAGGTGTTTTCTGTAATAAATTTGTGGAGTTTGAAAGTTAAACATTTTAATTTGTATTTCAAGATGGGGTTGAGAATCTTATTACGCATTCTTTACTTTTAAGCTAATTAACATCAGCTTATTATAAATGAAAGTTTTAAACATAAACACATTTTAAAATTTGTATCCACTTACTATTAGATTGAATTTACAATCGATATTACTTACTTTCTTCATGGTAGGAGTAGAGCAACAAGAAGTTCCCTGTTTTTTCCTTTTTGTGCTTAATTTTTTAATATTGACATATGATCTAAACATAAAAATATTTATCATTTGATTATTTTTCCATATTTTGATCAATTTTTATTTTCCATTGTTGATCAAAATTAGCTAGATAATTAGATTGCATTTTAAGGTTAAACTTTGAAATATAGCCTTAAACTGTTTGATAAAAAAGAGGCAAATAATTGTGTGCTTATGAGCCGTCATATATGTAACCCACTTTTGTGATTAAAATTATAACACCAAAAAAAAAATTTAATAACTTTCTCCTTGTAAAGGGAAAGAATGCATGATAAGATGATATTTTGTCGAGTATAATGGAGCATTTGTATTATGAAACTCAAAAAAGAAATGATATAAATTAAGGCAGTTTTTTTTATTAGCTTGATTAAAAAAGAAACAATAAATTGAAAAGAGAGAGGAGGATATTTCAGTTATTTTACTGAAAAAATGAGTGTCCTAGCCAAAATGGGAGTGGAAATAGCGCCGCCCAAAAGAAAATTGTGATTGTTAGCATTTTATGATTTTAATTAACAATATTAAACAATACATATGATGTTTTTAATATTGTACAAGAATATCTTGATTTTTATACGGACACAATGCAAAGAGACAGGGGTTGGATGTATAATAAGAACTTACCTGGACGTCAAGGATTGACCGATGAGTTTCGAATCGGGGTGGAACTATTTTTGGACTTTGCTAGTACTAAATATGAGTTCATGGATGGAAATAAGTTAAGGTGTCCATGTAGAAAGTGCAGTAATGGAAAATTTCAAGACATTGACATAGTTAGAGAACATCTTTGTAGATTTGGGTTTACTCCGAACTATTATAATTGGACTTACCATGGTGAAAATAGCTGCATATTTAGCCTCCTATTTCGTGGAAAATATTAGAATTTCGCAACGAATTTCGAATTCGTTGGAAAATTTTCCCACGAAATCGGAATTCGTGAGAAATTTTTCCAACAAAATCGTAATTCGTTGGAATTTTCCGACGAATTCCTATTTCGTTGGAAAATTCCAACGAATTCCAAATTCGTTGGAAAAATTTTTCCAACGAAATCAAAATTCGTTGGAAAATTTTCCCACGAAACCGGAATTCGTTGGAAAATTTTCCAACGAATTATTACTTCGTCGGAAAATTCCAATGAATTATTACTTCGTTGGAAAATTCCAACAAATTCGTAATTCCTTGGAAAAATTTTTCCAACAAAATCAAAATTCCTTGGGAAAATTTTCCGACGAATTCATATTTCGTTGGAAAAATTTTCCCACGAATTCGGAATTCGTGGGAAAATTTTCCCACGAAATATGAATTCGTCGGAAAATTTCAACAAAGTTTATAATTTTTTTCCAACAAATATGAAATTCGTGGGAAATTTCCCGACGAATTCGGAATTCGTGGGAAAATTTTCCCACGAAATATGAATTCGTCGGAAAATTTCAACAAAGTTTATAAATTTTTTCCAACGAATATGAAATTCGTGGGAAATTTCCAACGAATTCAAAATTCGTTGGAAATTCACACCAAATTAAAATTAGTGGGAAATTTCGAAAAATTTGAAATTTTTTGAAAAATCGGAGGGAAATTTCCCCCCAAAGTTTCCAACGAATTCGGAATTCGTCGGAAAATTTTCCAACGAATTCATATTTCGTTGGAAAATTTCAACCAAGTTTATAAATTTTTTCCAACGAATTTTGAATTCGTTGGAAATTTCCAACGAATATGTAATTCGTGGGAAATTTCCAACGAATTTAAATTTCGTTGGAAATTCCCACCAAATTAAAATTAGTTGCAAATTTCCGAAAGTTTGAAATTTTTGGAAAAATCGGTGGGAAATTTCCCCCCAAATTTTCCGACGAATTGGGAATTCGTGGGAAAATTTTCCAACGAATTACCAATTCGTGGGAATTTTCCAACGAAGTAAGAATTCGTTGGAAAAGTTTCCAACGAATTCGGAATTCGTCGGAAATTTTTCCAACGAATTCGGAAGTCGTCGGAAATTTTTCCAACGAAATATGAATTCGTTGGAAAATTTTCCGACGAATTCCGAATTCGTTGGAAACTTTGGGGGGAAATTTCCCTCCGATTTTTCAAAAAATTTCAAATTTTTCGAAATTTCCCACTAATTTTAATTTGGTGGGAATTTCCAACGAATTTTAAATTCGTTGGAAATTTCCCACGAATTACATATTCGTTGGAAATTTCCAACGAATTCAAAATTCGTTGGAAAAAATTTATAAACTTGGTTGAAATTTTCCAACGAATTCATATTTCGTTGGAAAATTTTCCGACGAATTTGGAATTCGTGGGAAAATCTTCCAACGAATTCCGAATTCGTGGGAATTTTCCAACGAAGTAAGAATTCGTTGGAAAATTTTCCCACGAATTCGGAATTCGTCGGAAATTTTTCCAACGAAATATGAATTCGTTGGAAAATATGTCAGAATTTCCACCGAATTTAAAAAATCGTGGGGATTTTCCAACGACATTTAAGTTCGTTGGAAATTTCTGACGAATGATAAATTCGTTGGAAATTTCTTACGATTTTTACAAAATTTTCCAACAAATTGGGTTTTCGTGGGAAATTTCCAACGAAGTATAAAGTCGTTGGAAATTCCCACTAATTTTCCAACGAATTAATCTTAATTCGTTGGAAATTTCCAACGAAATTTTCCAACGAATTTTGCATTCGTTGGAAATTTTGCTTATAATCATGTTCACCGACACTTAGTTTTTTTTGCAAAATTTCGTCGAGCTCGAGCGCCTCGCCGTCCTCCGTCCTTCGCCGTCGACGCTGGCATCCTCGCCGTCCACCTCGCCTTCGACTTCGTCGTTCCCGGTAGGTATCCTACTCTTAACTATTCCTTGGTGACGCGGCCGTGAGGGGGTGTGGCGGGGGTCGCCGCGGAGTTGGCCGCGGGGGTAGCGGCGGAGTTGGCTGGTGTGTGGGTGGCGGCCGAGATGGCCGGAGGCCGTCGGTGGCAGCCGAGGTGGGCCGGAGGGGGGTCGCGGGTGGGCGGAGTCGCCGGCGAGGTTGTCGGGGGTCGTCCGCAAGCTGGGCGGGGGGCTCGGCTGGGCGGGGGGTGGCGGCACCGCCTTGGTGGCCTGGGGGCGGTTGGCTTGGGGGGGGGGGGCGGCTTGGCTGGCCGCCGGCGAGGGGGGTTTTGCTGGCCCCGGGGGCGGGCGGGGCGCCGCCTTGGCTCGGCTGGGCGGGGGGGGGGGGGTGGGCGGGCGGGCGCCGCCTTGGCTGGGCTGCGCCGGGGGGTGTGCTGGCCGCGGGGGTGGGGGTTGCGGCCTTGGCTGGCCGGCGGGGGGGGGGTTTGCTGGCCGGCGGCGGCCCGGGGGGGGGGGTGTTTGCTGGCCGGCGGCGGCCCGGGGGGGGCTTGCTGGCCGCCGGCGGCCCGGGGGGCTTGCTGGCCGCCGGGGCGGGGGGGGAGGGGGTGGGGGTGCCGGCTTGGCTGTCCCGTGGGGGGGGGGGTGCGGGGGCGCCGCCTTGGCTGGCCGGGGGGGAAGGGGGCGGCTTGGCTGGCCGGGGGCTCGGAGAGATGATTTCCGCACGGTTGTCGTTTTTTAATATGTTTTATGTTAATATGCTTTCGTTCTTTACACGTAATATGCTTTAATTTATTTTTCGTGGAATCTGATGTGCAAATTTCAATAGGTTGGTTCGACGGGGCCGAAATATTGCTATTTACCAGAGGCGATAGTCGGTTTGTATCATTTTGTCGAGTTTTTTTATTGCTCTTTCGTCACAAAATGGTAAGCAAAATGTCATTTTTAGTCCTTAATATATGTTCGTATTTTTAAATATATTTGTCTAACCTTCGTATTTGTCAGTTTAAACGTGGAGGTCTCCTGCGTGGTTCGGGTTCACAAAGAAGATCTGCCCCTTCCGCTGCCTCGTCCTCGTCCCCGACGCTAAACAAAATTAGTCGTAAACTTAGCGATGAATTTTGTGAAGAATAGATTTTGTTGCCAATTACCAACGAAAATTGAATATTTTTTATGCATATAATTCGATTTTCCTACGATTTTTTAAGCGAACAATTAACGCCAAATTTTGCAACGAATTTTCCCACAAATGTTGTTTTCGTTGGAAATCACCAACGAAAATTGAATTTTCTCGTCGAGAAAAAAATTGAATTGCAAACAATTTTTTCAATGAATAATTGTTACCAAATTTTGCAACAAATTTTCCAACGAAATTTGTTTTCGTTAAAAATTTCCAACGAAAATTACCAACGAAAAATGTTTGTGGGAAAAATTCAGTATTTCCAACGAATTTATTTTTCGTTGGAAAATACCAACGAAAATAGTTTGTCGGAAAAATTTTCCATTTCCAACGATTTTTCATTTTCGTTGGAACATACCAACGATTTTTAATATTCGTTGGAAATTACCTACCAATTTATTTTTCGTTGGAAATTACCAACGAAAATATTTTGTCGGAAAAATTTTTACTTTCCAACGAATTTATTTTCGTTGGAAAATACCAACGATTTTTAAGTTTCGTTGGAAAATACCAACCAATATATTTTTCGTTGCAAATTACCAACGAAATTTATTTGTCGGAAAATTTCGAAATTTCCAACGAATTTTTTTTCGTTGGAAAATACCAACGATTTTTTGTTTCATTGGAAAATACCAACGAATTTATTTTTCGTGGGAAATTACCGACGAAATTTATTTGTCGGAAAATTTCGAAATTTCCAACGAATTTTTTTTCGTCAGAAATTCCCAACGACATTTGGAATTTTTCGTCGGAAAAATTCCCGGATTTCCAACAACTTTTCCAACAAATAGTTTGCAACAATTTTTTCCAACGAAATATTAGCGACGATTTTTCCAACGAATTAATTTTCGTCGCAAATTACCAACGAAAAGTAAAAAAATTTTCGTCGCAAATTTCATTGGAAATTGCCAACGAATTATGAATTTTCCAACGAATTTTTTTGCGTCGGAATTTACCAACGAGAAATTAAAACTTTTCGTTGCAAAAATTTCCAACGCCAAATTACCGACGAATTATTTTTCGTCGGAAATTCATTTTCCACGAATATTTTCCAACGAATTTTGCCACGTTTTTTCCAACAAATAATTACCAACGAATTTTTCCGACGAATATTTCCGACGAATATTTCCAACGAATTTTTCCCACGAATTTTTCCCACGAATTTTTCCAATGAATGTTTCCAACGAATTTTTCCAACGAATGTTTCCAACGAATTGTTCCAACGAATTTTTCCAACGAAAAAATTTCGTTGGAAATTACCAACGAAAATGAAAATTTTTCGTCGGAAAAATTTGCGACGACGAATTACCAACGAATTTTTTTTCGTTGGAAATTTCGTTGGAAATTCGTTTTCCAACGAATTTTCCCGATTTTTTCGTTGGAAAAATCGTTGGAAAAGTCTTGTTTTTTTGTAGTGCCAATTTATTGCCCAATGTGAAGAAGCATGAATAAATAAATACCTGAGGTTTTTTTTTTGGGTCTGTAAATTCCTAAGTTTAAGTTGTTCCCTTTGTTTTTATAAAAAAAACTGCATTTACTTGATTACGAATCTATCTCCCTAGTATTTTAAAGGCTCGTCCTATGTTCTTTCCGTATTTCCTCTTTCCAGGAAAGAAAAAGATTTGCAGGGAACATGGAGCCTCTTGGGTAGTGAAGGTAAACACCACATCAATTTCGGTTGGCTATCTCTAGATAGGCAAGTATAGTAGCCTCTCGCGTCTGAAATGACAAGAGGGGAAGTCTCGGCTTCCTGCAGGTCTGCTTGTGCTGCGCACAAGTTTGTCAATCGATTGGCAAACCTGTATCCCAGTTGAAAAACTTGTGAGCAAGGGTTAGGAAGGTCGGGCTTTTCAACCTATCTATCCTAAACCTAGGGGACAAAGAGGTCAGATATACCAATTTCCAGATATTTAGCAAATGATGGATATGATTACATAACGAATATCTGCTGATAGAGGAATTTTTAGATCAATATATTGAAAGCCACATCCTGATTGGATTAATAACATGCCATACCCAAGATGATTCAAGATTGATCAATCGACTATTGAACATATTGACCAATTTATTGCCCAAATGTAAAGAAGCATGAATAAATGAATTCATGAGTTTAAGTTGTTCCCTTTGTTTTTATAAAAAAAACTGAATTTACTTAATGTACGAATCTCTCTCCTAATTTAATCCATACTTGGGCCGAGATAAAAAGACAATTTCATCTCAATTTTATAGGGCCATACCTGAGGTATCGATCGTTGATTTGGATAGAATCTATCAATACGATAATGAGTCAATTGATTTGTTTGCTGATCGATTCAAGAGGGCTAGAGATAGATGCCTTACTTCACTCTCAAAGAAAGAATTCACGAGTTTGGCTTCCAGTGAATTAAAATTCAATCGTAGAGAAAAATTCAATGGCTATAATTTTGCCGATTTATTTCAATTTGAAACGAGAGTGTCTAAGTATAAGCAACCACTTACGAACAAAGAGGACCGCACGAAAACTTTACACAAATATCGTGCCTTTTGTGGAGAAATATGAGTCGCATCATAAGTCTGACCAAGATAAAATTTGTTAAGGAAAAATCAAATTTGTTGATGACAAGAGCACATGCGATGACTCCTGATTGATGGGCCTGACCCTGGAAATGGGTACGTAGTGTTATCTCGGTTGCGATGCCCAGCATGACCATACCCTGTGAACATGACATGTATTTAGCAAAACCGTTTCACATATGCAATTAATCTTTGGATGTTTCTGTAACAAGCTCCAAACCTATAGAAATTTTCTTTGACAAAACGCAATCCACTCAGGCTCTAGAGAAGCAAGAGACCTGAAATAGGAACATATGGCAATACACAACAAGTAGACCAACAACAAAGGGGAATGAGATCACTATAGGGAGGAGAATATCGTCTGGCCTGAGAAAATCTTGACCAGGAAATAGGGGTGTCAAATGGGGGGGTCGGGTCGGGTCGGGTCGGGTCGGGTTTGGAGTGTCTGAGAGCTATAGTCTAAGAGCCAAAGGCACGAGGTTGCAGACCTTGAAAAGTTCTTCAAAATGGTCATATACCCACCACAAAGCACATTGCTAAGCTTATTTTCTTATGAAGGTTCAGTATAGTATGCTCTACAGACCAGATCTATGAGTTCCATGAGGAAGGTGTTTCAGTTGGAAGTCATTGTTGAGGAAGTGTCTTTGAAAGGATATCAGTAGTGTCCCCTGTTCATATCCAAAACATGGATCTCACAAGTTCAACACTACGTGCGGTAAAAGCCAAAATTAAAGAAAATATATGCATCTCGAGAAAATGAAGCAGATGAAAGGCACTGGAAATAACATGACATCCTCGAACAAGCATAAAGTATCACATTCCAAAAATGAATTTGTTCTAAACCTTCATCGATTTTATAGATTCTGTTTGCAGCAGCAGTAGTTTCAAAAGAAACCAGCAACAAGAGAACATAGGTTTCTTAGGACTCAAGAGATGAACTGAATTTTCTCCACCGGCGCATTTGCGCAGGATTAAAAAATAACCAATTGAGAAAGGAAAGATTTCATAGCAAACACATACCAAACTCTACATCTTTGAATGGACTTCCATTAGTGAAAATTACGTTCTCGCCACTGATAGAAAATGCTTCTTTAGGGTTACATTCAGTTGGAGAATGTATGAGAGACAGAGAGACGTAAAAAGGTGGGGCATTAGAAGGATCAATACCATTTTTGTGTAGGTTTCGACATTGTGAATAGAACCAGTCAATCGATCGGGTGTTGAACCTTTCATGGCCTCTAGTGACTAGAGCAATGCGTGACGATAAGATAATACTATAGAAACAGTAAGTTAGCACCTCAGTAAACAAAAGATGAGTCTTTCTGCTTGAAAAATTCAGGTTGTGTTCTTGTGACTGTCAATTATAAGAACCTACATTTTATTTGTTAAAAGAAAGTGGGTTAAGTACATATTTAGTGCTTTAAGTTTCAGCTTTTGTGCAATTTTTGTCATCTAACTTCTCTTTTGTTCATTTCTAGCAAAAAAAACTTCTCTTTTGTTCAATCGTGCTCTTTAACTTTCTTGATTTCTGTGATATCATCCTATAAGTTTAATTTTGTGCAATTAAGTCTTCCCTTAATTTGTGCAATAAAATCCTTCCATCAAACGCTTAAACTAAACCATCAAGTTTATTAATGATGTGTGATACTAATTTGACGCCAAAATCACATAGAAGAATGTGAGAAGCAAGAAAACAGAAATCCTGATTTGACAATATTAGTTATAGTGGGTAAACAAAGCACTTGATTGAACAAACCAAGAAAGTTACAGGACTTGATTGCACAAGCAAAACTTTGGAGGACCAAATTGCACAAATTCGGAAAGTTAGATGACATGATTGCATGAAATGAAAGTTAGAAGACCAAATTGCGCAAACTCTAAAACTTAGAGGACCAAATCTGTAATTAACCCAAAAAAAATTGAATATGCGGGCCCTTTCTCTCTCACCCCTTTCACAACCAACTGGAAAGGATCTAAAAGGTTCCAAAAGAGGCAAACCCGTTGGAGTTACTTTATTCCAGAAGGCACTTCATTTCTCTCCTTCCAAATGACAGCAAAAGGGGACTGGATTGCATTCTCTTACTTTGAAACCATTAGAGTATGATCAAGCTAGAGTTCCTGTCTCTTGCAGACCTTGCCACAACCCAGCTAATGCATAATGGCCATATTGAACTCCAAAGTTTTTTAACCTGTTGGCAATTAAGGAGAAACGAAAAGATACAGATTCTGCTTTCTTGGATACAAAGAGACCTCCACCACACCAGCACCCAACCCTTTCTGTTTCGATTTTTCTGTGGTTAGGACTCTCTTCCAAGCACTCTCCCACCACAAAAGGCTCGCCGTTGCAGCTGCTTTCGATTTTCCTATCGAAAACACAGAGTGTATACCTGCGGCTTGACTAATCCCCAAGATACGTACAAACCGTTTCGTGCCGTCTCGTGCAGGTATATGGGGTGAGGCTCCAACCACAGAGTGGCGGACGTGGCCCCCAATATTGATATGAGAAGATGACGCCATGATTTGGACTTGAATCTGTTAGCTCCAAACTAGGTGCTTAACGCTCGACCAACCCCTTGGAGGTTTAAATACTTTCTTTCTCCTGGAGTAATTTTCCAAGGGAAATGATTCCCAGTTATGTTGAGTTCATGGAGTAGTTGCTGTAAGCCATCCATTTCACTTCTACTGACAGGCCATACGGACGTATCCTCTTTTCCGTTAAAACTGTGAGAATCATAAGGCAGGTCGAGCATTGTGAGGTTGTGCTTTTTATTTTTATTTTTGCTAGAGAAGGAAATGAACTGTGCCAAAATCCAAAATATGAGTATAACATGATGTCCACCCCTTTCATCCTTCTAAAGGAGAATTATGCCCCAATAGCTCGAGTTGAATGAATGCAAGAAATCTTCCGTGTATAATACCCCCTTCTGAATCTAGTTATCCAATCACCTTAACGAGTGCTAAATTTCATCATTAAGAGACTCTTCAGAAGCTACTTACGTAGGATAAAAGATCCCACTTACCAAGAAGAGCCTTATTGAACTGTTGCAATGATCTCATCCCCAGATCCTATGTCAAAACTGGCTGCACTCCCAGATTTGAATTACCAAAATGATATTTGAACTTGACTTCTGTATGACCCCAAGAAAACTCTTTCAGACACTTCCTTATCTTAAAACCACTAACTAGGCATAGGAAGAAAGACATATAATGAGGCGGCAGGTTCCTGCTCAGTGGATTTCTGTGACTTGAAACCCGAAACTAAACCTAAACAGTTTCCAGCTATGCTGCTTTGCTTTTGAAGTTTAGTACTGTAGGGCTACAAACTTCCATGCCCCAGATGTTTGAATGTTATGCTTACGGCTCCAAAGCAAGCTGCTATTGTCCCACTTAGGACACGGGTTCCAAAGTCGAGTTCAAAGGTCCTTGTGCTGGTGCAACTTGCAAGTAAAAGTGACTTGTCAATCGAAAAGGAATTGTGTTCACATGAGCTGCTGCGCAGAAAAGTCAACAAACACTATTTAGCAACCCAATCGAGAAGGAAACATATTGCCGACGGCACAAGTCGACCGTTTTACATGATATTTTCAAACTGGACAAAATGACTTGTCCAGTCTACAAGTAATCCATAATGTAATTGATGATGAGATAGATTTCCATTGACCATATAGTTATCCCATTGCCGTTGATGCATCATCAGTTTTGGCTGTTAGAAGAAGCAAGTGGAAGTTCTTCCTATCTATTCACGGAAATTTATAAGATACACTGATACACTATCCCCAATTTTTTACGACAGCTTTATGCTTGGTTACGGCGATCGGCCGTATCGTGACAAATTGATTTAACGACACATTATGACATTATTGTACCTAATTACGATTTACGACGACTCGTCGTGATGTCGTGTGGTACGCCTGAAACGCCGTGAAAGTGCCCTCCGCTAGTTGTCCACCCACAGCGAATCCATACTTTGATGGATCATCTATATGAAAACTATATTATATATATTAAAATACATGGGGTGGGGATAGTTCTATCACAGCACAACTATATTTATCATTGCCCATAGACTTTACACGAGATGGGGACGAACAAGGTTCTAAACAATTACTGCTTCAAATAAGAGAGTGGAGTGTGTATACATTGAGAAAATTGTCATAAAAGTCACAAATCTATTGCATTGGTTCTAATTTAGTCTTAACTTTTTTTGGATTCCAATTTGGTCATAAACCTTTTGATGTAGTGCCAATTTAGTTATTCCGACTAATTTTGGCCGGATATTATTGACATGAACGCTAGCCAGTCTATGTGGCTCACCTTCGCTATCGCTATTGACGGCGAACCTCACCAGCCCTGGCCTTTGGCCGATCGCCGAGGTTCGATGATTGGCTGGAGGAAGAAGGGAGGGGAGGGGAAAAAAAAAGAAAAAGAAAATAAAACTGAATAAATAAAATTTCAAAAAAATATTAAAAGTTGTCCATATTAGCGATGGTTGTGGCACGTAGGTTGCCCAGTATTCACGTTAGCAATATTACCGGCCAAAATTTGCTAGAATGACTGAATTGGCATTATATTAAAAGATTTAAAACTAAATTAGCACATAAAAATATTTAGAACTAAATTTGTATAAATAAAATAGGTTTATGTCTTTTTCGACAATTTTTACTGTATAGATATGCTATGAATTACGTCTGGTGTCACCTATAATTTGGGTCTTTGTGCCTATTTTATAACTTTATAAAAGAAACTTATGCACGCATTAGCTGCTGCGCAGAAAAGTCAATAAACACATTATTCAATGAATAACCAATCGAAAAGGAACATATTACCAACGGCACGAGTCAACTGTTTCGGATGATATTTTTAACATGAATAAAATGAGTTGTCTAGTCTACAATTAGTCAACAATGCATTTGATGAGTATCCCTTTGTCGTCGATTTATCATCAATTTTTTCTGTCAAGTTCAACCTATACATTCGCGGAGAATATTTAAGATATATTAATATAACGTACCTTCAATTTTTCTATCTCTGTTTCACCCCTAGCTATGGTAATTCGTCATAATGTCATAAATTAATTTTACAACGTGTCGGTGCACGTCGTAATGTTGTATGGCACATCTAAAGTACCATTAGAATATCCTTATGGCGAATCCAAATTCGCTTAACTCTCAATTTTTCCTTTTTATTTTTTTAATGTTTTCATATTGTTGGAGAGTTGGCACAGAAATTGTTTTTGTTATTTGTATCTTTTGTTTTCTTTTTGTCTCAGAGTCGATAGGTGAATTTTTAAGGTTATCCTTGATCGATGTTAAAGAATAAAGTCATGCTGTTGTTCTATTTAGTTTTCAATTTTAAAACTACAATTAAAAGTTTGGCTCTGCTTTTAACTATTCAAGAAAAATTCTTTAGAGGTGTAATATGTCCATGAATGTGGTCGCACCAAATTTCCAATATATGGAAACTATTATAAGTATATGTAACATCTTATAATTAGTTTAATTTAACTAAAAATGAAAAAATTATATGTAATAATCTAATTATAAATCAATATACGATTTGTCAGTCAAAAGAATATTTCATATAAAAAATTGAGTTTTCGGGCAGCGAGTTTGAAATGACAAGTGTCCGATAAATCACTTACTTAGCCCAACGGAAAGGAAAATTAACTCTCTTACTATAGTATTGTAGTCGACCTACCAAACAAGAATTAAGATGCCGACTTTTTTTTTAGCCATTTTCAATTTTTTTCTTGATTCAAACCATGATATCCTGACTCATCTCCTCAAAGCATCTTTGAAAGAAGCAGACATGACTTTGAATTAGGAACTTAATCTCTCATAACCAAGATTGGGCTAGAAGAATGTTGAACCAAACCCAATCTCAAAGGTTTGAAGTTCGACTAGATATAGACAACTGGAATGCCACAACACTCGACTTTGACACCTAAGCTTCTTGAGTACACGTTACAACTAAGTCCAGATGAGCATTTTGAAATTCTTTCCGGGAAGAAAATCTCAGCTTGACCCGTATTTTACCTCAGGTGCTGAGATCCTTCAATGTCAAACCACCCATCGTCAGTTAGACATCTCCTTCATATCCGATTTGATGAGAATTGGGTGAGATTTGAGCCAAGATTTAAGGAGAAATCTCACTTTCCTCTCATTAGAACTCACAGTTCATTTTCTTTCCCTCTTCTTAGGCAAAAAGGACCATGCATGAAGGAGAAGCTATATGGCTTCTTGAAGAAATGAACTAAGGCAGGCAATGTCTTTTCCTTAAGGAATTGTGGGATTGTTTTGGCCATTTAGTTAACAGGGATTTAATGCATAGTTCTTATCACTTGATTGGTAATGCAATGGATTGTTAAAATTGATGGTTAGGAGGTGAAAATTGCTGTGTATTACCTCTGCTGCCCAGTAGATTCCAGCAATCTTTGGAGCCTGCTAAGTGAGTTTTTTTTGTTTTGGGTTTGAAGTATTGTTTATTTCCTCGACAACTCATGTAAGTGAATGCAGAAGATACTTAGGACTATGTTTTGATCATTAGACTCCTGTATATGTATGATATGTTAGTTGGTGGAGATGCGTAAATTTGTCCTTTCATATTTGATGATATACAATTGATTATTCCTTTATACAATTTCCTGAATTTATTAACAAGTGCAAGTTATAGGGGATTCTATAGCGGGTATGTTTCATGTGAGTCAAGCTCCATGCAAGAACAACTCGGGATTGGCGGCAGGATCCTAGGTTATTCTTGTTTTAGAGGGTTTTAGATTGGTGGGTGTAGAGCGGGGTTCGTTAGGGATGACTAAAGAAGAATGGTGCCTATTCTGAGTGGAAAGACTCGCAGGAACTTGCATTTCAAAAGACCAAAGACATCCTTGCCTCTTCAGTGACTGAGTACCAAAAGAGACCTTTTGAAGCAATTTCGAATCAAGCCATCAACGTTCTGATGGGAGGAGTATCACGCTTTAAATCAAAACAATATGCCAACACACCACCGCACGACAGATATCAGAAAAGCTTAACAAAGGCCTTGGAGCAATTTCGAATCAAAAGGGCATGTTGATATGACCGTACCAATCATATCCTTAAAGAAAAAGAAAGAAAGAAGAGAGGCTCAAGTCAAGTCCCTAGAGACATACCCATCTTTTTCCTCCGAAGATCGCACGATTGACTATTTCGAACCGTTATCGTTAAGAAGAATTCTTGGTCACATGGCAAATCGACAATGGGGGACAGTCCACCAAAGTGGTTATTTTCTCGCTAACCCTCTTTCATCGATTATGTTAGAATGTCAAACAGATGGAGGGGGACTATATAAGCATATAAATCTCATTATCGAGCAATATGTGATATTTCAACCTCCTCTATCATGTACACATTGGATTAGGAATGATACGTAAAATTTGATTAACGGAGGTGGACGCACGCGTGAAATGTGCAAAACCTGGCTCCGATACCATGATAAAAAATCCAATCAAAGAGCTTAAGCCATTTTTAACGGTGAGTCTCACGTCAATTTTCTTTTTTCTTTTCTTTCCATAGTCTCACATCGCATGGTCTTTTTCTTTTCCATCTCATGAACTATCGGTGGAAAGACTAGTTTTTTTTTTTTTTTACGGAAGACTGGTTCAACTAGAACAGTTGTGGTGACTATGTGTCTCTTTCAAGTAATTGATGCGTAGGAGTATTCCTTATATAAAAAATCTGCTTTCTTTGAATAATGAAGTCCTTCTAGAGAGCGATGAAAATTTGACTCGTCTCCCTCTATACAAAGTCCACAAAATAAAATGGATGTTTAGGGATATTGATCAAAGTTACACAAGATTTAGGTGGAATTGGGAAGGAACAACCCTATGATAGGTGTGAACTTCAGGGACAGATCTGGCTACAACCGATGGGTCTATACCAAATCGACGGACAAGGGCAAGGAGTAAATGCCAAGCCAGAGAGGTCACGCAACATAGGACATCTAGCAAGCTTCTAGGATGTACCACAGGGATAAGAACTAAGTGCATCACCCATTAGACAAGGGAAGAATGTCTCTAGGGTATTCTTTGTATGGATACTCTTCTACAAAAGGAAAAAAATACACCCAAAGTCGCTAGGTATTAAATGAAATTGAGTCATCACATTTTCGATTAGCTCAGTCAATTTCTAAACCTTTATCAAGCATGCACGAGAACCTTAGACCTTTTCAATTGGGATAATGTAGAAAAGTTCAATTTGAGGATGTCATGTATGCAATATTCCAGTGCCACGACGGAAATCTCCAGTAATGCCCATCAAAAGAAGTTGATTTCATTTTTCGAAAAAAGGTTCTCTGGATTTAATTTTATTAATCCGAAGGCTTAGTACCTGATTGCATTTTTTTCATAAGATTTAAGAACTCAAATGACTTTCCCTAATAGAAGTGTATTATGTACACAATTGCATAGCATTTGCATTCATTATTAAAAAATTGTCTTAATTAAGGATTGTGATTGCATTATCCATTTTTTGTGTATTGGTGTAGTGTGTTCGATCCTTAGATGATGAGATATGCTAATTACTTGGTTAGTAATCTGCTTATTTAGTGACCACGCTGACTCAATTATAGCGTTTGCAAGCTTCTTTAAATTGAGAGAATAGGAGTGGTTGAGCAAGGACGAAGTTGGATAAAGATTAGACTGGGCAAATTTCGAGGATGAAATTTCTTTAAAGGATAGAATTGTAATACACATGTTACATTGGATGTAATTGATTAATTTTTTACTATATACGCCAAAGTAGAACTTTTAAACCACTATGGCATCCTCAAATTGAACTTTTGGGTAAAGTTTCCTTGGAAGTTTAGCTTCGTTTGGCCACGGGCTGATGATACGTAGTGGAGTTTCGATGGCTCTATCCCTACCAATTACGGAGTAGACGCGATTACTCCTCCTTTTAATATTTTCGTGGAGTACATGACATGTGATTGATATATTAAATGGATCATGTATGTTTAAATACAATTTGATGTGTATATAGTGATAATGACAATAGGATGTGACATTTGATATTAGATTTTATAAATAGTGAAGAACAATAGCATGGGTTAAAGTTGTGCAGCGTTAGAATAACCGTCACATATGACAAAGTGTTATGTTGTGATAGCGATCTCTTGAACTCATACGAATATCTTATTTAATGGAGCAAGCGGTCCAATATGTACGTTTTTTGCGGCCGAACTAGGCGAAAGTTTGGGAAAAATTACTTAATTAGCTTTAAAATTTATTATACGATTGTCAATTCAGTCATAAACTTTTCAATATGACTAATTTAATTATAAACCAATTGATAATTTTTCAATATAGTCTATCAGCCAATTTATGACATGGAGGTTTAGTTAGCACCGGCTGTCTTACATGATATGATCAGCATATGATGGGGCTTATTGGTGATAGAAACGGCACCGCTAAACCTTTTTTTTTCCCCTTTTTTCCTTTACTTTCCTTCTTACTATTCATCTTCTTCTCAAATTTCTTGTTGCTGCTCATTGAAATGGGCCTCGCCGGTTGGAAATTCGCTGACCGACACATGGATTATGTGGTATCGTGACTTGACGTCTGCTTCAAAACCCCATTCTGGTCTTGACCCAGTTGAAGAAACTGAGAGATATTTTTAGGGTTTTTGTCTCGATTTTGCGTTGGAATCTAAGCAAAAGAGATGGGTTCAAAGGGGGCGGAGAGATCGAGGGTTCCATGAAGAGGGAACCATTTTCACCTCTGAAGGAAGAGGTGGAGATCAAGCCGTCTTTGTCTCGATCATACAGGTCGAAGCTGTAGCAGATCTCCGCCTCCGAGATGGTCGGCGACAACTGGATCACCACGTTAAAATTTTCAAGCAAAAATCAGCCGAAATGACTGCATTGAAATTTCACGCAAAAAAGTTATGACTATATTGACAAAATTGAAATGCTAAGAATTAAAATTCACCTGTATATAATAAGTTTAGGGCTGATCAAATCATTTTTCCCGAAAGTTTGTGGGCCTTTAACAACTCAATACTACAGGAAAGGGATAAAACATTAGTTAGCGAATGTGGTTGTACTATCTATTCTAGTTGTATCGGTATCTGATCTTGCTGATAGATTACTCATTCAATCAGTGATCTACTTAATTACCGGCGATTTGAAACCGACCCACTTAATATAGTTGCAACATTATGTTGATTGAAAAACAGGGTTCGAGATCCTATACATGTTTAAAACCGCAGCACCTCAAAACTGGATGAAACTGACTTCCTAAAAATTCTTCAGCTTTGATTGGTTTCCCTATTTAAAATATTACGCAATCACTTTACTCTTTAGTGTGATTGGCTTCTTTCTATATATGCCATCATTTTCTATATACGTAAAAAGTACTTTCTCAGGAGAAAGACAAACCAAAACCAAGACCAAGACCAAGACCTACCTTGTGGGGTCTGGCAAACCTTATCAACTTTGAAGAACCAAGGCATACTTAGAATTAACTGAATGCCCATCAAATTAAATAGGAAAGAATGCTTCTTAATAATATGGCATGTAACAGTGTTAGGATATTTAAATATTACATCGCGTATTCATAGAAAAATTTGAGTTTTTGAAACAGTTAACAACGATCTTACAATTCTGACAAAAAAAAACATCTATCTTACAAAATTTCATTTGATATCAGAATGAGATCTTAAGTTTATGTCCACCTTGACCCTTTTTTGCCTCTATAACTAAGTCCAGCCTATATGTTAGGCTGGAGTGTTATGATAATTAAATATTAATTTACGACTTCATTTTATAAACTATTGACATTGGACTCACAAAATCTACATAGGTATGTTTTCACATTTGGACCACACGCACCGTATATACATACGGGCAATTCTCTTTTATTCATAAAAAAATCAGTTATATTACAGCACCTATATATTTAAGAATTGCCTGTGAAAAATTCATGTTTTTCTAAATAATCAAGAAAAAAGCCACAAAAAATTTCAAACTTTACCTAATGTGACATATTTATCCTAAACTTTTTTTGTGACATCAAAATTCTAAACTTGTACCTGTATGTCACATTTATCCTCCATCAAGGTTCCGTTAATGAGCACCGTAGAAAATATGCATGCTTACATAGATGCTAGGAAGCAAATGGTGTTGATATAGCGCCCAAGTGACTTAAGTAAAAAAAAAAAGATGTTATTTTGACTGAAAAATCATATGACGGAAAGTAAATATATCACGTACTTACAAGTTTGGGGTTTTTTACATCACAAGAAAATATTTAGGATAGATGTGCCACAATGAGTATAATTTAGGATTTAAAATATCACAAATAAAAGGTTTAGAATAAATGTGTCATTGTAAGCATAAAATTTGGGGTTTGGTAGCTTTTTCCCCCAATAATTACTGCTTCAAATAAGAGCTGTAAATTTTGCCTCACTGATGATTTGGGCCTTTGTGCCTAGTTTATCAAATTACAAACGAAAACTGCGTACGCATAAGCTGCCGCGCAGATAAGTCAATCAACATTATTACCCACGGCATAAGTCAATCGTTTCACACTATATTTCTCAAAGCCCGATGAAAATGACTTGTCTAGTCTACAAATCATCGACGATGTATTTGATGATGATGTAATTTTCCATTGACTATATAGTATTACAGTCAATCCCATTGTTGATTAATCTTCGAAATTTTTGGCCGTCCAAGAAGAAAGCACGTGATTCGTCGCAACGTCGGATATTGATTAGATGACGTGTTACGGTGTCTTTGCACTTAATTAGGACGTTCCAATCTTCACCATATCGGCACGACAATGGATTCATTTTATTGCTCTTTTTTAAAGAAATCGGCATGCACGTTGCCCTTTTCGACATTTATTTAAGCAATACATCACCCGAAAAAAAAACTTGCAAATGTCTAAATTTGAGATTGGCCAATCACATAAAATAATAACTGAAAGTTTATAAATAAAATGGATAAATCATGAGCGAAATTAAAAAAATATATTTTAATGTCTTGTGTTTAATTGCTTTCTACATCATTCAACTAAATATACGAAGATATAGATATATATATCGATATATAAATGCAGTATTTGTAATTATCTTCCATGTTAAATTAACTAAATATAAAAATTAAAATACATTTTAAAACGGATATAAATAGGGTGTGGGAAGCTGCTAGGAGTGATCCATTCCAAAATGAGTTGGTGCCTAGACAGGATTGGTTCCCAATTTGTCAAACCAGGAATTGACCTACCTGATCTTGGAATGGGACCGACCGGTCTAGTTCCAAGGTTGGTCTCGGAACTAGTGATTTCTTCTTCTTCTTCTTTGATTTCTTCTATCCCCTAAGTTTTCCAATATTAAAAGAAGAGTTAATTTACTAATTAGGTTTTGCTTCAAAATAAAAATAAAAAAATTAGGAAATCTTGGTCGGTTTGTCGATTCGGTCCAATTCCTAAGTGGAACTTGGAATTTGACCAGTTATTCATGATTTCAAATTTTTGGAACCGAGAATCACCCAAAATCGATCGGTTTAGTCCAGTCTAGTCCGATTCTTGAGTTGGACAGAGACCAATGCACACCCTAGAAGCAAGGGCATTTTCATGGGAAAATTCTTCGTGCCATGTGCCCATCCCTAACGGCAAAGTAAGTCCAAATTGAGTAGCCACTGCCGCCGTGATCGCAAAGTGCAAGAAAAATTGGTCGGGCTAACCAAACTCGAGGGTACATTTGTAGTTCATATTGCATTCAACATTGCCATTACTGTAGCTTCTAGCACTGAAAAGTTAAAATGTAGTTCTTATTACCTATGATAGACAATATTGGAGTTAGAAATTGGGCTTGCAAAGAATATATTAGGTTTTGATATAGTAATTGATAACACAAATAATTCAAAGATGAATTTTCATCAGATCATTCCTTCTTGAGCAATTGTGTTTCATTTATATTCAAACCTCATTAAAATAGGTAGAAGCCACTAAATATAAATTGGATGTAATTAACGAGTGTCTTAACCATATGCATCTTGTTCACCAAGTATCATGTTTTGGAAAGAAAGGCAATGCCCGACAACGGTAATTTTCTTTGTCTGTTCTATCTCTAACTATGATCTTTTTAATTCTGCCTTTTCTCTATCTCTTTACATAACGTGAAAGTCGAATCTCGTACTTGAGATATTAGTGTTCCCACCTCCGATTCCCCCTAAAACGGTACTTCATTGACAATCGTGATTTTTTTATTTTTCAATTTAATTATTTTCGCCAATGTGTATGCAAAAACTCAGAGGAGCTAAATGACAACGACCAACATGGTCAAACGAAAGGACTACCACAGGAATTGTTCAAATCGACTGACATTCTATTGTAATTAATGTTGATTTGGACTTTTTCTCTTAGAAGCCAAAAAATTTTTCTCTCTCTCCTCTCTCCATCGTCCTCTTCAAGCTTCAGTATGGAGAGGGTTTGAGCTAGTCTCACCCTCCCTTCCCATTGATTTTATTTAAGTTTTTTTGTTCTTTTTTTGTTTTTTTTCTCTTCCAATCTAAATTTGAGAGCTATCTTCTTCCGGTCTAATTCTCGATCTGAGAGTTTAAACTCTCCTGATTTAGTTTTAGATCTGGGAGTTTTCTCTCCCGATTTAGATTGGGGAGTTTAATAATGTTTTTGGAAATTAGATCCAGTGATCGATCGCCTATTATTTTGATTGACAGATCTGTTTTTATGGAATGACTGTGTTTAACTTTACCCTATTGATCATCCTTGTTTTTTGGATCTTGTTTTGTTTTGTTGCATTTTGAAATTTGCTCTGCTTCAGTTTTTTTTTTGTCATGAAAGTCACTGTACTTCTCATGTATCCTTTTGAGTAACGAGTACAATTTTCTTTTGGCAAAAAAAAAAATGTTAGATTTGACCATGACAAAAGCTAAACCTATCTTGAGCATTATGCTGCCAGGACGATCGTTAAAGAAGCTCTCCCCCAAATTCCACGTTTGCGAACTTGCTCAAATCTTGAATGAATCAAAACCGAGAATGATTCGATTCTGTCATTGAATGATCCATTTGGCCATGTGGAAACATTAGAGCACAACATTATACCCACTTTTTGTCTAATGATTATTGGTCTAAAAAGAAGTTAATACCATTAAAAGCCCCCAATTTGTATCGCCGACACATTTTCTTTTTCCAAACTAATTTCGTCTCAGAAAAAATCAAAATTGGCACCCGCCCAACGTCCGCATCAGATCCCAAACTATTGACATTGCTCAAATTTGGATAGGAAGCACACCATATTAGGATTTTTCATAAAACGAAAATTATTTCGGGATTAATAGGCCATTAATTTGAAGAAAATGTGTCATGAGGTACCGGTTCGAAAATTCTGAAGATATTAACCTTAAGAAAAATCACACCACGAAAGCCGACCCGATTCACCACTTGCCACTTATCTAATAAAAATCCTTTTTTTTTATATCTTTCTATCGAGCATCTCTCGTTTGGACAGAAGATTTGGAGAAAAAGAATTTTCCATTTTCGATGGCAATAATTTATTTCCAATCGGACACGTATCGATAATCAAATGCAGGTACCAACCTCGCATCGCACGATTCGCATCCCATCCCCCGTCTCCGTCCCCGCCATGCAAATTCGATCAAGCGTAAGGGGCAAACACGTAATTACGGTCGCTTGTCGTTGCTGACGTGTGAAAAGCAAATGCACTCGTAAAATCAGACATTTTTATTTGTACGCTAAAAAAAAATTATCGTATGTGTCGGACTGTACTTCTGTTTAATAATATGGACAATCAAAAATAAAAATAAAAAAGAAGAAAAAAGGAAAAAAAAAACCGAAGAAAACTTAAAAATCAACGGGAGCAAGAACGCTTCCCGGCGTAGAAACCAGATCACCACCGTCACCCGAGTCAACGTCAACGGCCGCGCCACCCCCCCCCCCCCCCAAAAAAAAATCAACGGTCGTGGTGCGCCCTCCCGAAATCCGCGAGCTTGCGCGACCGGTTCTTGCAGAACGGCGTCGCCGCGGCGAGGTGCGGCTTCGCCGGCGCCCTGATCTCGCCCGAGTACCCGGCCTCCGGCGGCAGGACGCGGCCGCCGCCGCCCTTCTGCTTCCGGTTCCGGCTGGGGCTCGCCCTCACCAGCGGGCTAAGGCAGAAGGCGAACCCGGACACGCTCCTGGCGTGCCCGCTCGGCCTCGCCCGGGTCGCCGATTTGGGGGCGAAGGCGGCGGCGGCGTGCGCCGGCGTGCCCCGCCAGCCCGGCGACGACTCCGAGGAGCACACGTTCCCCGACGGCGACCGGTCGACGCCGGGTTTCTCGTCGGAGTCCTCTCCCCGCGCCGGCGACATCCCGCGGGCCGGGATCCGAGAGGGCTTCCCGCATCGGCCGGCCGGGGCGGCGGCGGAGCCCTCGACGGAGGGCGGCGCCCTCGATTGCTGAGCTCTCCGTCGGCCCGGGAGGAACGACAGCCACGAAGGCGCGGGAGACGCGCGAGAAGCCCTGGGATCCGAATCGGAGGAGGAGTCCGGATTCGGATCGGCGTCGAACTTCTCGGATCTGGATCTGAACAGGTAGGCGAGGAGGGAGAATTTCCGGTTCTTCTTCTTGAAAGACCTCTGGGAGGTGAGATCCCCGCCGCCGCCCTCCGAGGCGGCGCTGTACGTGGGGGCGACCTGAGGCGTGCTGTAGAACCGATGCTGGTGGTGCTGGGTGGGGTGGTGGTCGGATTTCCGGCGAGACACGTAGGGCGACACGGAGCGAGGGAACGAGAGGGGAGGCGGCTGGGCGTCGGATTTGCGGCGATCCTCCTCGGCGGCGGCGGCGAAGGCGAAGGACCGGCCCTGGCCAGCCGCCCGGGCCTGCGCCTGTGCCTGAGCCTGAGCCTGAGCCTGAGCCTGGGCCTGGGCGGCGATGAGGGCGAAGAGGCGCTCGCGGAGGCAGGAGGCGCAGACGCCGGCGCCGCTGCTGAGGTCGCCGGGGTGCTTCTTGCACTTCATTTATCCCCCTCGGCGCGAACGGGCGGCGGGCGGCGGCGGCGGGCGGCGGTTGCGGCGGCGGTTGCGGAGGTGCGGGTAAAAAGAGGCGGTGGTGGGATTGGGAGGATGTGGTGAAGGCAACGAAAGTGAGGGGATTGGGGGTGGCTCTGCTGCTGTGTCTTTTCTGGTTGTTGCGCGACTTTTGGGGGGCAAGCTCCTTCTTCTTCTTCTTCTCCGTTTTTTTTTTTATTTTTTTATTTTCGAAATGGAGAGAGGGATTTGATTTTCGTTTTGCGTACTGCGGGGGCCGGGGTTAATGTGGTCATTCCTCCTTCTTTTTCCTTTTAATTTCTTCTTATAGAAAGTTATGATCGCGTAAAATTCTGATTTTTAATGCGCAGTTACGTGCATGTTCGAGAGATTGGGAGAGGATCGTATGAAAACGGAATTCACCATTCGCGTAATCTTTTTATTTGATGGGAATGATTGTGTCCTGGAACTTTTTCATTTGGTGCTTTTAATTCATTAAACATGCGACTTTAGGTCCGATCGAGGCTTAGCACATAAATGACCGATACGAAAGTTTCGAGGCTTGAATGCGTGGAGCCAAACGAGTCTTTTTGGGAATTGTTTCGTGATGGTTCACTTTTTTTCGTCGATGGGCCTCGATAAGGCAAATTTGTTATGCCTTGCGAATTGAGTTCCCTTCGGTACACTAATGCGGTAATGTCGTGAGTAGTCCACGAACTTATGTATAATGGCCGTTTGTGGTCCTTGAAATCTTTTTGTTCAAAGTTCTATTCAATGTTGGAAGAATTACAAATATGGCCATCAAACGTTGTTAGTCTACCGTCTAGTGTTATCGGTCGCCCCAAATGCTTTCGTGCGTTCAAATTCGTACTTCTTCATTTTCCGATACATAAGAAGTTAATTGTCTTTGAAAAGCTCCTTCGCCCCTTGTGAAAACCCCTGCAACTCTAAATGTATTGCCAATCGCTGCCTTCGCCCGCTACTGCAAGCCACGACTGTCCATTGAACTTATTTCAAAATATTCAAAAATTAAATTGAACAAAAATAAAGCTGAGGGATTAGAATCAACGTCGAGTCCAAACTTATAGACTATGATTACATGTGGTAGTTAGGATAAAATTCATGATATGATAAAATTTATCGTGTGTTTGGTTCATGCTTAAAGTCGGATATAAATTAATATAATCAAGATAAAAATATTCCAAGATGAGATAAAGGTGGATATGATTTAATACATCTACGGTATAAAACCTACTTTTCGTGTATATGTTCGATAAGTGAATTTTTAAAATTTCCAAGGACTTTTAATGATGCCCTAATTACAACAAGTGCAATCCCTCGCACTTTTTCCAACGTAACCTTTCCATTCTAGGAGAAGAAAACAGAAAGGAAAGATTGGATATAGCATCAATATTACTAGACTTTATTAAAAAGCATTTTTAAAACAAGTATACTTTCAACAATTATGAGCTCTTGTCCTTTCAAATTAAACATGGCTAATGACACTATTAGCTCTTTAATGGCTTTTTGTCCTTATTTTTTTTTCTTCTCTTCTACCGGAATTTGAACCTCGGACTTGGGCGTCCCAACCTCGCCCTCCCAGCCACTTGGTGTGTCGCCTCATTGGCACTTTTGTTTTTTGGTCTTTTGTGCAATATGTTCTATGAACTTTTAATCAATTTTAGAATTTTACTAAATTTACAAATCAGTCCTAAATGATTCATTGTTTCAATTAGGTCATCCAATCGTTTAATTTTTTTTTAAATTATCTCCTCCAATAAAAAGAATGCCAATCATCTTTTCCATCGAGTTTTGTATCGACCGTGAGAATTAAAGCATAAACTTCCAAATTCTTCATATCTTTTACTAGGAGATATTCTAGTCCGGCTTGCCTTATGATATGCATATTTTTCATTACAAGGAGAGGACATTAAAGCTAAACTAGTTTAGCCATTTGATTGAACTAATTTAAAGATCGATGATAACACTACATGCTTACAAAATTCATGGATTTTATGCCACCGTCCCGGAACAAGATTTGATAAACAAGCCCGTTTGAACATGGATTGAGCCATGTAACAAGGAGAAATTGTCCAATCAGTCCTAAATCCATTGTTCAGTTTTAAATTTTTTAATTTTATCAATCTAATCCTAAATGTTTGTGTGAATTTCTAATATAATCATTCCGATCAATTTTCGTTAGAAATCGCTGACTTGGCGGTGTGTCACATGGGATGGCCGGCGATAACTGGATCGCCACGTCAGCGATTTGCAACAATCGTCCTCAGCGGCAATGGCGGCAAAGGACCGGCCCTGAGCCTGGGCCTGCGCTTGAGCTTGGGCTTGGGCAGCAATGAGGGCGAAGAGGCGCTCGCAGAGGTACGAGGTGCAGACGCCGGCACCGCTGCTGAGGTTGCCGGGGTGCTTCTTGCACTTCATTTTTTCACTCGCGCGTGAATAGGCGGCAGTGTCGTGTTGGGTTTGGGTATCTGATCGTGTATCTTCTTCTGGAGCGAGAGTGGGGGTCAAATTGATGCGGTGGTGGGTGGCGGTGGCGGCACCGGCGGGTGGCGGTTGCGGTGGCTCTTATTGAGCGCGGGTGGTGGTGGGATTGGGAGGTGGAGTTGTGACGAAGGCAACGAAAGTGAGGTGTGGGGCTCTGCCGTGTCTTTTTTGGTCGTTGCGCGACTTTTGCGGGTGGGCTTTCCTTTTCTAATTTCAAAATGAGAGAGGATTTTGTTTGCGTTTTGGAGGGGTTGGGACTAACGACCATTTCTCGAAATGGATTTCCGTTTTTTTTTTTTTATAATATGCTCCTTCCTTTTTTATAGAAAGTTATGATCATGCTAAATTTTAATTTTTAATGCGCAGTTACATACACGTTTGAAAGATTAGAGAGGACCACATGAAAACGGAATAAAACCAAGGCGATTCGATCGATTTCCTTTTTCTTTTGTCTGGCTGAATGAATGATTCTTGAATCGCCTCATTCATTATTTGCGTAATCTTTTTTATTGATGGGGATGATTACGTACCAAAACTTTCATTTCGTGCTTTTAAGACCTAAAACATGCAGCTCCTGGTCCAATCGAGACGTAGGAAATGAATGACTGAAATGAAAGTTTTGGGACTTAAAGTGCTTGGCGTTAGACAAGTTTTTTGGAATTGTTTGGTGATGATTCGCTTTTTCGTTAATGGGCTCGATAGGGCGAATTTGTTTTGCCTCAAAAATCGAGTTTTCTTTGGAAAACTAAAGCGGTAATGCCATGGGTAATTCGTGAACTTTTGCTCAATGGTCGGTGTAGTCCTTGAAATCTTGTTGTTCAATGCTAGGGGAATTGCTAATGCGGCCACCGAACATTGTTAGTCTACCGTCTAGGGTTATTGGTCGACCCAAATGCTTTCACACATTCAAATTCGTACATCTTCATTTTTCGATACATAAGAAATTAGTTTTATCGCCAAATCGCTGCCTCCAACCACTGAAGTGTCAGCCACGACCGCCTCATATTAGAGGTGTTGCGCCTTCTGGCCCTCAAATTTGAGACATTGGTAAGGTATTGTGATATGACCTCTAGGGCTTCATGTCATTGAACTTATTTCAAAAAATTTAAAAATTATATGGAACAAAAATAAAATTAAGGGATTAGATTCAACATTAAGTCGAAACTTATAGACTATGGTTTTATTTGGTAGTCAAGATAAGATTCGGGATAGGATAAAATTTATTCCGTGTTTGGTTCTTACTTAAAACAGAATAAAGTCGGATACAGAGTGATATAACCTAGATACAAATATCCCAAAGTGGAATAGAGGTAGATATAACTTCTTATATTCATAATATAAAACTCATATTTTAGAAGTATGTTCTATAAGAGAATCGTTCTAAATTTCCAAGAACTTTTAATGATGCCCTAATTACAACAAGTACAATCCCTCTCGCTTTTTCCAACGTAACCTTTCCATTAACTACAAAAAGGACATATTGGATATACAATCGATATTACTAGACTTTACTAAAAAGCTTTTTTGAAACAGATATATTTTCAACAATCATGAGCTCTTGTCCTTTCAAATTAAACATGGCTAATATAACTATTAACTCCTTAAATTATTTTGTCTTTTTTTTTCTCTTCTATCGGGATTTGAACCTCGGACTTGGGCATCCCAACCCCACCCTCCTAGGCACTAGGCGAGATGCCTCATTGGCACTTTTCGTTTTGTTTTTTGTGCAATATATTTTATGAACTTTTAATCAATTTTTGGAATTTTTTACTAAATTTACATATCATTCATAAATGTTTAATTGTTTCGTTTAGGTCATCCAATTATTTTTAAAAATTTAAATTATCTTCACACTATAGAAAAAAAATTAATGGTTCGATTGAGACAAAACCTCTCCTCCAATAAAAAGAATGTCAATCATCTTTTCCCTCAAGTTTTGTATCCACCGTAAAAATTAAAACATAAACTACGAAATTCTTCATATATATTAGGGTTAATATAACGAAAAATCTTAAACTGGTACACCTGTGACAAATTTATCCTGAACTAATTTTTTGACCGCCAAAGATCCAAAATTGGTACACTTGTAATAAATTTATCCAAAACTATTTTTACCATAAAAAACCCAAAATTGGTACGCTTATGACAAATTTACCCTCTAAACAAAGGGGTAAAATCCCAAACTGGTATACCCGTTAACTGTCACTTGTCATCTAACTTAGCAATTTGACGGTAAAATTGAATAGAAACTAACATATGGTAAAATTATCATAGGTGTACCAATTTGAAATTTTTGATGGTTAAAAAATTAATTTGTGGTAAATTTATCGCATGTATACTAGTTTGGGATTTTTCGTAATATTAACCCTATATATTATTAGCAGATGTTCTAGTCTTGCTTGCCTTATTTTTTATATGCATATTTTTCATTACGAAAAGAGGACATCAAACGAAAACTAGCTTAGAGATTTAATCGAACTTAAAGATCGATGATAACACTACATATTTACAAAATTCATGGATTAAATAATGCCACCATTCCGGAACATGATATAATAAACAAGCCTATCTAAGCATTAATTGATCCATGTAACTAGGAGAAATTGTCCAATCTGTCTTAGACCTATTGTTTTATCTTAAACTTCTTAATTTTGTCAATTTGATCCTAAACCTTTGTGTGAATTTTTGAAATAGTCATTCTGGCTAATTTTCGTCAGAATCGCTGACTTGACAGTGTGCCACATAGGATGGCCGAGGATAACTAGACCGTAACGTCAGCGATTTCTGGCGAAAATTGATTGAAAGAATTATATTTTAATTTCGTACAAAGGTGCCAATTTAAAAAAATTTAGGATTGAATTGGCATACTTACAATAATTTTTAGAACTAATTGGGTAAGTTTCCCAACATAACTAATAGGTCCTTGTTAGAGAAGGATTCATAATTCATTAGAACAAGCATATTGTAGTAGTAATTTTTATGAACGAGGGAGAAAACCCCTGCCATCCTTGCGTCTCGCCTAGACCAGTTGCAACGGAACAACCCCGACATGAGCGTGGGAAGGGCCCTTGAACAATGGATGCGAGATTGAAGGAGCGCCACCAAAATATATATCTAAACAAAAATTATAGTCGATAATGAAAATATTTTTTTATTAATTAATTATTTCAATCGATATAAACGATCATTTTTAAGTTAATACTTTTCAAATTATTCATTTTTCGCGAAACAAATAGAGTCTAAAATAACAACCTAAAGATCCGAAAATGGTTGAAGAAAAAGAGTCAAGTGAGATTTTCCGTCTAACAAAACACAAACGGACCTAATAGAAGTCTTGGAGTGCATAAAGTGTATAAGTTTTGGGTAAACGCGGGCACAAAAAAGAGTTCCAAAACCAAAGTATCGAACTGGCGCAAGATTTAGGACTCCCACCATCATTATTCCAAGATGCGTGTGCCCCGTCGAACACAGCCGGAATCGTTCCGAGTACAATCATGTGTACCAAAACGATGCCAGGCGCGATAAGAATGATCTGCGTGAGAATGGTGAAGATTGCTCGAGAGCGTTCATGTCGAATGCTATGGCAAAGAGAAGGGGACGACGACTTTGAGCCGGTGCCGGTCTTAGGACCTCACGAAGGACGATGTATCCACGTTCGCTTCAGTTGACTTTGACTTGGCTGGGAAAATCAAGGACATCGTTCTTGTCGTCGTCGTCAACGAATACTTTGGGGAGCGTGTATGTTCGGTTTGGATTTTGGAATTGTCCCGATAAGATCTAGAAGGAGAGAGTTTACAATTCATTCTCGAAAATGCGAAATTTGAGAAAATTACCAAAAAAAAAGTCATAAACCTATTGAAATTGTGTCAATTGAGTTATGAATCCACTTTTTTACTAATTGGGTCCTAAAACTTTTGCATATGTGCTAATTCAGTCTATTCGGTCAATTTTGACAGACCGGCGTTGATGTAGACGCCGGCTGTCTTACATGGTATGCCGACGCTAATGTGGACAATAGATGACTCTCGATTTGCCGCTAGATCTTGTGGGACCATAAGTCCTCTGATCAAGTTTCCTAGGGTAGGATCGACTGCTCCAATACCAATTGGTACAATGGAAATGGGTAGAGACAGAGTCGTAAAATCATTGTACATCGACAAAAGATGAAATTCTTCTATGATATTAGACACATCAAAACAACGAAGACTAGCAGCAGATCTTTTCCTTACGAGTTTTCTGAATGAATTCTTTACATACATCTTATATTAGACACAGTAGGACAAATAAGAGAAGTATCGGATTTTCTCTTTATGATAGATTGTGAGATAACACTTGTGATTTTACTTTGGGTGTAATTGGGGGCTATAAAGCAATTGAGCGATTGTAAACGCCATGCTTTCCGGATTCATGATGGATTTCTTGCGTATGGCTCTCTCGAGGAGTAGATATCGAACCACGCAAATCCCTGATACTCGTTATCGTTCCTTGTTAATTTCTTTGGTTCGCTCTCCCATTTGACTCGAATTGTAAGATCGGTTAGTTTCCACGTTTTGTCTTTTCAACTTGACATGATCTCTAGAGGAAAGTAAGGAGAAGAGGTGGTTCTTAGGGTCCTTCCATTAAATTTTTTTTTGTCACAGGGACATAAACGAACCAAATAAAAGATTGTTTTTCTAGAAATACACAAAGCGGGTGGGATTCACGAGGTGGGGCAAGGCTAAGGCCGCCTCTTTTGTTGCCGTTGGAGTGGGGTCGTCGTCGATGTTGACTCCACAACAAGATCTCGGGTCAATATCTCAACATGGAGATCCTCTTTGTTATTCGGGTCCACGCAACGAAAAATCTAAGACCGAAACATCTTTTGACAAATTTATTCCGAGCTAAATTTTTTGATCATTAGAAATTTCAAAACGGTATATTTATAATAAATTTACCATCTGTTAAATTAGATTAGTACCGCGAAAAATCACAAATTGATAAATATGTGATAAACAGAGGGATAAAATCCCAAATCGGAACACTCATCAACTGCCACGTGTCATTGAACTCAGTAATTTGACGGTAAAATTTACCGGAAGCTAATGGTGAGTAAATTTGTTACAAGTATACGAGTTTTGGATTTTAGATTGGAATAAATTTTTCACAATTGTACCACTTTTGGGTTTTTCGTGATATTAATCCTTATTCTTCTTTATTACCTTTCTTCTATGCTCATTGTTTTTTTTTCTTGTTGTTGGTGATTATGACACAAAGAGGTTGCAAATGTTGGCTTAGTGTAATTTTTAATTTATTTAATGCGATGCTTGGACTATTCCTAAATATTCAATCTACTTCCTGAATTGTCAACCTATTCAGTTTAGCCCCTCAACTTTTACTAAAAGATTCATATGCTTTTATAGTTACATGATTTCCTGATTTCCCATGTTTTTTTGAAAACATCTTTTCATTTCAATCGATCTCCTAAGTCAACAAAAATATGGCTTTCTTATTGGTCTTTACAAATATTACAATATTTTCAATTGAGTGTATTTTAGCTTATAATCTCCATAATAATAAAAACAGAACCTCATTGAGTTTTACTAAGTCTATATTCCTGCTATTTTAATTTGCTAATCTACAGATTTATCTAAATTTAATTTAAAAAATGATAAATACAATAAATTGAAAATTTTATCTATCTAAAAAAACTGGAACAGGGTTTAGATTAATATATGTACGAGAAATCCATAGAAAAATTAAATAAAATATTCTTATGAGAACAATTATTTTTAAATAAAAGGAATATTAACATAATAAAACTCTAATATATTTTTATTATAATAGAGATCAAAAGTAAAAATATATTTGAATGGAACTAAGCTAATATTTATAAGACCAAAAAGGTAAAAGGGTCATTTAAACATAACATATTTTATTGTTGATTTAGGAAATGAATTAAAATGAAAAGAAATTTTAAAATCTGGGTTATAGTGCGATTATAACAACTCGTGAATGGTACCGAAGGATTGTTTTACTTTGTGATGAAAAGTTGAAAGACTAGATTGAACAAATTAAAAGTTTATGAACTATATTGAACATTTAGGAATAGTTCAAGGACTATATTGAACGTATTAAAAGTCTAAGGATGGCATTGAATATCAAGCCAAAGTTGATGGACAATTTTTGTCATTTTCCCTTTTTTTATTCCGTGTGTTTCTCCACTGCCACGTCAACAGGGATGAGATCCATCTCATTGGCATCGATTTGATGGTGAGGAGAAACAACTCCTCTATTGCAGGCACGAAATCTGCGATAGAGGGGCCAAATCTCATTTCAATTGAAGTCTAAGAGAGATGATTCGAAAGACGATGGCCGTTGTGGTTAGGGAGTTATCAACTGATGGCAGCCGGAGATTTCCCGGTGGTGGATGGCACTCATGTCGTTTGCAACGGTGGCAACTACAACAGCTCCGATGAGCAGCGATGGCTGCTGGTCGAGGAGAAAGAGGGAGTTAAAGAGGTGGGTGAGTTAAGGTTTGGTAAAAGATAAGTGTGATTTGCATGCGTGGGTCAAACTAGATACAGTTGCCATGTCTCAACTAGTTAATGGAAAGGCTAAGTAATGATGTATAGGTCTAGGCCAATGCAAACAAGCAGTCTCCTAAAATGTTTCTATACTAGCTAGAGCAAAGCCCTTCAGATAACGACTCATTATTAGATTTTTTTATCCTTTCTCAGTTGTATAACTCAATTGAGCTACTATCCATATAGTTTACTTGATCTGAGAGATGCAACGGTTGATATGCTTTGCTCTCTCATGAACCGAGTGCATGCAAGCATTTTTCTACAATGATCGTAGAGTGCGCAAGCAAAAGGAGAGCGCAACAACTTCATTCCTGTTTCGCCGAAATGTGTCTATAAAAAACCCTGTGAAATATGGATCAATGTGAATAGTCCTTTGCTAATTCTTAAACAGCAAATGCGAATTGACGAGCAACTTAAAAATATTGAGATTGGAGACAATCGTGTTCGGTAAAAGGGTAGTCAAAAGTAAAGATAAATTGAAAGTAAAATCGAACAACTGGTGTTCATTGATAGATTGACAGTTCTTTGCATGAATTACAATTCTAGTATTTATAACTGCCACTTTCGATTAACAACTATTATGAGAAAATCAAATATAGTTTACTTAACTCCGCTACTTGACAGTTGCTCCTCTACTCTTCACATCTAGCATCATCGGTTACTTTTGAAGTCCCTCATTCCATTACTCAACGGTTGCGATTTCTTGGCCTCTATCATCAATGGCTTTCCAATATGCGGCACTTATTACCTTATGATTGTTTGATTTCACTTCTTCACATCTGCATCGATGAGCCCTGGCGAATCGTGTCCAAAATTGTCGGCTCCATTTCTTAGATTACCACTTTTGCTTAGTCGTGGCCCTTTGCTGACTAGGTCAAGCATTACTTAACTCACGTGATGAGTTCCGTTGGCTAGACCCATTTACTTGGTCGACCGATAATACTTGCCGACTAAGAGCCTTTAACAATTGACCAATTTTACCTTCATTGTATTTCGCTCAATATCTCTCAGCCCCAAGTAAACAATCAAAGATTTGGGCATTTTTTGGGTGTCAACAATTCTGGATAAATATTATTAGAAACTAATATTGGGTCGGACAGAAATAAATTGTATGGAAAATGAAAAGTCAAATGCATTGTCTCTAAATGGGTTAAAAAGTTGCATTTGGATGGAAGATCACATTTAGATGCTCTTTGAGGTAACCGCGAGAAAAGGAGGAAATTGCATTGGCTTAAGCAATTAAGATTATTATTGTATTACTTATGACCCCACATTGCAGGATCTCAAAATTGTTTGTATAAGAAAACCACACGTGGATGGAGGGTGTGTTTAGGTCCTTATTACAAGGGGAATGTCGCGGTTCGGGCAATTTTGAGGACAAGCTTTCAATCTTCCAACAAAGACAGCTCGTTGATTGGGTCGATCCATGTTCTGCAATATTGTCGCTATTGCACACGGCCGAATGCCAATGGATCCAGCATCTTGGCACGAAGAGAGAACGTTTCACATGACCAAGAGCATGAGAGGCATTTCCACAGATCTATGAAGATCCGATCCTTGGTGATTGGTGTCCAATTGGGTCACAAGAGAACATCTCTCGATCGTTCGTTGAAAACCTCTTGAATTGTTTGTGTGGTACGACACTATGTGTTTTGTGTAGGGATTATGTGAAAAATGCATTAAAGTGCGATATCTTAAGGACGGTGGATTGATGCTCGACGATCGTAGTCCAACAAGATGCAACCAAGGAACATTGTGAGATGTAACCACAAGACAGTTTCAAACTTGCTTCAATTTTTCAATTAAAGATGATACCAGTTTTCATGCGCAATTGTTTTCTTGCTTATGCAATGTCATGACCAAGTAATTACAATTTAACTGCTTCAATTGAATGACCCAACAAAATACTCGACATTGTTTTCTTTTAATTTTTCCACTATACTAATTCTTTTCTACAAAGGCAGCACTAATAAATGAACATTTTGATATTTCTTTCAATAATTTCAAAACGCATTTGTTCGAAAATCTAGAAAAAGAAAGAGGGAGACAATTAAAGAATTTCATTAAACGCACTTTCCAGTGGAAAAATGGGTTAGTAACTTCTGGCTTTTGCTATTTTGTCCTTTTTCTTTGGTAAATTTTACATTTTTCGCGTTTCAATGTTATAATAACATATAGATGAGAGGAGAAAACAAGAAAATTAAGAGTGATATAGAATGAAAACCTTTCAAGTTGTCATTTACCGTACTGTGTTTGTCGTGGCAGGCATCAATTCTTCCCCTTTCTTTGTCGCTTTGAGGCCGTCTGCTCTGCATCGTGCCCCTAATTGCCGGTAAATAGGGACAACCTGGAAGACATAGGAACTCTTTTGGACGTGTCCGACGCACTTGTCGAGAAGGAGGAAGGTTCCTTAAACAAAGGCAAAATCGGTTGAGAGGGGGACAAAAGAACGCAATAGAGGCGGGCGTTCCATCGTGCATCAGAGTCAAAAAAAAAAACCCCAGGTGGCCAACCTTGTGGAGCATCGTTGTACACGGTCTCCTGGTTGTTTATGCATTGTTGCGCTGTCCTTTTGTCCGCAAGCTCTTCTTAAAATGGGATGTGGCTTGAGATATAGTAGAATATGTGACATTCCAAGTACGATCATGTGATCGATTCTTATATTATCTAGGTTCTCCTCTGCAACCGAGTTAATATAGTATAAGGTTAAATGAGTTGCCTACCTATCACGAGGTCATGAGTTTGATTATGCGACGAGTGAATTACTGAACGATTCTTATTGCATTGCCTAATTGTGGAATAACTTGTGCGAAGAAACTTTGTGGTCACTGACATCTTGTGGGGGCAATAGTGAGGCGCTCACCAACCTCAGACATTCGGATCGTGAGCGATGTAAAGTAGTTTTGGCTTTGATCTGAAGATTGCGTAACTCGTGGAGAGAAACTTTCTGATCAGTAATGTCTTGAAAAGGTCATGATAACGTGCTTGCCAATCTCGAGTCTTTGGGATCGCGAGTGTTGCAGAATAGCTATTACTCAATTTGAACATTCCGTGATGGGCGTGAGACTAGTGACTAGAGAGAATCATTAGCGCTAATCACTCCTCCTCGATTTTTAACTCTTAAAAAATGAAATTGCCATTGTATTGGTTGAGGGTCTTCACGGATGAGCAAGGGCTGACTATTTATTGGGGAGGGGAAGGAGGGGAGGATGGGAGGGGGCAAAGGGTCCTGATCCTTCCAATCTTTCATTGAAAACTATCTGTGAATCTAATTACCTCGAGTGTAATTCAAGAAACTTCAAAAGGGGGGTTGAGTTTGATTGCCGCATGATCTCCGTCTGGTTGATTTGAGACCCAAATTTTATGCCCTTGAATAGAAGCAATTATTGTTCAGATACACCAAAGAAACCCTAAATTTAACAAGCATGAGTAATTCTCTTTCTCTCGCGCGCGCTCGCTATCTTTTTGGAGATCCATGAAGTTTGTTGATTTCTAGATATTTCATCATGGATTTCATAGAAAATCACGTACTAACTCCTTGAAATTATAGAGAAGTGTAATTTACTGAATTTACCCGTCAATTAACAATTTTTTTAGCATAATATTAGTCTCAATTGATTTCTAACATCAACTTGGTTTGATATTAATTTGTGTCTTAAAGTCCATTTAATCAGTTATCTGCCATATTCCCTATAAACGAACCCTGCGAGCGCGGGTTGAGCGACTACTAGAGTAGTAAACTTAAGAGACTAACTTCTTCATTGCACCAACTAAAAGTTGATAAAAGCTGATGACAAACATTGGCGGATAACCTTACTGTTACACTTCAGGGAACAATTTCGAGTTTTCATCAGTCCAAACACCATTGACACCGTAAAATTTGCCCTAGCAGCACACGTCTATGAATTGTGTTCAGGCCACACTTTGTAAAGCGATTCGAGGACTTCAAGGGACACCGAAACAAAGAAAGTAAAGAGGGACACCACAAAGGCGGTATTACACACTGGCTGTATTCTCCTTCCCAGAGAATTGTTGAGGATGTAGATGACCAACCAACCCTCCATTGAAAGTATTGCAATTTGTATTTCTAGCATGACAATATTCACAATTGCAGCTCTCTATAATCCTCAACATAAAAGCAAAGAGACCGAGTAATCCCGACTCTATTGGTAAGGTTCTTTCTTCCACTATGAGAATGGAAAGACATAGACTTCAATTATATCACAATACTAGTACTAGTCTGAGTCATTCCGAGTTCACAACATCGGTACCTAAAATGCTAGTCAGACAAATCCTATGTATGAGGATAAGCAAAAACAAACCGACCAAAATCTCCATGCTATAAAAAGGAAACCAGAATATAAACTTACAAGACACTTCAAAATGATAAAGGAAGCATATATCGAGAAAATGTTCAGCAAAGATGACATGCTCAAGCACGAATCTATCAACAGGCACATCCACCAGACTGCTGTTGTGACTGAGACGCATTTTGGTTGGTAGACTTAAGATTGACATCAACCATGTCTTCTTGCTTTGTTGAAGAAAGTGTCTCCATTCCTGGCAAGGCGGCTGCAATCTTACGGAACAAAGCCTAGACAAACAAGTTCGAAAGATAATTTTACATTTTACACAGTGATCGACTTTCAAGAATACAATTTGCATTAAAAGGGAGCATGGTCTAATTGACACAAGTACAATAGGAAAGTAGCTTAAGTCACGCATCGACTAAAGATCAGGGTATGCTTTACCATCCTGTATGATACATTGATATTTAGCTTCAGAAAGTGAAGGAAAGAGAGCAGTTTTCTAAACATGGGGTTGTCACATGATTGATAATAACGATCTAACAACTAGTTAACTATCATTGAGTGTCCATTATTACTGCCATCGTTTTTCAGCTAGCATGGAAAGGAAGAACAAACAATAATGTATTTGAGAGATCCCTTTATTATTCCCTGGAGACACTAGGAACTTTGGGTATGGTGAGAAAGTGTATTCAGAAGGTTAACTATATAAAACTTTTTTTTGGATTATAACCCATCACATGGACTCTAAATTTTTGGTATCGTAAGAACAATGCTTGACTTTCCAAGTCAGACAATCTCTCTCATAACATTACAGTATTGTACGCTAGTAGCTTGATGATTGTAAATAGAAACTCTTTCTGTACAAAAAAAAAGTATGCTTGCTGTATAATACCAGGAAAAAGTAGCTTCAAGTCATTTGATGAATACCTTTATGTTAAACCCGCCTTTTGCACTAGTTTCAATGAACATAACATTCAACTCGCGAGCTTTGGCTTCTCCTTCTTCTATTGATACTTGCCTGGCCAATATTAAGAAGCAAAACATGAGGTGAAGGTGATGTCTTAAAGATTGACCACAGAAAGAAGGTAATCTCCAGCACTTGCAAGAAAAATATGCTCTTCTTGTTAATAACATTAGTGAGTCAAAGTGCACACCAAATGTTGAGAAATGCAATCTTGCAAGTGCTCAAGGTAGCAGAGAATGAAACTTAACTTCAAAAGCAAACCAGTAAATCTTATTCCCATGATAAACAGCTTTTTTCAGTCCAAAATATAAAATAGAGCAAACTTACCTTTTATCCACTAGATCGGTTTTGTTTCCAACGAGTACAATGATAACATCACTTCCCCTTTCAGTGCGAACCTCCTCGATCCATTTGGAAGTATTGAGGAATGATTGTCGGCCTGACAAACCATATCAAGTGCAACAATATTAACTGAATGACAAATTGCATGCAGACTAAGCGCTTGTTAAAGATTCTTCCTACTTACAACTAAGGGTTTTTTAATGATTTTCTTGGATTAAGAACTAAGAAGTTCAAATTACAAACAATTGCAATTTGGCACTTACAACTCCTATAAATGCACATAAATATGGATTCTCATGTCATACCTCACAACTTAAAGAATTCATTTGATATTTACTACCTATTCTACTTCCTGCTAGAATATACACTTCCTAGCTTCTGTTAGGAAAGAAAATTGCTCATGGGCACCAAGGGGTGTGATCCAGATGCCCCAGTCCCACAATTTGAAAGGAAAAAAAAAAAAGAGCTGCACACGCATGCGCACAAGAGAAAAAAGACAAAATGGGAAAGAACTAAAAATGGAGAAGGCAAGAAGCTCGGGAGATGTAGTGCACTTGACCTAATCTTATTCCCTATTAAAATATGAAGTATTCAAATGATTAAGTCACAGAACACTTTCTTACAATAGTAATTAATCACAATTCCTCGAGCAATTTTGCAAACCAAGCATGATTTTAAGCTCAAAATAGAGAAGGTTAAGGCTCGAAATCTCTTCTCTGCTAGGAAACCAACATAGATGTAGGATGGATTCACTATCTGTGAATTACATGCAGAATGGGAAGATACAACAGGCACAGGGAACAAAAATCGAAAAGCAGTGAGGAGAAAAAGAAAGCCACACAAACCCATTCATATGGAGATATTTATGAATGATACAACTTAAACAGATGAAGAATGCATATGAATTTAATAGAAAAGAAAGAATTCCAAAATCAAATATATGACTAGAAACAACTGCTGATATACACTGCAATTTAAGACAATAATCTTCATCCAACAACATGAGGTAAGTTGGAAGAGAAGCAAGAATATCATACTTGCAACATCATAAACAATGACTGCTACGGAAGAATCCCTTATGTAACTTGGTATCAGACTCCGAAACCTTTCTTGTCCAGCAGTATCCCTGCAATACACATCAACATTTAATTTTTAATGCAAGTGAATACAATGTCACAAAAGGATCAATGCATATCCTTCTGCACCAAAAGAAGCCATATCCAATCAGGACAAGAAAAATAGATAAGTGCAGAAATATCTTATTCTATGTTTCTACCTGGTCAAAAGCAAACCTTAATTCAAGCATTACAAATCAAATCTACACTCACAAGCTGGTAGTGTGACTCTAACCCAATCACCCACAGGACTAACATGACAACTCGTGGAAATGATGTTATAATGAACTAAATAGGTGGATAGGTATTCAGCAGTCTTTACAAATTATACCAAAGACCGAACTGATCAGTTTCTGTTACCCCATTGAACCAATAAAAAATCCATACCAAGAGACGAACTTATACTTGGTTAAACTTGTTTGATCGGCTAGTTTGGAAGAGTTTCAAACACTGCTACTTAGTGGCCACAAGAAGTATTGACAAAACCTCCCTCTTCAGTAGTCTCATCATCAGCTAATAACTTCTTGATACACAAAGATATATCAACAATAAGAGAGAGCTTAAAGTTTCAGATTTCCACATCAAGTAACTTAATCCATGAAGTTCACTAGTGTCAATGAATCATCAAAATACAGTATGCATCAAATCCCTGACAAACAAATCTTTGGAATAACGGGGTAAAATCCGTGATTGACAGCACCCAGAAAACTACTTAGTCATGTTAATTCATAAGCGGCAATCAAATTACATCTTTGGTCATTTTCGCATATTGGACAAACTCTGATTTCACAAGAGCCTCAACCATACAAAGTAGCAACTACTTCAATGTGATACAACTATGATGTGTGACAACAAAATGATATTGCAAAATATGCATATACAACCCGATTTCTAGATTCAACATTTTTTTTATTCAAAATGGTCAACTTTTGGGCCAACCCAGGTGGATAGGTATTCAGCAGTCTTTACAAATTATACCAAAGACCGAACTGATCAGTTTCTGTTACCCCATTGAACCAATAAAAAATCCATACCAAGAGACGAACTTATACTTGGTTAAACTTGTTTGATCGGCTAGTTTGGAAGAGTTTCAAACACTGCTACTTAGTGGCCACAAGAAGTATTGACAAAACCTCCCTCTTCAGTAGTCTCATCATCAGCTAATAACTTCTTGATACACAAAGATATATCAACAATAAGAGAGAGCTTAAAGTTTCAGATTTCCACATCAAGTAACTTAATCCATGAAGTTCACTAGTGTCAATGAATCATCAAAATACAGTATGCATCAAATCCCTGACAAACTAATCTTTGGAATAACGGGGTAAAATCCGTGATTGACAGCACCCAGAAAACTACTTAGTCATGTTAATTCATAAGCGGCAATCAAATTACATCTTTGGTCATTTTCGCATATTGGACAAACTCTGATTTCACAAGAGCCTCAACCATACAAAGTAGCAACTACTTCAATGTGATACAACTATGATGTGTGACAACAAAATGATATTGCAAAATATGCATATACAACCCGATTTCTAGATTCAACATTTTTTTTATTCAAAATGGTCAACTTTTGGGCCAACCCATGTACCATCTCTGCTTATTACATCATAGAATTGTGGATGCATTATGTTATGAACACTAGAAATGAACATCAATGCTACAAGCCATATGTGCACCCATAACATGAAACCTAACTAAAGTCTCACCAGAGCTGCAACCGCACAGTTCGATCTTCCAAGTACATTGTCTTTGATAAGAAATCAATACCAATAGTGGCCTGGACAATTGTAACACCATCAAAGCTTACGTTAATATGCTACAGTATTCAAACACATCATAGGACAGCAGTTAGTTTGCTTAGAAGATTTAATGCACAGACAAGCCAATAACTCAACCATGTTAATATACATCAAATGAAGGTACCTAGAGGGAAACACAGAGAAAAAAATCTTTTGCAGATGCAGCTAAAGTCCACCGTGACTAACATGTTAGTGTTGCAAAAGGTAAACGTCATTATGGCATGTTAAAGTTTAGCAATAAGTACAATACCCAATGACAAGCGCGCTTGATGAACTGTTGTCGCAGGATACTACTATAATGCAAATAAAAGGACTAGCTCAAAGGTTTTGCCCCAAAAACCTTGATGTCGCATAAAACTTTATCAGAAATGTTTCTGGTGTTATACTTTCAACTTCCAAACATAAAAACATCTAATCAATCTATCTAGTACCCTTAGTAGTATTACTTTATGTGAACCAAACCAACAATTAAAGAGAGAACAACTTTTTGAAGCCTGCTATTGAAATCTACAGAAGTCCTTCAGCATTAAAGCCTTCGAACAACTCAAATCCTGCAGCACATTTTCACAAAGGGATCGCATTTAAAATTTTGGATAGCCACCCACCAGTGTCTACGGTTCTCACGAAGGGCAGAAAGTTAGGCTGAATCTATGACAACCTATTTACGATAGATTGACAGCATCCTCTCGTCAAATTTTGACTTAACATCTTTTAAAATTCTACGAGTAACAAAAAAATCGGAATTGAGTATAAGATACAGAGAATAAGATATATCCCACTCTCTAATATCTACAATCAGCCAAGATTTGATATCCACAGCGCATTTTCCTGAAACTTCAACATCAACTAACAAGAAACGCCCTACGAACCGATAATTTGATGTTCTCGACAACCCAGAACGTCAATTCAAACGATCTCGCCAACCGCATGTACAAAACATAAATACACGAAGCTGACAGGGAACTCCAGCGACAATGCTATATGCTCACTCCATCATGAAGGTACCATCGAATCTCCCAAAACTGATAGAAGAACACAACAAAACGAGATGATTACTGCTACGAGATCCAGCTGGGACCCCGGATCAAGATCGAACCATCATCATCGCATCGTATCGAGAACAATACCCAAGACCCAATTCAACCATCGAAATGGGCAAACACCGATCGCTTCCAGAGCACCATCACTCAACGACGGACGAAAGAAAGAAGAAGATCGGGATCCAATCGGGAAAAACGACAATGGGACAGCGAGACCTGGTACGTGTTGTCGAACTTGTCGTACATGAAGCGGGTGATGATGCTGGTCTTGCCCACGGACTGGTCTCCGAGGAAGACGAGCTTGTACTTGGCGAGGGCCGAGACCGGGGCCATGGCTTCTCCGTCGGCCGAGTCACGAGACGAATCGCGCGGGGATCGGACGAAGGTCGAGATCTCGCCTCCTCCACCAGAAGCTACCGCAGCGGCAGAGCGAGATGAAGAAGATGGGAGATGGGGGATCGAGATCTCGGAGCCTCGTCGCTGATGGGTTTTCTTCCTCTTGTGCCGAAACGATGCGCGATTTGGTTTGATTTGTAGTTGTCTTATTAATTAATTAAATTCGTGAAATGGTGTAATTGCGGGTCGAGACCCGACCCGAATCTCATTTGCTAAGCTCGCAGGCGATCGGTTTCCAAGGTGGGTCGGTTCCCCGTCCCGAAACCTGGAACAGGAGCGGGCAGGGTCGGTTTCCGGTGTATCGGACCGAGAATTGGCCCACCACCAAACCGGATCGGACTAGATCGATCATGTCCGATCGCAAGATCAACCCTCGAAACCGGTGATTTTGTTTTGGGATTTCTTCTATTCCTATAAGTGGGGAGTCTCCCAACATTAAAAGAAAAACATAACTTGCTAATTGGGATCTTGATTCGAAATAAAAAAAATTAAGAAATATTAGTCGAGCCGGTAGTCCGATTCCTTATGTGGAATCAGGAACCACTCAGAAACTGGCCAGTTCAATTTCGTCCGGTCGAATTACTAGGTCAGACCGGACCCGATGCACATCCCTACTTAAGCTTGAATAAAGGGGTTGTATACTTACTTAAAGAAAAAAAAATGAAGGGTTGTATACTTGTGTTGTATAATGTTTTCCTTTTTCTAGGTGAAAATCTGTTTTAAGAACAAAATCGATATAATTGCTCTCTTATTCAAATGGCTTTGAAAATGATAAAAAGGAATTTGTTCAGCCAAGTGTCACAGGCCGGTTCATCTAGCATCCCTTTATCCTTATGATATTAAGAATTTCTTCTTAAGTCAGCTTTACTCGCTCCGCCTACAAGGCATGAAGAGAGAAACTTTGAATATTTATTACCTATGAGATGATGCATATAAGGGGAAAACTTAGCAAAAAAAGTCATAAACCAAGTGCAATTATGCTAATTCAATCATTAACTTCTTCTTTTTTACCTGTTGAGTGCTACCCTTTTGTATTTATGCCAATTAAATTCAACAGGCCAATTTTGACCTGCCGACATTGACGTGGATATCAATCGTCCTACATGGCTCAGTTATCGTCGATATGGATAATTTTTAATTTTTTTTTGTTATTTTTATTTTTTTTTCTTTCATCTTCCTCACCAGAAGGCAAGAATATAAAAAAAAGAGAAGAAAGAGAAAGAAAATAAAAAATAAATAAAATTTGAAAAATGTTAAAATATTATTAAATATTGTTCACGTTAGAGCTAGCCGGCCAAAATTATTCGGATGGACTAAATTGACACAGATGCAAAAGTTTCAAAACTCAATTGACAAGAAAAAAGAGTTTAAAACTGAATAGACACAATTGTAGAATAAGTCTAAGCACACCCTTAAATCTTCCTTCAAATTAATGATATAGATCATACCTCCCCATCTACCAACTACTTGTATTTGTCAAGGAGTGTACATCTACAATATTGCCCGCCCCCATGAGTCTTCTTAAATTCACAAGAAAACCCTAGGACTTGGAAATTTCGAGGTTTGCCCGTCCTTCGTGCGTGGTCCTTTGTATAGAAAACCTCTAGGCCTTGACACACAACACCGAAGGAGATTATCTTCATGCATAAACGATTACTGCACTCGTTATGTGCTAACGCGGAACATCGTCTATCTATCAAGATGCGGCCATGCAATGAGCTTGTTGTTTCAAGAAAACTAACCAGAACAAGAAATAACTGCAACTCAAAGTTGTGGAAACTCTTGCCTTCTTCAATCCGATGGATGGATGGATGGCTCGTGAACCTCGAACAATGTGGCCCGGCAAACCCAAGTAGTTTCATGCGGGTGTTATGTTTTCTGTCGAGGACGAAGAATGGAGGATTAAACTTCATTGGATGGCCCGTTCATTCGGTGATCGGAATACATGAGAACGCTGCGATGGGTAGAGTGAAGATGGACTAAAGAGGGAGTTCAGTTGGGATGGACTTTTGAAAAAGGTAGGCTCTTTGTGAAATCTTAATGAAAGGAGTTGATGGTGAGTTTTTGGTCTAACCGACTCTATAGCCCCAAATAAATATAATTCTATCCTCCGTTTAATTTGCGGAGAATAAATAATTTTGAAAATATTTTCTTAAGGATGATTATCTATATCGCTTATAAAATAAATGAGCGGGAAAAATTTTCATCGTTCATGAAAACATTTAGACATAAATTATTGTCGATACTTAAAATATTATTTATTGATTAATTATTTTAAGCGATGTAAGCGATTGTTTTTAGGAAAATGTTTTCCAAATCATTCATTTTCCGCCAAACAAACGGAGCCCGAAGATTAAGATCTTCTCCCTTTATGCGGTGCAGTGACATATTCAATTTATCCACCTTTATATGATTGACACTTCACTAAATAATGTAATTGAGAGTTCCGATTTACACATATTATGAGGATAATTTTTCTTTTACGAATCCTCAAATTTGAAAAACTGTTTATCTATCAAAACTTTAAGAAGTATCGAGCATGGCAATGGTTGTTTTGCGAAGGAAGGTTTAAGATTTTGTTTGTTTTGGGAACGAGGGTTTTTTTTCCATAGCTTGTGCAATCCGATCAATCTTGACCATTTTGGATCTTAAAAGAGATTGATGGATCATTTCATCTAAAGAGGGTAAATAATAACTGATGCAAATGAATACCCAAATGAAAAAGAAATTGTGAGTCCACGTTGGAACATAAAGATGGATCTTGTTAACAATGGTTCAGGTGCATTAGTTCAGACCACAGAGATATCATATATGAACGCACTTTGAATCCATGATATGATTGTTTTCTCAAAGTATCTCTATATTCTACCTACTAGTAATTTTAATATGGTCTGGTGGAGTAAATTTTTTTTTTCACGCGAGCGGTGTTGTTAACCCTTAATTTGCGGGAATCCATTCTCTTACCAACCCTCAAATCAAGGATGGATGAAAAGCTTTCTACGGTGCCTGCTTTCAATTTTCCTTTATACAAGGGAGGGAAAATGATGGCAAAAGAACGAACTCATCTATCGCATTGACTTTCTCTGCAAGAAGCTGCTCATCAAGAACAAAAAACTCGAAAAACGGAGAAGAAAGAAGTAACGTCGTCAAGAAGTTCTGCACCGAATCTGTAGATCTGGAAATTGATGCATGCGCATGATCATCGTTCATTAGGTCTCTCCACGCGCCACCTTCAAAACGAAACACTCTCTCTGAGTGTCCCAACTGCAATGAATCACATCGCCAACCGCAATTCGTCTCGTCCGGAACACTTCGCCCAAGTTCAGAAAGTAATGATCCGTACCGCGCCACTTTGCGAAACAAACGTTCTCTCCGCAAAACCACGGAGACGTGATTTCGCTATCGTTGCCGCTACCACGGTCGTAGTCCGTGGAGTCAAATATCTTCACTCGGTACTCACCGCCCGTCAAGATATCTTGCACGATGGGCATAGGCCAGTGACGGAACATGTAATCGAAGGCCCTGTGGTGCAAGACAGACAGCTTCCCCGTGAAAACTTCTAGCTCATCGATGACCTTGATGAGAGTCGGGCATTCATGAGACTCGGATGCGGGGAGTGCATATCCATCTCGGATTTCGATCAGTTGCCAAGTGACCCGGTGGGGAATGTTCTGGGCCCTCTCTGCGTCTTCGACGGCTTTGCTTGGGAGGAAGTTATAGAAAAGCGTCTTCTTCATAGTAGCTTGGTTAACTTGGTTCGATGATTCTGGCAGTGGCGATGACTGGGCATTGCCGGACTCGGGAAAATCGTTTGATGGGAAAAAGTTGTGCATCTTCTTGATTTTCTCGTCGTAATTGTTGGTGGGTTACGATGGAGGAAGCGGAAATGGTGATCTTGATGGAAACAATTTCCCCGCTATAAAGGAACAACCCTGAATGGAGTAATGCAAATCTTTGATCCCCTTTGTTGCAACAGGAAACAATGAGAAGAAAATGTGAATCCTAATAAAGATCATCTTCATATACGTTTTTTTATTGTAAACGTTTAGCGTTTATGAAGACTCCCATCCACTAAGAAGAAAGAGGACGACCAAGTAAATCAAATGAACTTGGACTTCCAGAAAACTAACCAAAACAATGCGATCAGGTCCACCAGTCGAAGTCGTAGGGTTCGTTCATAGGGTATATGCCGGATGATCGGCTCTTGATTTGGTGAGCAATCTGATGGCCTGATCAGCCAACGGATACGACGCAGCAGCACTGCTCTTCTTCAGGGAAGAAGAATAGACGAGTGTCGATGGGTGAAAAGAAGAAAGGACTGAACCATGCAGGAGAGATCACTTGCGATGGATTTTGCGTGTGGCCTCTTCAAGAAACCTTCAACAGAACGATCAGTTGAGGGTAAGCTTCTGGTTTAACCGCTTTGGGCCAAAAGGGAGGTTAACTCCTGTTCGAATTCTTCAATTTTTAAGTGGCGCTTGAGGAATATGGGTATATGATCAAATCAAATCAACCGTGTAAGGTTTGATTTTCCAATAACAAAAAGTGCTATGTAAGGTTTGACCCGAATGAAAGTCCTCCATATAAATAATGGTGACATTCACACAATCCCATCACATCGACTAAGAAAAAGATGTTGATCTGGTGACGATCTTACGATGATGATGACCACAATGTATAAATGGATCATGGATCACATGAAATCTCAACTAAAAATTCTCATTATTCTCTCCACCAATGACTGATTTGTTCCCCCTTCTTCACTTGAGAATAATTGATAGAGTCAACTCAGTCACTAATGCCAGAGTCAAAACTTGCAAACTACTATAGAATACATATGGCTCACTAAATCGACCGTAACACATTAAGAAAACATAGTGACATAATTAAGGAAGTTATGTTTAGAAATCATATATTGATGAGAGAGAGAGAGAGAGGCGGCCGGAGTCGTGTTTAATGACTGGATGCTGAGTGGCTAGAGAGCTTGGTCGGATTTAGCGATTTGTTTAATAATGGCAATTAAGTTGCGATTGGTCGTCAAGATTTCTAATGAGGAGGATAATACTGGATATGATAAAAAAAAACTTGAGATTTTGTCATGTCCTATCTATTGACATATATGCCCTTACGTAGTGCCCATAATATAATATCGATCTTATCATCATTAAAATATATAAATTATTCTTTGCCCAAAACGAAACGCAGCCTTAGGGTTTTGAATGTGAATTATGGAGTCGGATAATTATGATCATTGAATCTTGAAAGAGATAATGCCCATCTATTCAAGGAGGGTAAACTAAATCCATCCAACCCATCCCCTAATTGAAAATGAAGCCAATCCTTGACGAAAGTATTAAGTCTTACGCTTAAACCTTCTTTCTTTGAACTATTTTCTTCAGAATCGCTCTACTATTTTACCCTAGTGACGATTCAAAGTGGATTTATTTCAAACCAGTCAACTTCAACACAAAAGAACTTCAATACGGGCTCAGGACCAAACTCATATGTCACATTAACTTGTCCTACACCATGCATGATGCTACTCATCATCCAGAACAGATATGTTTAAAAGAGAAAATAAAAGGAAAGAAATCTAATCGTCTCCATAAATCTCTCCCCGGAATCTGTAAATCTTGATAAGTTCATAACATTCTGGTTTCTTTTCGACCAGAAGAATTGCACATGGATGCATGCAATGTGCTTGGCTAGGTCCCGACGCTCACAACCTCCATAACGAAGCATCCAATCACGAGTGTCCCATCTGGAAACAAGAGAAAGAAGAAAGAAAAACAGTTATTTGGACGAGAATGTCCCTGGATGTGGACAAGATTTGCCTAGTTGATGAGATTAGGTCCTTATTTGAGATTTAATTGACCACTCGAGACCCTTATTCAAGATAATGTTCACTTCGGGTGCTCTTTTGAGAAAACGGCTCTACTTCGAATCCTTATTTGAAGTTTTCCCTTAGAAGATCATTTGTCGTACAAGCGCTTTTAATAACTTATTTTTTGGCAAAAGAGAGTCAAACATGACACTTTGAGTGTTTAGACTTTGGTTTCAATCAGAGTAACTACTAAACAACCAAAAAACTACCTACCATCAAAGAAATTTCCCATTCTAGTACATTACAATTACCATTTCTCCGACCAAAAAAAATTACCACTTTAGACTTTATCCTTATTAGTAATCATAAAAATGCCGATGGTACTTTAGTAAATCCGGAGTGGACACCGATGCTAATTTAAGAAGTTCCCTTTATTAATAATATAGATGGAAAAACAAATGCTACATCTAAAATTATGAATGTCGTTGTTAGATTTTACCACGTAATTGTTAAGAAATTTATTCGTGTTAAACCGTTTTTCGTTGAAAGAATAAAATAACCATTTAAAATTATCATACGTAATTAACGACTCTAGATGGTGAAAATTTCATATTTCATTACTTAACATGGTTATAACACGTTAGGATAATTACACAAATGGTTCATGAACTTTACCTCATATGCAATATCGTCCTTAAACTTTTAATTTGCTAAATACAGATCTTGAACTTTAGCCTGATGTATAATATGATCCTTGGACTTTTAATTTGTTCAATATAGTCCTTTAAATTTTCATAAATATTCAATTTAGTCCTCAGATTGTAATATCCTTATATTCGATCTAGTCTATGGATTATATGGTCCGGAACTATATTGCATATTGGGCTGAAAGTCATGGATTATATTGAACAAATTAAAAGTTCAGTGACCATATTGCACATTAGGCTAAAGTTCATTAATCATTTGTGTCATTTTCCCTAACACGTTCCTAGTGTATCATTTTTTGTTCATACAAGATCTTTCATTGGTATATCGCCTACATAAAGTCGTTTGAGTTTTATGATCTTAAAATTTCTCGATAAGGGAATTAAGTTCGACCAGTATAATGTAGTTTGATTAATTATTTATTGTTCTTTTCATGTATTTATTGAAATTTACAATGCTGGTATTTTTCTTACAACTCTTCTTTCATTCTCGTTATTTGGTAAAGACATAAGGCGACAATTAAGATTTCTACACATCAATCAAGTCCTTGCAAAACGTGCGGCCCGTGTCACTTTCCACGACCCTGTCCAAGATGACACCATCGACTGCATTGGCCCAATGGTTGGAAGGCCCATTGTTTTTATGTTTTCTTGAAATTTTTACTTTGGATATTAGAAAAATACAGTTTAATCTATTCTTCATTTTTTTTCGGTATTTTTCTTTGAAATTTCAATCTTTTAAATTTATATTCCTATAAGACTTGAACTTTATACTTTAAAACTCAAAAAATTGCATGATATAGATTACGCGGAGGATCTAAACAGCCATGTGTAAAAATTATTTTCACATGAATTTTTTTCTTTTTATATTTGGCTTGCGAGTTCAAAATCAAAGTTCAATGAATAGTTCACTCTTTCCAAAGAAAAGGTATAACTCTTCTTACTACAAGCATTGCGATCAAATGAACAATTCTTTTCCTTTATATTCAAAATTTGATGTAAATTTGGCACGCTCATTGTTTCTTGAATTTATCTACTCTGGAATGAATATGTGAACTTTTTATGGACATGTCTAAATCTTACTCAATGGAGTATCTAGATAAATCTTTGATGATTTGAACGGCATGAGTTTGTGGGCCTAATTCCAAATATATATATATATATATATATATATATATATCAATTTTAGGTCAAGTGACAATTTTGGTACTAACTTTTTTTGTCTTGTAAAAATGCACAAACTTTATGTCGAGTGACAATTCTAGCCCCAACTTTTATTTATTTCGTAAAAAATCACTAACTTTCACTTAAATCCCAAATCTGGCTCCCTTTGATTTAGAATCATTGACTATCTGACTTAACTATTTCACCTCTGTAATAAATCAACGTGGCTTACTGACTAGATTTAAAGCATTATTCATTATCTTCTTCTCTGAGCCACAGCTTATAGAATAACGGTGAAATTGTTCATCTCCTTCACTTCACGGGCAAGTCAAAAAAATCTAAAGATCGAATCTCTCTGGCCAGATTACGTCATTTTATTGTAATATGAAGCTATAGACCACCACCCATCGACAGACGCCATGGAGGAGATCCGCCAAGCTCACGACCATACCATTTTTCTCAAACAAGGGTGACTTTAGACAGAGAGTCGACGGGGGGCCAAATTTGAGATAAGGATAAAAGTCGTTGATTTTTTAGGAGACCAAAAAAGTTGGAGTCAGAATTGTCACTCGACCTAAAAGTTGATACTTTTTTATGAGACAAAAAAAGTTGAGACTAGAATTATCACTCGACCTAAAGTTTGTGCTTCTTTTTGGAATTAGCCCTGCATTTGTGAAACTTGATCGTTCTTTGATCGTCGAATTTTGGAGAATTAGAAAAAAAGACAATCATAATGAAAAATTCAATCAATTATGCTCTAATTTTTTCGAGTGTAAAATAACATAAGCGGTAAATATACGAGCAAATTTATTTTTAATTGTCTTTATTTAGCTGGATTTACAAATCATATTGAATGAATAATTAATGCTGGATCTAACAATAGAAAAAGAGCGTGCTTGATTATGTTTATTTCGTGAAAAAATTCACGATAAAAGAATGTATCTCGTGAAAATCATTTTTTTGGCAGTATGGTAAAACAGTTCAAGTGCTGCTTGGATCTCCTTTGAAAGGGAAAATGGTCCGTGAAAATTTCCTGCCTCTCTGGTAAAACCTTCGAGAACACTCTCTCTCTCTCTCTTCCCGCTTGCTTCTCTCGAAAAAACTTCGAGAACTCTCTCTCTCTCTTCCTCCCTCTCGCGCTCCCGGAGCTCCGCTGCCCGACCGGAAATGCCGCCGAAAGCCGCGAAATCGAAGGAAGCGCCGGCGGAGAGCCCGATCCTCGGCCGGTTCTCGTCTCATCTCAAGATTGGAATCGTACGCCTTCTCCTCCCTCCCTCCTCTTCCCTCTTCATTGCGTTCTTCGATGTCGTGTTGATCGGAGATTCGCGGTTCGTTTGTAGCCGAGAGGTCGCCCGTTGCATGTGATTTCTCCGTGATCCGGTTTGCCGGAGGATCTCTTCGTTCTTGCTTTTGCTCGGTTCTTTTGTTCTTCTGTTGTTCTGTCGGCTTACGATTGCCGCGGTTCATGTATTTAAGGATATGAAAAGTTGTCGTTTCTGGGGAGCTGCTGTTCCCTCTGTGTTGATAAGCATTTGTTTCGTTACTTTTGCGTGCCGACTTTCGCACTGCAGCCGCAAGTTATCGATGGTTCTCCGTTCTTGTTTTGTTTCAAGAAGGTTTGGAAAGGTGCAGGGAGGACTGCTCGCCATTATCTTCACGGAAAGCTCCTCCCCTCGCCCACCTGCCCCCTTTCCTTTTTACCCAAGCCTTTTTTTTAGTATGCTTCTTTTCTAGTCGAATGGTAGCCCCGATTAATTTCTAAATGATTAATGCTTCTGAAATAAAAGATGTGACATAAGTGTTCTACCTGATTGGATTACCTTATAGAACCGTTGGATGGATTATTTCACGAGATTGTACGGCATGGAGCGAAAAGAATTGAAGATGAACACCTGAATGCAACATTCGAATTTCAGTCATTCTTTAGATGCGTCGACTTGAACAAGTGATCTGTGTATCCACATGCTGATATTATCTTTTGTGGACTTGATCCCCCCTTTAACTGTGTAAGCAAATTGAGCTCGGAATCTCCGGAAGTGTAGAAGACTATCTATATTTATGTATAATTGTATGCGATGTACGAATGTTTAGATGTTGAGGACCTGAGGTTATATTTTGCAGTCTGGATACTGGTATGATTGTTTGACTCTTGTTGCTCTTGTTCTTGCACTCTACCGTCTTTATGAATTTTAGGGGGTTTTATTACTTGTCATGCTGAATTACTTTGCTGTTTTATAATCAGGTTGGATTACCAAATGTTGGCAAATCAACGCTCTTTAATGCCCTCACAAAATTAGCTATACCGGCAGAGAGTTTCCCCTTTTGCACCATTGAGCCAAATGAGGCCCGAGTGAATATCCTAGATGAGCGGTTTGAATGGCTTTGCAATTTGTTCAAACCAAAAAGTGAGGCAAGTCACTTTACCTTGTGCGCTTCTTGGTCAGACTTTTTATAATGTGATGGTGATACTTACAAATTATTATTGTTGTGTTGGCTGTTTCACTATCAGTTCAATGAGGATTCTGGTTATTGCCAGAGATCAGATCAGCATCTCCCGGATGAGAAGTACATCAGTGACCTTTCATTATTAAACTGTTTCTCTCAAGCTATTTACAAAAGACTAAGATCGCCTTGTGAGACAGCACCAGCACGCTACATATGTACCGTGCAAACATTGATGACCATTTTCAATAAAACACTGAGATATGATGGAAGTCTTGATTTCTTTTACCCTTTTTCCGATATTTTTAAGATGGAAAAATTTAATTCTGAGTTGGTTGAATATGAACTTGTTATGGCATCCCTTGATGAGCCATGTGTGTTTGTCAGGTGATCTGAAGGTCAGAGTTGGGTCGGGCCAAAGGTGAGAACTCCGCTCATGCCTAGCTGAACGATGCCGATGACGTTTGAGAGGTCAGAGAGTAAGAGCTTGCTCGGGTCGGGCGGGGCTTAGGTTTAGGGGGGTTTTGGGCCGGATGTGGGTTCGGTTTGTTTCGTTATCTTTTTCACTCAGCAAATTAAAATGTGTAGTCAGATTTTAATGGTGGTTTCATATTGCAGAGAAGCCCATTTTCACAACCCCTATCGGGAGCTCGACAATGAGAATTGAACAAAATATGAGTTGTAGGCTGCCACTGGGGGTGTCCAAAAAGGGAAAGGAGAAGGTGGTTGCGCATAACGGAGTTTTGACTTTAGAGAGAAATGTAGATGTCAATTGGATGGACTTGCCCAACGGCTTGGCGATTGAGCTGTTTTCCCATCTGAATTACCATGATAGGGCAAGCTTGCCATCCACGTGTAAACATTGGAGAGACCTGACTGCTTGTCCTAGTCTGTGGAAGTCGTTGGATCTTCGAGCGCATAAGTGCGATTCAGCGATGGCGAGTTCGCTCGCTTCTAGATGCAGGAATCTGCACAAGCTCTGCTTTCTAGGAGCCGAGTTGGCTGATGCAATAATTTTTCTCCAAGGTAGGAACTTGCGAGAAATAAGTGGTCATTACTGCAGGAAAGTAACTGATCCAACTATATCTGTAATTGCTGCGAGGCATGAGTTGCTCGAGTGCCTTCAACTTGGCCATGACCTCTGTGAGAGGATCACTAGTTATGCTGTCAAACAGATAGCTTTCTGCTGCCCTAGGTTGACTAAACTTCTGCTTTCGGGAATTAGGGATGTTTGAGGTGATGCCATTAATGCTCTAGGCAAGCATTGTCCACATTTGGCCGATGTTGGGTTCTTGGATTGTCTGAAAGTTGATGAGTTGGCATTGGGAAGTGTGGTATCGCTTAGGTTCCTCTCAGTTGCCGGGACAGCATCTGTGGAGTGGGGTGTGGTTTCAGATGTTTGGCATAAGCTACCTAACTTAGTTGGGTTGGATGTTTCTCGAACTGACGTTGGTCCGGAGGTTGTTTCAAGATTGTTGATCTCATGTCGAAGCTTGAAAGTTCTGTGTGCCTTGAATTGTCCCGATCTAGAGGGAGATGCAAATTTTACTGCGCCCAGGATTAATGGAAAATCGTTACTCGCTCATTTTACGGATATCTTTGAAGGAATAGCTTCCTTATTTGCCAACATCACAAGCAGAGGGAGGACTGTACTTTGTGACTGGAGAAACTCGAAGCAAACTCCTAAGAGCATGGATGAGATGATGACTTGGTTAGAGGGGATTCTATAACATTTGCTTCTAGAAAGTGCGAGGAGCAATCCACCGGGTTTAGAGGATTTCTGGTTGAGGCAAGGCGCTCCACTATTGTTCAACTTGATGCAGAGCTCTCAAGAAGATCTGCAAGAGAGAGCAGCATCTGGACTCGCAGAGTTAATTGTCATTGATGAATGTTTTCCTCTTAACCGAGGAAGGGCTGAAGCAGTAATGGGAGATGGAGGCATACACATCCTCTTAGACCTTGCTAAATCTTGTCAGGAAGGGCTACAATTAGAGGCTGCGAAAGTAAGGTTTTTCTGGTACTCGGAGCTATCTGATTAAATTTTTGCATTCCTATTGGCGGAAAACCTAGTTACTTTTGTAACACTCTTTTCATCATTATATTAATTTGGAACACATAGAAACGGCATGTTAACTGACTCCACCTTACATACAAGAAATTGAGAACTTAATTTCTGATGTGTTGACCTCTTGGTATGTTTCAGGCTATAGCAAGCTTGTTTGCGAATGTCAATGTTGCAAAAGCCATTGTGGAAGAAGGTGGCATCCAGATTCTTACTGGTTTGACGAGGTCAATGAACAGGCTGGTTGCTCAAGTGGCAGCTGGTGGTTTATGGAATCTTTCTGCTGTAAAAGAGCACAAGGTATTGCCGTTGTTGCTTGCTTATCACTTTTGCAGGATATCGAGTTTTGTTCTGATATTGATAATGGTTTCTTGTCAGGGTGCTATCGCTGAGGCTGGTGGAGTAAAAGCTCCAGTTGATCTTATATTCAAGTGGTCCCAGGATTATCGTATTTTGGTACAAATTTTCCCATTTTACATCGGTTCAAGCTGCAAGCAATTTCTCTTTTATCATTTGTTTCTAAATCAACGATTAAGGATAATTTACTAGTCGATTGGTCTTTCACTTGTCTTCAGGAATGCGCAGCTGGTGCTCTGGGAAATTTGGTTAGCGACGACAAGTGTAGAATGGAAGTCGCACTGGCTGATGGAGTGTAGGCTGTCATTATGCTTGCTTGCAACTGCGAGTTCGAGGGTGTTCAGAAGCAGGTGTTGTGCTTCATTCTATTCAGATAAAAATACCGTGAGAGTGGTGTGAGATAACATACCAATAAGCGCCAAAATATCCGGTAGCCTTATCTGAAATTGCCATAACTATCATCCATTACTAAGTGGCCTTGTGTTATTTCATCTGATGCATTTCTTTCACTTTCAAGTAAAAAAAATCTTCTCTCGAGTGAAAGAGGTTCCATTCAAAGAAATCATAATGTAGAAATAGTTTACAGGTTAACAGTTTTCACACTATGGAGCATTTTACTCATAAGGATGCTTGCTTGCAACGTTTCAAGTGTCATAGTTTTGTAATACAGTATCCAGCATCTGAAATGAGGAAAATGTTTTTCCCAAACAAATGCACTCTTCAAGTTTTGAAGGATGAAGAGTGAAGGGCTGGAATTAATCCCATATAATGGGACATTTCGTCAATATTGGGGGTAGTTTTCTGAAGGAATGAGTTGAAAAATAATATTCTTCTTGTTCATGATATGTGTGGTTGGTAGTACTCTCATTACTATTTGCCTTTAGCATTCACCATATATCTTGATCTTCTGATAACATACAACTGATCTCTTATGATGCCAGAAACGTAATGCTGACTTCTTCCTCTTGGTTAAGGGTGGGAGTGCTGACACATTTTTCAATTGAATGGTGTCAAACTTTACAGGTTGCTCTTCTTACCAAAAAAAAAAAAAACTTTACAGGTTGCTCAGGCCTTGGCTAATTTTGCTTCTCAACAATGTGGAAATGGTGACAATGCAGCAGTAGGGCAACGGGTGGCTGTTATGGAAGCGCTAGTTCAACTGACAAGATCTCCCCATGAAGTTGTTGGGTAATTTATGAATCTGTTTTTCTATAAACTGAATGACTTAATTTATGTGTCGTCAGTTAGTGAACTTTTTTCTACATGGAAGCCCCTGTACTTGTTGTGGCCATTCCTTAGACAGCAATTTTATGATCTGCATAAGTTTTGAGAACACCTGAAGCAGCCGATTGAAGAAAATAATTAGCATGAATACTCTCATGTAAACAAAAAGAAAAGTACATGATGCAGTTGCTTTTAGGATGAGGGATTATGTTGGACTGCAAACCAATGGTTTTTGTATGAGATTCATGCTTGGGGGTTGTATGTATGTGAGAGTAAATGAGTAAATGTGGGAAAAAGTGGAGGAGTAGGCTTGGAAGTTAAGTGGAAAATAGAGAAATAGGAATTTTTCTGTTTGTATGAGATTCATACTAGGTGAGGGTTATTTAATATAAAAACCTTAATATGAATATATTAATGTGAAAGACTGAAATTTTGCATTGTGGACATTATGGAATTTCATGTTCAATATAAAAACATTAAGATCCTTCCTAAAGTTGTTATTCATGGGCCCTCTTACCCTTTTTGGCCCGTGTCTCAATTGTTAGGTCACATCTTCTCAGAAAGCTTCTTGATATCAATGTTTCAAACTTTGGCTAAGCAAAATCTATGTCATGGTCAGAGTCATGTAGTCGGGATTGAAAATGGCAGGCAACCAGTGAGGCTCTTGCCATGCCTCATCGATAAACAAAAGGGAGGTACGGGTTCGCTGAACAGGAACAGTTCAGGAGGAAACACACGATCTAGACAATTGTCTTTTAAATGCCAAAGCCAGGAAAAAGGAAGAACATCTTCCTTGAGAGAAACAACTTAATTCAATAGCGAAAATACTCTTAATCTTATAACAAACCTTCCAAGACTAGTAAATAGGCATAAAATCCTTTATCAATTGAACTCCTACCTAAGGAAGTAAACCTAACACCACTAGGACTCTTTAAACGTGTGGAAAGTGATGAATCCATCTTGATTCTTTGCAAATGCCACCCTAAGATGTTAGCTCTTGTTTCTTAACTACATTCACACGTTAACCTTTTCTAGTAGGGTCTTCAGGAACATATCAGTAGTAGTCCTACGATAGGACAGGCCCCATGGAATCTACAATCAGCCTGCGCATACCAGAGGCACATTCAACTTTTTTTCTATGGATTTGGTTCTAATATAGCCTTGGTCACTCCAGTCCAAGAACTCAGCATTCCTATAGTCGTCCTCATGTACAATGTTGGTCCAGGACCATTTTCTTCACAAATTTCCTCTATTTCGATCAAGTAATTGGGTCACTTGAAACAGGTAGCTCTTCTTAGTTTAGAATCTTTCTTGGTACTTTTCATTCTTAAAGATAACGTAAACACGACTTCCTCAAGTCTATATCTAGCAACAGATTGCAGTGTCACGTCGATATTCTGTCTAGGATGCAAGAAACAGGTTTCCAACTCAGCTTCATCTTGACGGTAAATTTTCGGATTTTGCTGTTTGTAATCCCAGCTGTAGGCGAAGGAGTTCCTGTCGACGAAGTATTTTCATCGGAAGAATCGGATGTATAAGTTTTGATAGTGGGCACCTGCACGAGATAAGATTATTTTAAGGAGATACTGATGCATATGTTTGCATGATATTTTGTTAGCCTTCTGCGACTTAAGAAAGGCCCCTGCAAATTTGAGGGGCGATCTGAATATATTATTTGCAATAATCATGTTAAATTGTGAATGCTTAAATGAGTATGGCTCTTGAAATATTTGATGAGGTTCACTCCTATTCTCTGCATATAGTCAACGAGGTTGATTTGTAATATTTTGTGCACTCATCAAACGGGCTCAAAGCTGCTGACGCACTGTGGAATCTGTCATTCGATGACAGAAATCGTGAAGCCATTGCATCAGCAGGTGGCGCGTGTGCCTTGGTATGGTGTTTATTTCAACTTAACAATGGCTTCTCATCAAGCACTTCTGCTGCAGTTTCCTACTACTCTGCACAATATAGGATTACATGAGATGGCAAAATTGTGAACAAACAAACTGGTGTAGTGCTACCATTGCTTCTTTTCTATATTGGGACGTTGAATTGATTTCGGAAGGGTGCAACTTGTCCAGTTCACGTGCTCTCTATTCTTGACTGTCGCATTTGGACTTTTTTAGCTGTTTACTTGTCAGCTTGACTTATAATCTGTTTCGAACATATTATATGCAAAAGAAAGTGGCAAATAATGCACTCCAAAGAGTTCAGCTGTCTGTAAAATTGCTTCCTGGCATAATGTTCTTGCCCCATCATTATGGACATTGTCTGACAAAAAGTAGAAAATGAGAACTCTCATCGTAAATGCTCCATAATCATCACTCTGTACCATTGAAGCTATTGCCTTAGTATCACTATGCATAGAATTGTGACTATACCGTTTGTATTTACCCTAACAAGTCTTGATGGTAATCTTTAATTATCAAAATTTTGGCTCATCAATCTACATTGGTTGATAGGTTACTCTCGCAAAGACATGTTTAAATGCCTCCCCACTCCTACAAATGCGAGTTGCTCGTGCTCTTTGGGGATTGGCAGTTTCAAAAGCCTATAGGTAGTCTCGTATTTCTAAATTGGATGCATTGTTAAGTTCCTATGCATGCCTTTATTCATCTTAAGGAATTAGATAGCATATGGTTCGATGCGTTTTGGAATTGCTTTGAATGTCGATTTTGGTGTGCTTCGTCTTGCATCTAGGAGGAAATTGACATGCCCGTACTTTTCATGCAAGTGAGTCAGGACATATTTGATGATGTTGAGTTGGTGCCATCTTTTGCATGATGTTTCTTCCCTAGTAGTTTATTGGAGTGTCCCCAAATTGTTCCTCAGTATCTTCGTTTTTTGCCTGAAATACTTAGCTTTTGTTTTGCGTGATGCTAAGCCACCGATTTTTTTGGTAGTTTGTCTATTGGGCTAGATGGTGGTGTTGCTCCTCTAATTGAAATGGCTCGCTCTATTCATGACGTAAGTCTTTGACCACTCCGATGTATGCCTACAGTTTAATTCAGCCCTTCTCTTTAGCAAATGTAGATTAATTGAGTGTTATTTAAGATTTTATTTTCGGTATGTACGTGGGGCTGCCATCGGTACTATATGCAACATCGTTTTCGTGCCTATTAATGCTCTAAGCATGGTGGAGAAGGGGGACTTCCTGTTCTTGTTCAATTTGTTCTTCATCAACCTCCAAAACGATACGTTTCATGGCTACATTGGCTTTGGCATTTATGTTTGATGGCAGGTACTGTTTTCCAACCTGCAGTATATTATAGTTGGTCCTTTTCCTCCACCTGATAACTTTGTAGTGCACATGATATATCTTCCCAACCAATGCTTCTATTAGAGCTTCTTTCTGATGAAGTCCCAACCAATGCTTGTTCATCCATGCTGCAAGATAGATCAAGTAAGTTTCAGCATATCAGTTTCATCGTGTTCAAATAATAAAAACTCTTCCAATATGGGGATATACACAAAAAAAAATCTTTTTTTGTTGAGAGCTAATAGAGAAATGCACCGACTAAATGAAATGTGTGGTGCTAACAAATTCCAGGTCACTTAAATTGTGTCCCTGTAGTGCATATTAATAGAAATAAACATGACAGACTTCATTTGAGAAGATATATCACGTGCACTACAAAGTTATCAGGTGGAGGAAAAGGACCAATTATAATATACTGCGGGTTGGAAAACAGTACCTGCCATCAAACATAAATGCCAAAGCCAATGTAGCCATGAAACGTATCGTTTTGGAGGTTGATGAAGAACAAATTGAACAAGAACAGGAAGTCCCCCTTCTCCACCATGCTTAGAGCATTAATAGGCACGAAAACGATGTTGCATATAGTACCGATGGCAGCCCCACGTACATACCGAAAATAAAATCTTAAATAACACTCAATTAATCTACATTTGCTAAAGAGAAGGGCTGAATTAAACTGTAGGCATACATCGGAGTGGTCAAAGACTTACGTCATGAATAGAGCGAGCCATTTCAATTAGAGGAGCAACACCACCATCTAGCCCAATAGACAAACTACCAAAAAAATCGGTGGCTTAGCATCACGCAAAACAAAAGCTAAGTATTTCAGGCAAAAAACGAAGATACTGAGGAACAATTTGGGGACACTCCAATAAACTACTAGGGAAGAAACATCATGCAAAAGATGGCACCAACTCAACATCATCAAATATGTCCTGACTCACTTGCATGAAAAGTACGGGCATGTCAATTTCCTCCTAGATGCAAGACGAAGCACACCAAAATCGACATTCAAAGCAATTCCAAAACGCATCGAACCATATGCTATCTAATTCCTTAAGATGAATAAAGGCATGCATAGGAACTTAACAATGCATCCAATTTAGAAATACGAGACTACCTATAGGCTTTTGAAACTGCCAATCCCCAAAGAGCACGAGCAACTCGCATTTGTAGGAGTGGGGAGGCATTTAAACATGTCTTTGCGAGAGTAACCTATCAACCAATGTAGATTGATGAGCCAAAATTTTGATAATTAAAGATTACCATCAAGACTTGTTAGGGTAAATACAAACGGTATAGTCACAATTCTATGCATAGTGATACTAAGGCAATAGCTTCAATGGTACAGAGTGATGATTATGGAGCATTTACGATGAGAGTTCTCATTTTCTACTTTTTGTCAGACAATGTCCATAATGATGGGGCAAGAACATTATGCCAGGAAGCAATTTTACAGACAGCTGAACTCTTTGGAGTGCATTATTTGCCACTTTCTTTTGCATATAATATGTTCGAAACAGATTATAAGTCAAGCTGACAAGTAAACAGCTAAAAAAGTCCAAATGCGGCAGTCAATAATAGAGAGCACGTGAACTGGACAAGTTGCACCCTTCCGAAATCAATTTCACGTCCCAATATAGAAAAAATGCAATGGTAGCACTACACCAGTTTGTTTGGTCACAGTTTTGCCATCTCATGTAATCCTATATTGTGCAGAGTAGTAGGAAACTGTAGCAGAAGTGCTTGATGAGAAGCCATTGTTAAGTTGAAATAAACACCATACCAAGGCACACGCGCCACCTGCTGATGCAATGGCTTCACGATTTCTGTCATCGAATGACAGATTCCACAGTGCGTCAGCAGCTTTGAGCCCGTTTGATGAGTGCACAAAATATTACAGATCAACCTCGTTGACTATATGCAGAGAATAGGAGTGAACCTCATCAAATATTTCAAGAGCAATACTCATTTAAGCATTCACAATTTAACATGATTATTGCAAATAATATATTCAGATCGCCCCTCAAATTTGCAGGGGCCTTTCTTAAGTCGCAGAAGGCTAACAAAATATCATGCAAACATATGCATCGGTATCTCCTTAAAATAATCTTATCTCGTGCAGGTGCCCACTATCAAAACTTATACATCCGATTCTTCCGATGAAAGTACTTCGTCGACAGGAACTCCTTCGCCTACAGCTGGGATTACAAACAGCAGAATCCGAAAATTTACCGTCAAGATGAAGCTGAGTTGGAAACCTGTTTCTTGCATCCTAGACAAAATATCGATGTGACACTGCAATCTGTTGCTAGATATAGACTTGAGGAAGTCGTGTTAACAGCTGTTTTACGTTGTCTTTAAGAATGAAAAGTACCAAGAAAGATTCTAAACTAAGAAGAGCTACCTGTTTCAAGTGACCCAATTACTTGATCGAAATAAAGGAAATTTGTGAAGAAAATGATCCTGGACCAACATTGTACATGAGGAGGACTATAGGAATGCTGAGTTCTTGGACTGGAGTGACTAAGGCTATATTAGAACCAAATCCATAGAAAAAAAGTTGAATGTGCCTCTGGTATGCGCAGGCTGATTGTAGATTCCATGGAGCCTGTCTTATCGTAGGACTATTACTGATATGTTCCTGAAGACCCTATTAGAAAAGGTTAACGTGTGAATGTAGTTAAGAAACAAGAGCTAACATCCTTAGGGTGGCATTTGCAGAGAATCAAGATGGATTCATCACTTTCCACACGTTTAAAGAGTCCTAGTGGTGTTAGGTTTACTTCCTTAGGTAGGAGTTCAATTGATAAAGGATTTTATGCCTATTTCCCAGCTCGCGAGGGAGAATCGCCGGCGACCCCAGCTCGCGAGGGACTCCAGCTCGCGTGGGGCTCCAGCTCGCGCGATTCAGGTCGTGCGAGTCACGCGAGCCTGATGATTGGGGATTTCCTTGCCATTGATGTGAACTGAAGGTCACTGAAGGTCTCCTTGGTTCCATGAACTGAAGGTCTCTCCCCCCTCTGTTCCTCCTTTGTTCCTTTGTCCCTCGATGGAATGACAAGTAAATGAAAATTCTTCAAGATGGACTTTGACATTGGCGAGGTTAGATTGCTTGGTTGTTAGACCTTAGATTATGGATGTTTGATCAATCGGGTTATGGTTTATCGATTGGTGGAGTTGTGGAGGAAGGCTGGTAATGTTGATGAGGCTTGGGTGCTAGTATACGGTCTGTTGGATTGCTAAATTGTTGTGATATATGGTCTGTTGAAGTACTGAACTGTTGTGCGAGTATACAGTCTGCTGGAATATTGAAGGATGGGTGATTCTGAGAGGAATAATCCTGTGATGACTGAGGTGATGTCCTCTTCGTCTAATCGAATTACTGATAAGAAGCTTGTGGGTAGTTCTAACTTCCATCAATGGAAGAAAATTGTGAAGCTTACTTTGACAGGTAGGAATCAGATTAGACACATAACTGAGTCGAAATCCGAAAATGATGCAAATTGGGATATTGTTGATGCATGCATTCTTGGTCAGATGTTAAACTCTACGAAAAATAATATAGTTGATCTAGTAACTCATATTGACACGGTCAAAGAAATGTGGGAGTATTTGAATGTATTATATTCTGGCCAAAATAATCTGTCACAAGTTTATGAGTTATCGCAGGAGTTTTACCGATCTGAAAGGAAGGGACGTCCTATGACGCAATACTTTACTGAGTTTAAGAGAATTTATGAGGAGTTGAATGCTATTCTTCCCATTTCAGCCAATATTCAGCAAATGCAACTTCAAAGAGAACAATTGGCTGTAATGGTGTATCTAGCAGGCATTGGTCCTGAATATGAAACTGTTAGGTCTTAGATTCTTGGAGGAGAGGCTATCGCATCACTCACGGATATGTTTGCTCGGGTACTTCGGGTATCTCGTGAGTCTCCTTAAGATGTTACACCTATGGCAGATAGCTCAACTCTTGTGTTCCAATCTCGATCGGGTAGCGGTAGCAGGAGTGATGGAGAAAATCGTGGAGGATATAGTGGACGTGGTGGCCGAGGAGGAGGCTGAGGTGAAGGACCAGGGAGAGGCAAAGGCCAATAACACTTGTCTACTAACAACTCAGGGGCCATACGGACGTGTCATTACTGTGGGAAAGCTGGTCATATTAAAAAATTTTGTTACAAGTTACATGGAAGATCAGTGCAACAACAACAGTTTGCACATACTGCTTCTGGTACTGATTCTTCTCCACAGTCTTCTGAAGGTAAGGTAGTTGTTATGTCTGATGAGGAGTTTGCACGGTACACCCAGTCAGATTTCACAGCCTGCTTCTTCCACTGCTACTTTGGTACAGACAGGTAATGCAACTACATGCCTATCAGCTGCTTCTCGTCCTTGGATCATTGATTCAGGGGCTTCTGACCATATGTCAGGTCTTTCAGGTATATTTTCCTCTTACTTCATCTTCATCCAAGGTAACCATAGCCAATAGATCATCTACACATGTTAAGGGGGTTGGCACAGTTTATCCAACTCCTTCCTTGCCATTGTCCTCAGTGCTTTATTTTCTTCAATTTCCGTTTAACCTTATGTCTGTCAGTAAATTAATCAAAAACTTTCAGTGTTCAGTAACATTCTATCCTGATTATTGTATTTTTCAGGATTTGGCTACGAAGAGGACGATTGGTAGAGGACATGAGGCCGGGGCGGGGGGGTTGTATGTACTTGAAGACGCTCCTCCCATTGCATGTCCTAGTGTTGCATCCTTACATCAGATCCATTGTCGTCTTCGTCATCCTTCTCTTCATAGCCTTCAAAAGTTAGATTCTAGTTTTAGATCCCTTTCTAGTTTAGAGTGTGAGTCATGCCAACTGGGCAAATTACATCGTATTAGTTACTCGCCACGAGTTATTAAACGAGTAGCGTCTCCTTTTTTGTTAGTTCATTAAGATGTTTGGGGTCCTTGTCATGTGGCTTCTAATCTGGGTTTCAGATATTTTTGTAACTTTTGTTGATGACTATTCTAGGGTAACATGGTTATATCTAATGAAAAATCATTCAGAATTGTTTTCTATATTTCATGCATTTGTATATGAAATTCATACTCAGTTTGGTGTGCAGGTCAAAGTTTTGCGTTCTGATAACGCTAAAGAGTACTTTTCTGCACCTTTTTCTGACTTTATGACTCAACATGATATGATCCATGAATCTTCTTGTCCTGATACACCACAACAGAATGGTGTTGCTGAAAGCAAGAATAGACACTTATTGGATGTTACTATATCCATGTTGTTTGAAATGAAGGTTCCCAAAATCTTTTGGTGTGATGCTGTTCTAACCGCATACTATCTCATCAATCGCATGACCTCTTCTATTTTGCGAGGTGGTATTCCTTTTTCTACTTTGTTTCCAAATGTGTCGCTGTTTGTCTTACTACCCCGTATTTTTGGTTGTCTGTTTTATTCGTGATCATCGTCCTGGAGTATCAAAACTTGATCCCAAGGCTAGTAAGTGTATGTTTTTGGGTTATTCTCGTACTCAAAAGGGATGTTGTTGTTATTCTCCATTACTAAGAAAATACTTTATAACTGTTGATGTTTCATTCTTCGAATCTATGCCTTATCATGATGTTCCAATTTCTGTTTCCGAGTTTGATGAAGACTTCTATGTGACTACCTTTCGGTCACCTGCTCCTACTACTTCACCAGTCTCTACACAGGAACCACCTCCTCTCCAGGTTTATACTCGACGTCCTCGAGTAGCTACTTTTTCCCCCCTTGCTCATGACACTACTACGTCATCTTCAGCTCCATATCTGCCATTAGTTGTCCCTCCTCTCGTATCTGATCTTGATCTTCCTATTGCTTATCGCAAAGGTACACGTTCTTGTACTCAACACTCTATTGCAAACTTCGTCTCATATTCTTCTGTTTCTCCTTCTTTTCGATGCTTTCTATCTACTGTTGACCAATATCCTATCCCCAAATCTGTGTCTGATGCATTACAAAATTCTGGCTGGAGGACAGCAATGGAAGAAGAACTAATAGCTCTCCAATTTAATCAGACTTGGGACTTGGTACCTCTTCCTTCAGACAAAACTGCTATTGGTTGTCGTTGGATATTTGCTGTGAAAGTTAATCCTGATGGTTCTCTGGCTTGTTTAAAAGCACGACTTGTTGCAAAAGGGTATGCTTAGGTTTATGGAGTTGACTATCTAGACACTTTTTCTCTTGTTGCCAAACTTGTGTCCGTTCGTATTTTGATATCCCTTGCTGCCACATATAACTGGCCTTTATTTCAGCTTGATGTTAAGAATGCCTTCTTGCATGGTACTCTTCATGAGGAAGTTTATATGGAGCAACCTCCGGGGTTTGTTGCTCAGGGGGAGTCTGGGGTTATGGTTTGCAAATTAAGAAAGTCTTTATATGGTTTGAAGTAATCCCCATGAGCATGGTTTGGAAGATTTTCTGATGCTGTACTTTCTTTTGGACTATCTAGATGTGAAAATAATTAGTCTTTCTTTTATAAATAGTCACGGGGAGGCAAATTGTTCTTGATTGTGTATGTTGATGATATTATCATCACGGGAGATGATTTGACTGGTATAGCTGAACTAAAGATTTATCTTCAGCAACAGTTTCAGACTAAGGATTTAGGAAAATTGAAGTAATTCCTAGGAATTGAAGTTGCTCAGTCACGTAAAGGTATTGTTCTATCACAAAGAAAATATGTGCTAGATTTGCTTAATGAGACAGGTATGTTGGGATCAAAGCCCCTTGATTCATCTATGGAACAAGGGGTCAAACTAGCTGCTGAGGGAGGAGAAACTCTTGATAATCCGGAGAGATATAAGAGACTAGTAGGAAAACTGAATTATCTCACAGTCACTCGACCAGATATTGCCTTTTCAATTAGTGTGGTAAGCCAGTTTCTATCTTCTCCTCGTACATCTCATTGGAATGCAATTATTCTGATATTGAGGTACTTGAAAAAGACTCCAGGAAAAAGAATTATTTACCAAAATCATGGTCATAGCAAAGTCGAAGGATTCTCTGATGCTGATTGGGCAGGGTCTCCAGATGATAGAAGATCAACTACTGGCTATTGTACCTTGGTTGGAGGAAATCTAGTATCATGGAAGAGTAAGAAACAAAATGTTGTTGCACGCTCGAGTGCCGAGTCAGAATATAGAGCCATGGCACAAGTGACATGTGAATTAGTGTGGATTCAACAGTTATTGACTGAGATAGGCTTCAAAGCTTCAGTACCCATGACTCTATGGTGTGACAATAAAGCTGCAGTGCATATAGTTTCCAACCCTGTGTTTCATGAGAGAACAAAACACATTGAGGTTGATTGTCACTTTATTCGGGAAAAAGTTGTAGAGTGGAATGGTCATTCCCAATCATATTCGAACCGGTGAACAACTTGCAGACATTTTTACTAAACCTTGGGTAATGGGAGGATATAATATATTTGTAACAAGTTGGGCATGATTAATATTTATCCTCCAGCTTGAGGGGGAGTGTTAGTAGTAGTAAACGGGTAAAGTGGTCCTTAGGACCTTTAGGTCTTATTTTGGTATATGTATTGGACTCTTGTGAATACTATACTACCTTTTCCCTCTTTCTCTCACTTTCTCAAATTATATTGAAAATGGTCATCAATGTTTGCACGGTACATATGTAGCGTGCTGGTGCTGTCTCACAAGGCGATCTTCGTCGTTTGTAAATAGCTTGAGAGAAACAGTTTAATAATGAAAGGTCACTGATGTACTTCTCATCCGGGAGATGCTGATCTGATCTCTGGCAATAACCAGAATCCTCATTGAACTGATAGTGAAACAGCCAACTTTTCACCCAGAGCTGCATCTCATCGGCCAGATAATCCTTAAGAGCCAAGTACATGAGAAACAGGTTTTGTTTATCTTCTCTCTTTTGTTCAGATAGGACAGAGCAAGTATACATCCTCGTTCCAAAGCAATAAATCTTAGCACAACACCAGTTCCAGTTGAATGCCAAAAGGTTTCGTCCTTCCACAAACTCTAGAAAAAAAAATTCGAGATTCCCTATGCTTTCCAGGCAAGCCAAAACAGTTCTCACTTCTTTACTGGAAAAACATCAGTAGCAACTCACTTGGGCCATCTTATCTAGCCATTCTTCTTTATATTTCCCGAAGATCTACTGAGTCAAACCCCGTAACTACATTCTTATCTAGCCATGATGCTTTATTTGGGTGAGAGACTTAACCTCCCATCCTCCATCAAGTACGTATGTCAAATTGAACGAGATTCTCCAGGGGTTTTTAGCACAAAAAGTTCATCTGACATTCTCCGTGTCATTAAATCAGCGAGAACCACGTTTGTCAAATATGTACTAAAAGAATTGATAGCATCCTCTTAATCAGACCGAGTCTGCTCACAGTGCCCTTCTTAGGGCATTGTAACTTCTCTTCTAACATTTCCGGTTAAACTTAAGCATCAAACTGCTTGGAAACAAAGTGGAATACATCTCCATTGGAAAAGGGATCCGGTTGATACAATTGCCATATGTTGATGCTGGATGATGGTATTATCGGCAAATAAGACGTGCAAAAGCTGTAATTGTTTGGCAGTGTCAAACCGTTTGTAGTCTCGAAGTTGAAGCGATGAATTAATTGGCTCGTGGATTCAAGAATGTTCCCACAGTTATAAGCTGCCAGGTGTACAGATCTAAAGTGCTCTCCACACAGAATCGTTTGTCAAAGATGGTCATGGTATGCCATTCTCCGACCAATAGAATGCCACATCTTTCATTCGTTAGTTCACCACTCTTTAAATATTCTTGCGCACATCCAGGCGTCCGACAGCACCGCTTTGACCCAATAAGAGTACAGGGAACCTTTCACTAATATTACTAGAACTACTGAACGGCAGCTTCACTAAGTTGAAAACAGATGCATGAAAACAACACTATATCAGATGACCAAAGAAAGAAAACCCATGGACCACCCATCAAGAGTACAGCAATAATAATTTGTAAGTATCACCATCACATTATAAAAAGTCTGACCAAGAAGCGCACAAAGTAAAGTGACTTGCCTCACTTTTTGGTTTGAACAAATTGCAAAGCCATTCAAACCGCTCATCTAGGATATTCACTCGGGCCTCATTTGGCTCAATGGTGCAAAAGGGGAAACTCTCTGCCGGTATAGCTAATTTTGTGAGGGCATTAAAGAGCGTTGATTTGCCAACATTTGGTAATCCAACCTGATTATAAAACAGCAAAGTAATTCGGCATGACAAGTAATAAAACCCCCTAAAATTCATAAAGACGGTAGAGTGCAAGAACAAGAGCAACAAGAGTCAAACAATCATACCAGTATCCAGACTGCAAAATATAACCTCAGGTCCTCAACATCTAAACATTCGTACATCGCATACAATTATACATAAATATAGATAGTCTTCTACACTTCCGGAGATTCCGAGCTCAATTTGCTTACACAGTTAAAGGGGGGATCAAGTCCACAAAAGATAATATCAGCATATGGATACACAGATCACTTGATCAAGTCGATGCATCTAAAGAATGACTGAAATTCGAATGTTGCATTCAGCTGTGCATCTTTAATTCTTTTCGCTCCATGCTGTACAATCTCGTGAAATAATCCATCCAACGGTTCTATAAGGTAATCCAATCAGGTAGAACACTTATGTCACATCTTTTATTTCAGAAGCATTAATCATTTAGAAATTAATCGGGGCTACCATTCGACTAGAAAAGAAGCATACTAAAAAAAGGGTTGGGTAAAAAGGAAAGGGGGGAGGTGGGCGAGGGAAGGAGCTTTCCGTGAAGATAATGGCGAGCAGTCCTCCCTGCACCTTTCCAAACCTTCTTGAAACAAAACAAGAACGGAGAACCATCGATAACTTGCGGCTGCAGTGCGAAAGTCGGCACGAAAAAGTAACGAAACAAATGCTTATCAACACAGAGGGAACAGCAGCTCCCCAGAAACGACAACTTTTCATATTCTTAAATCCATGAACCGCGGGTACATAACAGGAAAAGAACGAAGATTACGCAATCGTAAGCCGACAGAACAACAGAAGAACAAAAGAACCGAGCAAAAGCAAGAACGAAGAGATCCTCCGGCAAACCGGATCACGGAGAAATCACATGCAACGGGCGACCTCTCAGCAACAAACGAACCGCGAATCTCCGATCAACACGACATCGAAGAACGCAATGAAGAGGGAAGAGGAGGGAGGGAGGAGAAGGCGTACGATTCCAATCTTGAGATGAGACGAGAACCGGCCGAGAATCGGGCTCTCCGCCGGCGCTTCCTTCGATTTCGCGGCTTTCGGCGGCATTTCCGGTCAGGCAGCGGAGCTCCGGGAGCGTGAGAGGGAGGAAGAGAGAGAGAGTGTTCTCGAAGGTTTTACGAGAGAGGCGGGAAGAGAGAGAGAGAGTGTTCTCGAAGGTTTTACGAGAGAGGCGGGCAATATTCATGGACCATTTTCCCTTTCAAAGGAGATCCAAGCAGCACTTGAACCGGCCGAGGATCGGGCTCTCCACCGGCGCTTCCTTCGATTTTGTGGCTTTCGCCGGCATTTCCGGTCAGGCAGCGGAGCTCCGGGAGCGCGAGAGGGAGGAAGAGAGAGAGAGTTCTCGAAGGTTTTACGAGAGAGGCGGGAAGAGAGAGAGACAATGTTTTCGCCATGGCGTGGTTGCTGGCTACGACCGGTAAAATTTTTTTTATTGATAATATTTTTTTTATTTTTTTCGTCATGGTCTGGTCACTAATCATGGCCGGTAAATTTTTTTTATTAATAATTTTTTTATTAAAATATTTTAATCTCTCCAGATACGGCGATGGTGGCCCTTGTGCCGGACATTAGAAGCTATATTAAAAACCAAGAAAAAGAAGAAAAAAAAATCTGATTCTTATTTTTGTTCCCAGAATTAAGAAGCTACTTTTGTTTTATTCTTGATTCTGCTCCAAAACTGATTACGGGCACAAATTTGCAAGAATTTGTGCCCATAATCAAAAAATTAAACAAACGGATTTCTATTCCCAAATTGATTTTAGAAACAAAAGAACAAAATCAAATACTATTTGGCAAGTTGCCGAATTTGTGCCCATAATCAAAAAATTAAACAAACGGATTTCTATTCCCAAATTGATTTTAGGAACAAAAGAACAAAATCAAATACTATTTGGCAAGTTGCCGAATTTGTGCCCATAATAAAAAAATTAAACAAACGGATTTCTATTCCCAAATTGATATTAGGAACAAAAGAACAAAATCAAATACTATTTGGCAAGTTGCCATACGCAACCTTAGACTCCCCACGAATGTTTACCTTTTGTCAAGATTTTTTTTTCCTTTTTTCTTTTTTTGGTTCCTACTTCGTCTCGCCACCACCGCCCTTACCGTCGCCATGGCCACCAACCTCACCGTCGCCAAATCAAGAAAGAAAATGAACGAGGAAATAAAAGAAAAGGCAAAAAATGAGAAAAAAAATTACAATGATTTGACATTTTTACCACTTGAGCATCACATCGGCTCCATTCGATTTCCACCATCCATATAGGTAGCCACATAAGATTCTTAGCAACATTCGTGAATGGAATTTTGACTTATGGTAAATATGTCAAATGGGTACACGGTATAAATTTGAGATTTTTGGTGTCAGTGAAAAAAAGTTTGAGGTATGATGTCACTGAAAAAAATTCAGGATAAATGTGTTACGGTGGGTATAGTTCGGGATTTTTTGTGATTTTTTTCCTTTCAAATATTAAGTCAAAATATTTATATTTCGGTAGAGAGTGCAATAAAAGCAGCCCTTTTATTTCATGCAAATTACGTTTTTGTTGATCTTGAAAATCTATATTTCAAAAATCGAATTCTTATTTTCCAAATCTTTCCCCAATCCCTCGGACGGAATTTTGCGCCGCCCCACTCTTCTCGTTCAGGTAGGTTGCTCCTGCCAATTTCCGCTCCATTCTAACTTTTGTAATGCCATATTATTTGTTTGGTCATGGGTTTGTGGGGGATTTGTTTGGTTCCACGAATTTGTGCTTTGTGGAGAAGATGGGTGCATTTTTTGTTTTGTGCTCTGGATTCTTGTCGGAGCGTTGGCCGTTGTGGGCATTTTCTTTTCCTTCTTAGGAGGTCGGCATAGTGATGAGAGCATATCTTGGCCAAGGATTTTGCGGTTTACAAGGGTATCTGTTCACGTTTGGCTAATGCGGCGTTGTTCAGTATTTGAGTTTATTGGTAGCTAATCCATTTGTCTCAAAATACAGTATTCTCCTGGAGTACATTTTCACCATTTGGTTTTGTTCTTCTCCTCTGTGTTTCATTTTTGCTTTAATGAGAATATATCTGCCATTTTGTTTCGTTTTGTTCATGGATTGAACGTTGTTTGGTGTTTTTAAAGAAAAGAAACTCAATGTTAATGGTTCTATGAATTGGGGGACGAAGGCAAAACCCATTTTGTAGGGGCTATGAGATGTGGGAGATAAAAGCCAAAACAAAAATAAAAAAGAAGAAGAAAGAAAGAAAAAATCGAAAATCGAACCGAACCGAACCGTTTATAGCCCTACAGTGAGACATTGAAGTCATAGAACCTAGTTGAGTTCGTTTGGCTGAAATTTATTGCAAATTCTTATGTTTATTGTTAATGGTTTATTGTCCGGGAACAAGCTCTCGAAGCTCGTGGAGTGGTCCAACTCATCGCCGTGTGCCTCCTCTTTCGCCATATCGCCGTCTCTCTCCTGCGACTAGTCAGCGTCATCTGAGAGGCACCGACACCAGCGAGCGGGCCTGGCCAGGGCCCCTTCCCGGCGGCATCGGAGGGACTTCGCGGCCATCAGCCACGTTGGGAAAGGGGGAGGAAAAAGAAAAGAGTGGCTTCTGCGGGAAAAGGGGAGCGGGAATGAGTATCAGTGAATCGAGCCACACCAAACTAGGCCAAGCAAAGGCTCGTCTCAATTTTATGAGTCGACGAAGGCTTTGCCACTTCGGGTGATTCCTATCTCGCCGTAGAAACGATGGTTCTTTTGTGGGATTTTTGTTGATCTTTGATTGAAGATTTTCTCAGAAGTGGAAGAAGAAAAAATGAAACCGGAGAGAGAGAGAGAGAGAGAGAGAGAGAGAGAGAGATTGTTTGAGATGGATTTGCAGAGAGATGAGAGGCCGCGCGAGTGGGAAGCACGGTTGCTGGTGGAGACCCTGCCTCTTTTGTAGGATTCTCAAACGGCTAAAGTGAGTTTAAAATTTTAATTTTCTTCTTTGAGATTGCCATTTGACTCCAAAAAATTTATGGAGTGAGTAAAGTGAAATAATATTTTTCACCGTGGAGCATTGTAGCGGCAGAGCCTGAATATTACATGTTACTTTTTAAAGTAAAACACGATCCAATTCGATCCCCTACCAACAAATGAATTAAATCTCTTGGTAGCTTGTCTATCATCTAATACAAGATTATCACATCATTATTAGACTAGATAATCCAATTAGCTAGCCAATCTGCACATGCATTTCCCTTTCTATAATTATGGAGAATATTGACCCGTTGAAAATATATGATTATATTTCCAATTTGAGAAATGAGTGTGCCGCCAAAATCAAGAGATCAAGTTGAATATTGAAGTTGATTCGACCTCCGCAATTAGTTTGGTAATACACACTCCCACCATTTGCGCGAATCTAGCAAGCCAATTGCCTTAGTCATCACGAAGAAGTCCACTTACTGAAGCTGGACTCAAGTTGTCTTTAGAGGTCTCATCAGAATTGAGTTTGATCCAATCAGAATGAAAGGGGTCTCATCAGGATATATTTTTTTTTATTAAAATATTTTTATTAAAAATATATTTTTATTTTTTTGGCCGTGGCCTGGTCGCCGGCCATGGCCGGTAAAATATTTTTTATTAAAATATTTTATTCTCATTAGATTTGGCGAGAGCGGTCCTCGGGCTGGACATTAGAAGCTACATTAAAAACCAAAAAAAGGAAAAAGAAAAAAAATTGATTCTCAGAATCAAAAAGCTACTTTTTTTTATTCTTGATTCTGCTCCAAAACTGATTCTGGAAACAAATTTTGACAAAATTGTGCCCAAAATCAAAAAATTAAACAAACGCATTTCTATTCCCAAACTGATTCTGGGAACAAAAGAACAGAATCAACACTGTTTGGCCAGTTGCCAAACAGAGCCTTATTTACTTTTTCTCCGTGGCACATAATCTCGTTTCTATCATCCCAGCAGCAAGTATATCCTTAACATATTCTAAGATCAGATTCACAGATAAGCTGACAAAAGATAAACTCATCTAGGATAGCCTTTGGTTCCTCCAAGTCCACGAACGTCCGCAAATTACACCAACTACTAGCATCAGGTTGCCTTTTTTTTCCTCTCAAGTTTGAGTATATAATGCGAATTAAATCTTAAAAAAAATCCGATCAGATTGTAAAATATTTGTTTTTTTGGGTTTAAAGTATGAGTTTGAATTATTATACATTATGCATTCGTTGGACCATGTCTAAGAATGTGCAACACCTAATTCAATTCAAATCAATCGAGTATTGAAAGATTTTCATCCATTTAACTTGAGAAAAGAGCTTTATGTAGCCAAATTTTAGAATTTGACCGTTTGATGATCTCAGGGATATATCTTCCCGATATACAATTTTGAAAATCTTTAATCTCAACATGACTCTCTACCTTGGAGTGGAAGATGAGCTTAGCTCAGTACGTGCCTAAATGAAAATTTAAAAAAAAAAGAAGAAGAGAGAGTGAGAGGAGCTTGTTGAAGGGTATAACTAGAGACATAATTGAAAAAATACACCAAAATATCCTATTTTGGAAAGGGAAGAGTATGTTTTTCCCAAAAAAATTATAAATCACCAATCGCCAATAGGCAGGTGGCCAATTTGGTAAAGAGATTGGAGGGGGTGTGGATGCTCGCATCACAGGTGCGGGCTTCCACTCCCACGCTCTGCAAGAAGCAGAGCAAAAATCAGAGAGTGGGAGAGCTAGTGATAAGAGATAGATAAAAAAAAAAAAGAACCACCAATTTAAAAATAATATCTCCTCAATTTCCTCGGACATTTTCCTTGAAAATGTAATCCGTGGAAATACATATGGTATGGAGCTTGAGGTCCGTAGAGACGAGGATGGCCTTCTATTGTGAGAAAACCATTGGCGCATCCAAGGGGTTGCAGCTCGAGAGCGACGATCCAATCTAAGCCCGGGTCGACTGAGACCGGGCCAAGAAAGTCGGAAATGTGACCATTGCTCCGATGAGCCTCCCAAAGCCGAGATTGTCATTCTTGTGGCTTATTTTCTTGTTTACATAAGAAGCCCATTTCTAAGTCTTGGTTACTGTACCCGTCGGATATAATCATTACGGAACAAGCAGACGTCTCTAAAGACAACCTCTTTCTTATTTACGTAAGAAGCCCATTTTCTTGATTTGGTGCGTGGCCAAGAAAGTCGTGTATTGATATTAGATGATAAAGAACTGGTAAGTCGATTTCAAAATAACATCTAAACAAATTACCACATGGTTTGCCTGTCCGAATAAATTTTTTTATCTATAGGTGATAATGGGTCATCTTTAAATTTTCCAAGATCAATTTCGGGTGGGGTTGCTCGGGATTAGCATTCGATTTTGTTTTTCTTTGCTATTTCCTGTTTTTCTTTTGCTGCGGGGGTTTGATGTTGATCTTTGTTTGCTTATGTTTGCAAATTTTGGATGAGGTTGCATGAGGATTATTCGATTCATTTTCATCACGTATAACGATCACTTTACCCTTACCGAACATAACCGATTTCTTATTGTACGAGATTCGAATTCGTCGGGAACCAATTCTACTTAATTCGACTAGATCGTCCGATCTTCTTCTTCTTTCTTCTTTCTTCTTTCTTTCTTTCTTTTTTTTTTTCTGACTATTACCTTTTATATTATACTGCAAATAGTTTATGCCAATTCTTCTCCCCATATTTATCCAATAGATTCTTTGTTTGTTTGTAAATATATCCCATTCCTTATCGTGCACGATAGACTGAAGTCGACTTTACGTGTAATGATAGATAGAGTCACTTCCTTATTCTCGTTGAATTCATTTTACTATTTATTACTTTCTTATTCCCATTGAGTTAAAACTTGAGACTTTGTCTCCGAGACTGCATGTCAAGTAGGGTTTGTCCGGTGAATTTCTTGGGCTCTTACACTTCCGAGGCCCACAAACTCTTTATTCCCATTTGGATTTCTTTTGGATCAAACTAAACTTCTAGATTTTGTCAAAGAAGTACTTCAAAAGAATTTGGCCAAATTAAAAATTAATATTTTGTCTAAGGAGTAATTTGAAAGAAGCCGAATTTTCCTTTGAATCATGTTCGATGAAGTACCTACAATGGGGAGGGAGCATATAAACTCCGAAGCTCAATAAGACTAACAACGGCCGATACGGACTTGGATTCCTCTTCGGCCTTGAAAATAATAAGCTACAAGCGCATCCTAGTAATCTCCATTCTACTCACCTTCTGAGACTTCCATCGAGTAGCGAACTAAAAGGAATACTCTAATTAAATTTGGACTTTCTTGTTCCTGAAAAATTCTAAGAACAAGGATCATACTTCATTATTTTCCTGGCAGTTTGTGCCTCCCTTTAGGCATTTAAGGCTTGTATTTTTGAGTCTTGCCCTTCTCTGTTGGTTCTCATACTTCATTATTTTTCCGGAGTACTTCTCAAACCAAAAGTATGATTTTGCCGAAGCTCTGCGATTTGTATCTATCTGAGTGAAGTTTTCTTTTCAGGGAAGAACTTCAACCAAAGATGTTCTTTGGTTTTGGCCTTGACCCAGGAAATTTGAGTCCCACCTTATCTCTGTCAGAGTTAGCTAAGGATAAGAAGATAGAAACCTGTATTTGGACGTATTTTGTGACTTGACAAATTCCATGGCTAGTTTGATTCGTGGTGCGTGTAAAATCTACTGGATTTGCGCGCTTGTTCTTTCCCTCTAAATGGATTTTACTCATTTAAACTTTGTTTGGAAAGCAAGATTCAGTGTGGGATGAATTTTAGTGGAAGGAGTGCAATTTTATCGTTTGGAAGAGGCAACGAAAATGCAAATACTTATTTGGGAGCGAAACAAATTCTACTGGGCCGACATATTTTGTTCCTTAAGACGGTGTGAAGAAAGTAGGAAAAGAGATACGACACCTCTTACTCGTTTCCAAAAAATCATTCTCTTCACCAGATGCCCAGAATTTACTCTTCTGCCAACCAGACATACTTGTCATTAGGCATGGATAGGAGATAAATAAAATGCGCGAATTAGTTGCATTTGTTTTTTGATTTTTTGTTTGTCATAGGAGTATAGTTATTAGAATAATAAAAAAAATTTAAGTAAATGATTAGCTAAGAATACATATTGGCAAGACCTGATCAGGGCTACTGCATGTTTTAATGAGTTCACGTCATGTAAATATGGTAACCATTTAATGAGCTCCGACAAGAGATTTGGTTTCACGAATTGTATTGAATCTTATATGGTAACCATTTTGTAATAGGCTCAATTCAGGTGATGGGTTCTTTGATTGGTTGATTCTCGTGATTTTGAGTATCCATTGTTCTAAAAAAATCATAAAAGATGGGATTTTTTGTATTGGCATAATTCGGTCGTCGTTCGATATTATGATAGCCTGAGAATTAGTTGTGTAAATTTTTCCAACTGAGAGTTGGATTTTGTAATTTCTTTTATCAAATAATTTTGTTTATAAGTGTTTTGAAAGAACCCGTTAAATGCCCGAATAAAGAAAATCTATTGTTTTCGAACCATTGTTTTTCTTGTGTTGTGCATAATCAATGGATAGAAAATCAAAATTTTTTTACTCATTAACAAGGCCGTTCATTTACATGCGACAAAACTAGCTAGAAAAATTAATCTGGAAATAATAGGTAATCTTGGTGGGGATTTTGTAACAAGCTCCAGGGAAAATGAAAATTCTCACTCCAGACCCTGAATGTGTAATGAATGTGTAAGATACCCTTTCATGTTCCTCTTTTTGTCGGAAAAAGATATGGTAATGTTGAAAAGGAAATTGGAATTAAGTCTCCTTCTCCAATGACTATTGTGATTTACAGTTCTTCTTGCGGCCTCCTTGGGACAAATAATCTAATCGGACTAGAATATTCTTCATTGCTTGAGACCCAGTCGGCTCTACGTATGTACGGAATTTATAGTTTCTTAAAGATATTTTGTTCAAATATTAAAAAGATACAATTTACTCTTGATCCAACAATCACTTACTGTCGCGACAGCCGTTCTCTTTTGTTTGAATAGCGCACGTCTGGATGCATTAAGTCTAGGTCTGAGACTTAAATCGGGCTCTTCCAAGCCCATATCATATCGGCACTTATGGTTTGGGTTTTCTAACCTGCCAATGATTTTTACTTAGGAGTCGCCACTAACCAACTTATTGTGGGTCGTTTAGACACCCAAGTAAAGTAGTGGAAGAATTGCCTTACTTTTGCAAACCAGAGATTAAATAAGTTTTGAGATTGGTTACACTAGTTGAGTAACTAGTGCCATTTTGGTACCTTTCATCCTGTTCATTTTAGAATAAAAACATTTATTAGGCAGTTTATATTGATTTTAGGACCTATCTCCTTACATGTAAGACGATCAAGCGAGTACACAATTATTAAATTAACGATGAGCAGTCAAGATAAATATTCAACATAAGATTCTAATCCTAACTAGGGTGATAATATTCAACACATGACAATTTAAGCAATTATATATACTAATTAGAAATGACATGCATAATAATAATACAACAGTAGTAAAAATGACATGCGAAATCATACCGTATAGCCCTATAGGCTTATCTGATTTAGACATAATTATTGATCGAATAATTCACATAATTTAGAAAATTATTCAAAAATATTAATTTCTAAACAATTTCCTTGATATTTTTATAATTTTTTTTAAAATAAGAATTTTAATTAAAAATAATAAAGTATTAATATAATATTCAATTGGATTGGGTCAGTGGATTCGGATTGGGTCAGCGGACCAGACCCAAATGCGTTAACCCGGGTCTTGAATTGGATCGGGCCCGGTCTAGTGGTGAATGACGAAATAGGGCCAATCGAATATAGCCTGCAAATTGGTTTGCAAGCCGGTTTAGGCCAAATCCCAGGTCTTTCAGGCTCGGGGGCCATCAACTAAGCAAATATTTGGCAAGTTGCTAGCTATTTTGCCCGGCCTTTGGCCAAGCTTAGGAGATTGAGGGGTGGCTGACCATCGGATGGCCGACCGGAGTGGTCGCCAGCCAAGTCCCAGTCGAGGCTCATTGAGCCCAAACGTTGGTCGGAGCTTGGCTGGCCGGCCGATCCAAGTCATATTTTTACCTCATTCGGCCTCCAATGACCATTATGAAGCCAACCAAGCGGATCGAGACTCGCCGACCGATTCTTACATCGCCTGCTGAGGACCAAGACAAAACAACTTCATTGTTACATTTTGTCGAATACATGGAGTGCGTGACTGAGACAAGGGAACTTCGACCTCTCTCGGGGTCAAGGCTTGCTCCGATGGCCATGACTCGCCTCCGATAGTGAATTTGGACCAGAAGAAGGGACGATATAGGTTGAGATTCGCAAGAAACCGCCGACACAAGTCCCGGCTAACCTACATACAAAAACAAGGGAAAACAAGTGCCCAAGAAAGCTTACCGGTTGGGGTTGCTTTTGAGGGGTTACCGGTCAGCTTGCTGGCGACGGCGAGGCTGGCTGGCTTCTCTTCAGAACCTGCAAACAACTAAAACTCTCACTTTTGCTCTCAATTTCTCTCAAAATCTCTCGATCTCTCTTTTGCTCTATGTTTGGCTGACCCTCTCTCTCTCTCTCAAAATTTCGTCAATTCGTTCACGAACATAAGTGAATAAAAACAGTGGAAATTAGGACATTCGTCGATGGAAATAGGGAAGTGTTGGCTTCGGAAATTCAGGTACCGTCACGACACTTTTGCTATCTTCATTTTCATCTCCACCGCACCACCACGACATTGTCATGTTTATTTCCGCACGAACAGTCTGACGATCAGCTATCCTTTCAATTCCTATCATCATTTGGCCGAGTACACTACTCATCTTGCCATACATTTCTAGACATGCAAAACCGAGCTCCGGTTTTGTTTTCCCCACCACCATCACCATAACTGCTCGGCTGCTGCTCCTTATTATCTTCTTCTTCTTATTTTTCCCCACTAAACCCTGCCACTTCGCGAGGAAGATGCGCCAAATGGCGCTGGGAATTGCCGTGTGGCAACCTCGCACTAATGCTTCTGTTTTATGCCATGCAAGGGGGGGGGGGGTGTTGGGGAAACCAAAACCCCAAAACCTCTCTCTCTTTTTCCCGATCGACTCCTCTTTCTGCTTCTTCTTCTCTTCTTCGGTTTGTCCGCCTGGCGCCGGTCCGTCTCGTCCAGCCTGCTGCAGCAGCTTCGCCTGACGACGCTTGACGCCGGCGACTTCCCAAGCATCAGTGAGCTCAAGGAAGGCGACCAGGAACCTCGGGAAGCCTTACAACCCTTCTTTCTCCCCGGAACAGTACGGTGCCTAGCCCAACCGAGTGGCAAGTGGAATTCTGTCATACTATCCTCAACTATAATTGTTGCATGTTGGGCTGGGGGTCTCAGTTAGGCTTAGGGAAGGTTGAGTTATTGTTTGAGCTAATGATAGTCGCCAGTGTCTTACGGATTGGGTGTCGCTCGACGGGAAGAGATGGTGACCTCCGGTTGTTGAGTCGGGACGGTGAGCGGTTCGGCGAGGGACAGAACTGTAGGACTCGTGATGTAGAGAGTAACATTTGGTTGAAAAAGGCTGTAGACAAGTTGAAATAGGGAGCGAGATGTGGCTGGATGTTCCGTAAGACTCAGGTAGACGGTACTGTGAGGGGGGAGGAAGTTAGGAGTTCGGTTTGTGAGCTTCGGATTGTGGGCGACTTGGCTTGGGGCGTGACGGGTGATGCTCCTAATTCTGGGATTGAGAACTTTGGTGGATGGGGCTGCAAATAAGCTGAACAAAACTTGGATCTTTATTGAGACCGTGAAGTTGCTGCATGAAAGGGGAAAATGGAGCCGCAGTGGAGAGGATCATCGGTACGATAATCGGGCTGATTCTGTTCATGGTCTGAGGAGGTCATGTGTGTGTGTGTTGGTGTTTGCGGACTAATAGATCAATTAGGGACTTTGTGTGAGTAGCAATGGAATCGAATTCGATTAAGGCGCGGAAGGGAAAACTATAATCTCACTCTGCGGCCGATATGTTTGTGATAGAGAGACTCACATGAATGATAGTGTGGTGAAACGTGAATTTAATTAGATAGTTGGGGAATTCGTGGATTGTTTATGTAGAAGGGGAGTTAGGTTTAATCGTGAAATCGGTTATGTATGTTGGTGTTGTATGCTTGTTTCCCTACGAACTTGGGATACGTTCCATTAGAATCACATTAGTAGTCACAAGTCTAAGTCGGACTATGAAACCCCGTGACATTGAGATAAGTTGATTGTCAATGATGGTTGGTGTAATGAATGGATGAATTCTTGTGTTTGAGCTTGCTTGGGGAAGATACAATTGAATACCGTTGGTTAGCAAACTGACGATACCCCATGAAGCCAATAGGGAATAGTGGGATGCCCAAGGATTGTCTGAACTGGATGCCTAGGACAAGTGTATCCTAGATGCCTCGGGAGTGTGATCGGGATGCCGTGGTCAGTAGATTACAAAGTCTGCATGAACCGATAAGAATACCAGCGTACACCGTAGTAGATCGGAGAGTGCATTGAACTTTGCTGGACGGGAAGTATTCCTCCTTGCGTGATCGGCGAGCACACTGGGCATGTGTCTTGGAGTTGATGTTTAAAGTACCCTTGCAAGCATTTAAATGGGTATGCACCTATGATTCGTATGATTGTTCATTGCTATTGATCCTTTGAATCTCGATACTTTAGGATTGGCAATAGAATCTGCAAGACAATGTATGTTGCAGTAGACCTCATTTGTTGAGATAGATACCGGTCGTGAATGATCCTGTCTAACGTGCTTAATGACTATTTGTTTGATATAGTGTGATTGATATTTCTTTGCTGGGCTATCGCTCACTCTTGTGGCTGAGAATGAGTGACCCTCCACTTGCAACCCCCCCGTTACCCTCTTCGGTGCCCCGGACGAGTTTGTGGGTCGCCTTACCCCCTTCACCGATCCAGATTTCCCTTTGAATAGGTTGGTGCGATATGATGCCACATTGTGGGTGGATGTCGGTTTGCCAAGACATCGGGTGCCTATCCGTATCGTCTCGGTCTTCCCGGACGTTGGCAGAAGCTTGGTGGGGCCCATCCAATACCAGGTGAACGGCAGTGGTGGCTGTGGTGTAGCGAATGGCAGAGTGGATGTGGCGGAATAGGTCGGCTAAGGAGTCGGCTTAGAAGTACCATTTTTGGAGGGCACGACTAGTCACTTTTTGAGAAATGTAGCCGTGTAGCTGGGTGATAGTTTTTGTTGGCTATGGTAAGTGAGATCGGGTAGATAAACCCGCTAGTGAATAGCACTTAGTGATAGATTCCCAAAGTGTATGCCCGCCATGTATATTGCCCAATGTTTATAAATAAACGAGAAGACGAAGTTAAGAGCAAGTGTTGTCAATTACGTGTGTACTATCCTTACATTGGTTATTTAGTTAGTTCGGTTTTATAGTAGGTAATAAAAGAAATTGGATAACGAATATTGAACTAAGTAGGTAATTTAGACCATCTAAGCCTGGAGGGTCATAACTAACGAAATATAATATTGTTGTGGTTTTTTAAGGGAGGAAGTTAGGCTCGATTAATTTAAATAGGAGTGTTTCTCATGTCTAATTCATGTTATAAATGCTTACCTAAAGAGGGAATATCTTCCGCTTGGGTGCTAATTTGTGAACATAAGAGATTGTATCGATTGCATTGGTAAGGAGCATGCTTGGGACGCTACATGCACCAAGAAAAGAACGTTGTAAATCCATAGAATATATTATTTGTCTCTTGAATATTAAATTATATATAACTTTTCTTATATTCTGAAGTTAAAAGTTTACTATTCAAATTCTCATAGATTGTTTCCAATGGTCCTGAGTGAAATTAAGGAAAGCTTCTCCAAGGTGTAACCATAGCCGACCTTCGCCTCTATTTTACTCGAAGCCAACTCCCATCCTTCTTCCTCTCCCTCCCGCATTCTCTCTCTTTCGTCCACAAATCAAACCAAACCAAAATTAGATAATCTCTCTCTTTCTACCCCTGAAGATCTTCGTTCGTCGTGTCCATGGCTCCAAAGCAGCAGATCTGGATCTCAAAGGATGTCAACCTCCACCTCAACGATAACCAGGAGGATCGTCCTACGGCTTCGAAGAAGGAGCGTCTCCCTAGGGCTTCAAAGCGTGCTAGGGCTTCGAAGCGGAAGGGATCTTGAAGGCATGCAAGGATCTCCAGAAGGATCCTCCTACCCCTTCCAGCGTTGGTAAGCCTCTCCCTCATTCCATATCTCAGGTCTTATCGGTTAATGATCTCTGAGTTGTTGTGATTCGTATGCTTGTCTATAGGTACCTAATGCAGCTCGGCTTTAAAATCAACTCGTTCAGCCAAGATAGACAAATCAACAAGAGGCTTACCAATAAGATCGATAAGAGAAAAGTCTCATCTTTGACTTTGTCATTTTATCGACAAGAGTCTTACCGATAAGATCAATAAGAGAAAAGCCTCATCTTTAACTTTGTCATTTTTCATGCATCGAAGCTTGCATCAAGACTCCTCGAGATGGCCACTGGAAGTAACAAACAATCTTTTTACCATGCCTGAATTTTCTGCTTCTTAAACATGACTTTCGCTTCAAAAATGCCAGCACAAGTTTCATTTTTCCAAGCCAAAAGCTAATTGAGAACGCCGCCCGAGTTGAACACCCACGTTTTATTTAGGATCCTAAATTATCAATGAAATAAAAGGTAATTAATTAAAGCATGAACACGAGGGATCATAACTTGTTATAAATATGTTCTTTAGTTTCTTGGCATAAATAGCGCTAAATCTACTGGGCCGACAGATTTTGTTCCTCAAGACAGTGTGAAGAAAACAAGAAAGGCGATACAACACCTTTTACTCATTTCCAAATAATTATTCTCTTCATCAGATGCCCAGAATTTACTCTTCTGCCAACCACAGACATACTTATGAATTGGCATGGACAAGAGATAAATATTTAGCACGAATTAGACACGTCTGTTTTTAGATTTTTTTTTCTGTCATGGGAATATAGTTCTTAGAATAAGAAAAGAATTTAAGTAAATGATTAGCTTAGAATACATATTGGCAAGACCTGATCTGGGCTACTGCATGTTGTAATGAGTTCACGTCATACAAATATAGTCCGACAAGAGATTAGGTTTTACGAATTGTATTGAATCTTATAGTAACCATTTTGTAATAGGCTCAATTCTGTTAATTAATGGGGTTTTTGATCGGTTGATTTTCATGATTGTGAGAGTCCATTTTTCTCAAAAAATTATAAAAGATGAGATTTTTCGTGTTGGCATAATTCGGTTGATGGTCGATATTGTGATAGCCCGAGGATTAGTTGTTTAAATTTTTCCAACCGAGAGTTGGATTTTGTAATTTTTTTTGTCAAATGATTTTATTGATAAGGCTCTTGAAAATGGCCGTTAAATGCCCCATTAAAGCAAATATGTTGTTTTCAAAGCATTGATTTTCTCGTGTTGTGCTTAATCAGTGGACGTAAAATGAAAAAAAAATTCTCATTAACAAGACCATTCATCCATATGCAACGAAACTGGCTACACAAATTAACCTGGAAATAATAGGTTATCTTGGTGGGGATTTTGCAACAAGCTCGGAAAATGAAATTTCTCATTCCAGACCATGAATGTGTAAGATAACCCTTTTATGTTCCTCTTTCTGTCAGAAAAAGGTATGGTAACGTTGAAAATTTCCTTCTTTTTGTCATGAAGTTGGAATTAAGGGCGCGCATGGAATCCATTCTGGAATAGAAATTCTGTTCCAGAATGGATTCCGGAATAGAAATGCGTTTGTTAAACAATTTCCGGAATGCATTCTGGAGTAATTTTCACATTCTGGAGTAAAAATGCGTTTGTTAAAAACACTTGATTCCAGAATGCATTTTTGACTCCAGAATGCATTTTTGATTCCAGAATGAGTTTTTGGCAAGAAAAAGAGAAGCTACTTTTTATAGCTTCTCTCTTCCAGAATGCATTCTCTCTATTTTCTCACTAATTTTTTTTTCAGAAAATGCATAAAAATTGAAAAATTCCAGAAAAATTCATAAAAATTTCCAGAAAATTAAAAAAAGTCAAGATTTCGGGAAAATAGGAAATTTGGTGAATTTTTTTTTAAAATATAAAAAAAATCAAAAATTTCAAAATTTCACAGAATGACTTAAAATACATTTGAGTACCTACTTTGAGTGAAATTTAATTTTTTTGAGGTGCCCCAAAAAATAAAAAAATAAAAAAATTTCAAAACTTCACAAAATAGCTTAGAATACCTTTGGGCACCTACTTTGAGTGAAATTTAATTTTTTTGTTGTGTCCAAAAAAATAAAAAAAAATCAAAAATTTCAAAACTTCACAAAATGGCTTAGAATACCTTTGGCCACCCACTTTGAGTGAAATTTATTTTTTTTGAGGTGCCCAAAAAATAAAAAAAAATCAAAAAAAATCAAAACTTCACAAAATGGCTTAGAATACCTTTGGCCACCCACTTTGAGTGAAATTTATTTTTTTTGAGGTGCCCAAAAAATAAAAAAAATCAAAAATTTCAAAACTTCACAAAATGGCTTAGAATACCTTTGGCCACCCACTTTGAGTGAAATTTAATTTTTTTGAGGTGCCAAAAAAATCAAAAAATCAAAAATTTCAAAACTTCACAAAATGGCTTAGAATACCTATGGCCACCCACTTTGAGTGAAATTTAATTTTTTTGAGGTGCAAAAAAAAAATCAAAAATTTTCAAAACTTCACAAAATGGCTTAGAATACCTTTGGGTACCTATTTTGAGTGAAATTTAATTTTTTTGAGGTGCCCAAAAAAATCAAAAAATTAAAAATTTCAAAACTTAACAAAATGACTTAAAATACCTTTAAGCATCCACTTTGAGTGAAATTTAATTTTTTTAAGGTGCCCAAAAAAATAAAAAAATAAAAAAGATTTTTGTTCTAGAAATCAATTTCTGGAGCAGAATTAGTCATGTTTTACCAAGCAGATTTCTCCTCCGGAAATCAATTTCTGGCAAAAATTCCAGAAATCAATTTCTGGCAAGAATTTGATTTCTGGAGCAGAATGGTTACCATTCGCACCCTAAGTGTCCTTCTCCGATGACTACTGTGCTTTGCAGTTCATCCCAAATACAATCGGACTAGAATATTCTTCTTTGCTTGAGACCCAGCCCGCTCTATGTAGGTACGGAATTTATAGTTTCTTAAAGATATTTTGTTCATATATTAAAAAGATACACTTCACTTTTGATCCAATAACCATATCCATAAGCAAAACACCACATAGAAATAATTAAATTGCCAATCCTTGCAAACTCATTCTAGCATGTTGTTCACGGTTTAGATTGATTGGCTTTTGATTGATTTTAAGTATTTTGGGTGTTCAGGGACAGGTATTTTTGGAAAGAAAAATGGCATTTTTGAAATATGCTTGAATGGGGCTAGGTCCATCAAATGGGTGGGTTGGATTGGGTCATAAATGACGCAATCCAAATTGACACATTTAACCCGTTTTGATCCATTTATTTGTAATGCAAATTTATGGACCAAGACCTAACCTGGCCCATACCATGTAGTGACATAATTAAGGAAATTATGTTTAGAAATCATATATTGATGAGAGAGAGAGAGAGAGAGAGAGAGAGAGAGAGAGAGAGAGAGAGAGAGAGAGAGAGAGAGAGAGAGAGAGGCCGCTGAAGTCATGGTTAATGGCGGGAGGTTGAGTGGTAGAGGGCTTGGTCGGATTTAACGTTTTGTTCAATATGGCAATTAGGGTTTTGAATCTAAATTAATTGGATACTTATACTCAATGAATTTTGAAAGAGATAACACGAGTCTATTCAAGGAGGGTAAACTAAATCCATCCAATTCATCCCCTAATTGTAAAGGTTGTTAATCCCTCATGCCAATATAAATCTTACATTGAAACCTCTCTATTTTTGAACAGTTTTCTTCGCAGCCCCTCAGCGATGACTCAATGCGGAGCTATTTCAAGCTAGTCAACTTCAACACAAAAGTACTTCAATACAGGCGTTGTACCAGACTCATATGTCACCTTAACTCACCCTGCACAATGCATGACGCTTCTCATCATCCAGAAGAGAAATATTTAAAAGAGAAAAGAAAAGGAAAGAAATCCAATCACCTCCGTAAATCTCTCCCCTATATCTGTAAATCTCAATTCATAACATTTTGGTTTCTTTTTAACAAAAGATTTGCGCATCCATGCATGCAATGTGCTTTGTTAGGTCCCGACGTTCACAACCTCCATAATGAAGCATCCATTCTGAGTGTCCCACCTGAATAGAATAATATCGCCGACCTTGATTTGTCTCGCTAGGAACACATCGCTCAAATTCAGAAAGTAATGGCCGGTCCTGTGACACCTAGCGAAGTATACAGTCAAGCCGCGGAAATACAAAGGCCGATTGGCGCAATTGTTGTTGCCACCCCTGCCGCCGTGATTGCATTCTGTGTCGTCGCGTATCGTCACGTAGTGCCTGTGGCCTGCCTGTATGTTTTGCACGATGGACGCAGGCCAGTGACAGAACATGTTATCAAAGGCTATGCGGTCCCTGACCGGCAGCTTCTCCGTCCCAAGATCGAACTCATCGATGACCTTATAGAGGGTCGGGTGATCGCGAGAGTCGGACCGGGGGAGCAGATCTTCATCCCGGATCTCGACCTGGTCGCGTTCGACCTCGTGGTGAGTGTTCGGGGCCCTCCCCGCGCCTTCAACAGCTTTGCTTGGGAGGAGGTTACAGCCGTAAAAGGCGTTCTTCATCGGAGCGCGGTTGTTTTGGTCAGATGATTCTGGCGGGGAGGATGATCCGGCGCTGCTGGACTCTGGAACATCGTTTCTTGGGGAAGAGTTGCGCATTTTCTTGATTTTCTTGCTGTGGTTATTCGATGTTGGGAGGGTTTCGATGGCAGGAAGTGGAAATGCCGTTCTTGATGGCAACAACTGCTCTGCAACATGGAACGAGCACGAACAGTGAGTAACCCCGATCTTCAAGCTTCTTGGTTAAGCGAAACAGATCGCAAAAAACCGAAGAGAATGCGAAAAACCCTAAGTTTTTTCCTCTGTCATATGCCCGAAAAAACGAACTTTTGGGTTCGAGAAGACTCACCAGAACCATGAATACTCGTGCAGCTCGAACAATCTGGCCTGGTCGCTTTGAAACATTCCACGAAATTGGCTCTCTTCTTCGAAGATGAAGAAGAAAGAGGAATGTCAATGCATTTGCCTTTGTAAAACCATAAAGAAGGAAAGTTAAACCTACACTCTTATCTTTCTTTTGTGCGGTCAAATTCTTTTCTAGATAGAGACCGCTATAACAGATAAGACCAATCAGCATAACGTCCTCCCCCTTTCGTTTTTCATTTTCTTTTGCGATTTCGTCTGTTGCTTAGGAGTCCCACCGAGGCAGCCGACCTTGGTATTTATCCACAATAAATAAATACATGCAATTAGGACAGATATACATCATCCAATAGGATCAGATTTCGCACCCGGCTTCAAATTCGAGACATAATCTAACAGAATCTTGGATAGAAGAAGTCGAGGGCGAATCTATTATGTAAACTTTCTTATGCAGCCTGGTGTAGGCTACTCGAACGTTAGGATCGGGAGAGTGACTTGCACACGTAGAACAGGACGAACAGTAATTACAGTCCTGCGCAAGCTCGGAAAAATGGATGTAACTTCGTCGATACAGATCGGAATGACCTGATTCCAAAGCCAAATGAACAAAGACTTCTGGATTAACAATTTCTCTGTTTTGAGTTTTCTCAAATAAATACTATAGGAAGGACGAAATCGGGGTGGAAGTGGACAGATGTAAATGGACAGAATAGAGGAAAAGATAGAACTTCGTTGGTTGCTCTTCTAGGCCTCCAAGGAAGTAGATAGGCACCGATTCTTCTAGATCGATGACTGCAACTCTTCAAGGATGCAGATTTGAAAACCTCCGACTCTTCAAGGACGAAGTGAAAACTCTTCTAGGTTTTCAGGGGTATGAACTCTTCAAGGTTCAAGATAATTGCTTGATGCAAAATTTTCATTAATCAAAATTTGTCTGCCGAATACATAAAGTAGATGGTCTTTTATAACCAAAGAAAACAAATGAAAAGACTTAAGCAAATGAAGAGACTAAAGAGCATTAAAGACCCTAGAAGGCATAAAACATTAAAGAACTTAGAAACTAGAAACTAGATAAATGTCCAACGTCTTTTTGATCATTCCCAAAGTATCTTTTAGACTTCCAATGTATAGGGAAAGACAATGGCTTTATTGTGGCATGGATTCGTGAATGTGACTCTTGGTCTTCGAATTGCATCCCTTCGATATCTCCAAGACTGGTTGAGCGACTTGTCGAGCTCGGATGCGGGCTGATCTCCTTGGTCGAGTGAGCTCGTCTTCAATGCGGGCGGTATTATCAAGCTGGCCTGCATCACTTTCGCTTTTCAGGATTCCACGGATGTCGCTAGGGTCAGTGAAATCATTTCTTCGCGCGATTCACGTTTTTATGAAGCTGTCATTTTTCTGTTTTAATTTTAATGTTATTCCAGCATGTCAACTTTAGATCATTGTAAATTCAGAGATCTGTTTATATAAGAAAAATCATTTAATGCACTTCATGATAGAAATAGTATTCACCAATTCCTAAGTTTTACCGGTGTTCACTGACTTAACTAGTTTCCCCATATTTACTAGTCTCATGAATTTAATTTTTAGATTATGTAACAGCAATTGTTCTATATATAAACAGAAAATATAAAAACTTATGGAATGACGATCATCTAATGTTTGATAAGTGTAAATTCAATTTATTTATAAGACAAATGGTTCTACATCATTCGATTATCTAATAGACGGTATATATAATTTTTACATGATATTTTCTTTGATTATCTTTCCACTTTATTTTCACTTCTATTGCTCTTATAGTGTTAAATTTTCGTGTAAGTAGGAGATGAAAAGGTAGAAAAAGGAGTTTTAGTAAACATATTATTGAAATGAATTTCTGAGATATAAAACCCATGAGAATTGGTATGGTTTGAGCAGTTAATATATAATAGTTAATTCTCACTAACTTACGTTTTTTAGTGAAGATGAGTCCACTTGGTTTTGGACTTCTGCTATGCATTTCCAACATATTGGTATCAGTGTTGGTAGTTGATTGGTAGTCCACTCCCAATATATATCGGTATTTGGTAAATGTTATCAGTGCTGGTAGTTGATTGGTAGTCCACTCCCAATATATATCGGTGTTTGGTAATTGTTTTAAGGAAGGAATATATATAGGTGTTTGGTGAAAGTCTTGAGGAAGGAATCTCGTAAGCAATATGATTTTCGGATAGCCTCCATGGTTTGGCATAAAACACCTAAGCAACGAATTATTCGGTTGGTATATGCCATTTTAATTTCCTTCAAAAGGCCTTTCATGATGTACAAAAATTGGTCATCTATTTTCATAAGTCTTTACAGACGAACATAATTCCATCGCAATAACCCATCCAGATGGAGTATGTCAAACGTCTTATTTCACCGTTCAACCTAGACCCATGGGGTCCTATAGTGATGGGTTTTTTCGTTCGCTAAAATGTAATGAACGAAGAGTCCACAACATGAATTCTTGAATAAAAAGTGTAGCGTACTTTCTCCGGAGTGAATTTGAAATGAGGACCCCTTAGAAATATTAGCAAGCGCACTAGTATACCAACAAAGTGTATTGCATACAATTTATCACATCATGCTACACGTAAGCAAAGACCAACTCTCCGAAGCAAACTTCATTAAAGAACATCAACCTGAAGTACACGAAAAGCATTGATCATGGAAATTAGCCTTAAAGCAGCGAGAAGACGATGACACGCAGACACCTATCGGATCTGCTTCATCTTCCAAAATCATTCGATTAATCACACGGAGAAAGAGAAAACAGCAAATGGAGAGGCCGCAGTGACAAGCGCCGAGAACTCCGATATAATCAATAACTCATACGAGAAAACCAAAGCGTTATCATTCCAATTCATGAGCAAACGAATAAACAATTCGAGTGCATGATCAAGTAAGTGCCAAATGCGACGATACAGGAGTCGACGGCAATGAAAGGCCACGACGTTCAACCCTAACTAATGGGAAGAACGCGAGAGTATCGTCACAATCGAGAGAGCCAAAGCGGACAACCGAAACTCGTCCTTGTTCCTCTCTGCCAACGGCGATACCACGCCTTTCTCCGCGAACCCATCCTCGCATGTTGTCGCGGCATCCATCACCGAGCTCAAGTCGATGTTCACGTCCCGGTACTTCTTGTCCTTGTAGGCTCTGATTGCCTCTTTAAGCGTTGGGACCGCGTTGGAGTACAGCTCCAAGCAATCTTGCAAGCATGCTTTGATGAACGGATCCATCTTCTTGCTCTTCAGAAGCTTCTTGGCGTAAGACCTTGTGCCAGTCACGTTGTGCTGCAGCAGCTTGATGGAGATGAGGCCGAGCCCCCGGAGGTCGGCGTGGCGGCTGTTCGGGTTTGACTCAAGCGACGCGACACAGAACTTGAAGCTGACGTTGGTGGGGTCTTCTTGGGCGCATTTCTTGCACGTTTCGTGGATGATGCAGTTGGCACCGCCATCTGCAGATGCAGCGTGGAGGGAGGTGAGGAAGAAGACGAGGAGGAGGGAGAGGGAAGGACAGGGGCTCATTGTTCTTTCTCTTGTTGAATGAGTTCGGATCATGTCCCGAAGTTGAGCAACGACTTATTTAGACGCTAATCTTTGCATTTTGGCGGGTACATATACATGCGATGATGCCAAATTTGGAGCAGTAATCTATTATATCTCTCCCATGCGTGAATTAGACGCACTATATAAGCAACCGTACGTGGGCCACTCTCGATGAGGCCAGAAGAACACGAATGAGTCCGGAATTATTTCGTACGTCAAGTGTAAACTTTCCAGGCTGAGAAGCGAAGCTAATCGCGCATTTTTTTGTACTCACTCGAGCAAGAAAAGACTCGATTTGACTAGCGTTATTTGGCATGTCGTCCACATATCATTAGACGTGATGAGTACTTTATATTTAGACAAAAGTTTAGAGATACATGTTGAGATGAACATTATTCTAACCCACTAAAGTCTCGATTCCAAACTTGTTTTGGGCTGGTGGATTCCGGACCGAAAGTCCATCCTATTTGCTTCCTCCAGATCCGGCCTCTACTTCATCATTTTGGGCCTATTAAAATCGCATGTCCCAACTCACTACATATTGTTTAGTAGTTCTATGAAAATTTCGTTACGTGTATATGACCAAGTACTTCTGGCCGAAGAAACGTCAAGGTTAGGGTTATTGGTACTGTTTATTCACGATCTTTTTGTCCATTACTATGTCCAACAAGAATTTAGCAGCAAAGAAGTACACAATATTGGTACCGTTTGACTGCTATGACCAAGCAAAACTGGTGATTGAAACATAAAACCTTATTTGGATCGGGTTTCTTCATAAACTCAAGCCCGATACATTTTGAATGCGTCTAAACCTTATAAATAAAAGAGCTTAATCTCTTTCTTTGGTTGGCAAAATAGCAAAGAATAATGCTAGCGTGACGGTACTGTGATTGATTGAAGATGACGGAGTAATTTCAGCCATCACTTTCACTTCAAGAGGAACCGGCTAGCGGATTTGTGTATATAAGAAAAAAGGGAAGGTTGCTCGATGGGTTGCAACGGAAAGGAAAATTAAAAAAACTTTTCTCTCTTTTTTTTTTTAATTTTTTCATCCTGACATCACATGTTCTCTTGAGATATTACAAAGTTTAAGAGAACATTAGAAACACACTAAATCAGGTCACATTTTGCCACGTTAACTCTACATTTCCTCTTAGCACGCTTCTTTGGAATACATTTGTATTTTTCAATCTAAGAATATGCTTGTTGAGGATAACCCCTTCATGGCATGCTCAGATTGAAGTGAAAGTGATTATGGTCGAATTCGCTACCGCCGTCTTATCCGGAATAAGAGTTTACTTAGATTGAAAAATGCAACCTAAAGAAGTGTACTAAAAGGAAATTTAGAGTTAATATTGTAAAATGTGATTTTATTTAGTTTACCATGTTTCTAATGTTTTCTTTACTTTGTAACTCTCCGGATTTTCATAGCAATTGAGCGCTAAATTTTGTAAAATCAAAAAGAAGGATTTGTATCTGACAATAAGAATTCCCACGGAGAAAGTTGGTCTGGAGATCAAGAGAACATGTGAGGTCAGGATGAAAAAAAGGAATATTTAAACAAAATCCAGTAGCCGTTTCCTCTTGAAGTGAAAGTGATGGTTGAAATTGCATCGTCATCTTCCAGCAATAACTGTACCGTTACGCTAGCATTGCCCAATAGCAAAATATATGATGATCCTTGTTCTTAGAATTTTTCAGGAACAAGAAAGTCCAAATTTAATTAGAGAATTCCTTTTAGGGAAATGACACACGTAGTTCATGAACTTTGACTTAGCGTGTGTGACATGGTCCTTGAATTTTTAATTTGTTTAATATTGTCCCTAAATTTTTTATACACGCTCAATATAATCCAGCATAATTTCTTATCACACAGAATATCTTAGTGAAATCACAACTTCATCACACGTCTTTTGTTGTTTGGATACTTGCTTATGCATGTCGTGACCTTTACATTATTCCTTCAATTTCGTAAACACCATGCAATAATTTCTTTCATCTACATCTCCTTCGGTCCACGATTTCCGTCATTTATGAGCAATATAGTATATGTAGTTGGCCTCATCAGTATCAAACGAAGTTTCTTTCCAAAAACCCACTTTTCTCTCCTTAACATATGCTCAATTCCTCCTGCTCCTCGTCCACAATTTCATTACTCATCATCTTGATGCCTCTTAATTGACCATTTTATGGCATTCTCTTGGCTCTGAAAATTCTGATCAGCATGTGATGCCTATCTTATCCATAATCAACCTTATGTATGACCACTTTTTTGTTTCCAATTCTAGCATTCCTGATTCATCTATAAAGGTAATAACTCATACATTCTTGTAACTCATTTATCACTTGCACATGGACATGAGAGGGGGAATGGGGTGTTGGCACTTCCGATGTACATACGAAAAATAACATTGTAAATCACACGATATTTATTTGCTTTCATGTACATTTATCAAAACTCGTTGACTCCATAATCGAGTGGTTCCGTGCATTTGATTCGCCAAAGAGAAGGACAAAGTAGGATACAATGTCTTTAAAATATAGAGACATGGCCATGATACTTGATTACGGAGTCAATGAATTTTGGTGATTTACAATCTTATTTTTAGTATGTATGTGGGTATGCCGCTGGTCCTCTATGTAATCTTGCTTTCATGCCTGGTAACACTATCACACTCAATTTATCAGCTTTCATGTATATTCATAAAAACTCGTTAACTCCATTATCAAGTGGTTCCGTGGCATTTAATTTGCTGAAAAGAATGATAAAGTAGGACACAATTTGATTAAAATACTTAGACACGACCGTAATAAAATCATATCATCTCTATATTTTAAACAAATTATATCCTGATTTATCTTCTCTTTGGTGAATTAAATGCTACTAAACCATTCGGTCATGGAGTTCACAAGTTTTGATGAATGTACATCAAACTAGATAAATTGAGTGTGATTTACAATATTATTTTCAAGATGTTGAAAGCAATATTACATACAGCACCAATGGCAGACCCTCCTACATCTTGAAAATAACACAATTTATCTACTTTCGTGTATATTCATCAAAACTCGTTGACTACATAGTCGAGTGGTTCTGTGACATTTAATTCACCAAAGAGGATAAAGCAAGATACAATATATTTAAAATATAGATACAGAGACATGGCCATAATAAAATCTTGTCGTTAGAAAAGCCATGTCTGTAGCCAACAAAGGTTAAATTAAATTGCATGCACACATCAGAGTGGTCCAAGACTTATTTCAACAGAGCGAGAGCAATCAATGGAGCAACACCACCTTCTAGCCCAATAAGAACACTACCAAAAAGATATGTGATTTAGCATCACACAAAACAAAAGCAAGTATTTTGAGCAGAAAACAAAGATACCGAGTAACAATCTGGACACACTCCAATAAACTACTAAGGGAAGACACATCATGCAAAAGAGAAAATTATTAATTACATATTGTGAAAGTTAGAACAAATAATATTTGTCATGCTATATATAACATCGGAGCATTAACAATATCTAACTCAAGCAAAACCATATTTTCCAATGCATTCAATGTTATGATACAACTTAATTCACAAAACAACATAAACCAGGTATATGAGTATCAAATTAATGCATATGAGTCTTGAGAAGTAGTCAACCACAACAAAGACTCTCCACAAGCATTAAAACTTATCCATACTTAATCTCATTGGCGACATCATCTACATATATATCCATTAAATCTATTTTCCTCTGGTATAGAAACATCCGTGTCTTATTGTGAAATTTCAAGCTTCATTTTAATGTTGGATAAATTGTATTAAGCCCAAGTCTTAGCCCCTATAATGACACTTTGCTTCACAATTATTTCGAAAAGCTGAGAGAGGATTTTTTTTCTCATCCTATCCAGATGCTAACACGTGAGCAATATGAATGTTACCTAACAATAGATTTGTATCTTGCTTTATCTTTCTCTTTAGCAAATTAAATGCCACGGAACCACTCGATTATGGAGTCAACAAGTTTTAGTAAATATACACGAAACCAAATAAATTGAGCCAAATAAATTGAGTGTCATTTACAATGTCATTTTTAGTATGTACATGGGTAACTCCACTGTGAGGAGAGTGTTACCAGACATGAAAGCAAGATTACATAGAGCACCAGTAGCACACCCATGTATATACTAAAAAAACATTGTAAATCTCACTCGATTTATCTACTTTTGTGTACATTCATCAAAACTTGTTAACTCCATGACCAAGTGGTTCCGTGGCATTTAATTTGCCAAAGAGAAGGATAAAGCATGATACAATCTGCTTAAAATAGAATATCTTATTTTCAAGATGTAGGTGGGTATACCGTCGGTGCTATATGCAATATTGCTTTCATCCCTAACGTGGGTGTGCCGTTGGTGCTATATGTAATATTGCCTACATACTAAAAATAACATTGTAAATCACACTTAATTTATTTGTTTTCGTGTACATTCATCAGACTCGCTGACTCCATAATCGAGTGGTTCCGTGGCATTTAATTTGCCAAAGAGAGGATAAAGTAGGATACAATTTGTTTAAAATATAGAGACATGGCCATGATACTTGATTATGGAGTCAATGGGGTTTGATGATTTGCAATGTTATTTTTAGTATGTACATGGTGTGCCACTGGAATGTTGGTGCTCCATGTATTTTAAATCACAAAACTCTTTTGTGTGAAGATGGAATTGTTTGATATGATCCTCTCTTTTAAATATTGACTTGTAATCAGTCATATCATCACTCCAATCAATCGACTGATCATCACGGCTGTATCTAGAGTCAAAGACACACCATGTACTTATTTATCAGCTATATGTGACGAGAAAGATCGTATGGCTAAAACATCTAGGCAATTTCGCCAGCGACATGAAGATCCTGAATTTCACTGTACAGCCTCCATCGCTCTCATCAGCAAAAGTCTGGGTCCTTAATTCCAAAGCCTTTTTATAATGTCACCACTTGACCTAGGCTACTTCTCATTGCATCTAGAATACAATGGTCCGGATAAATTCATCATTGATGATGCTAAAGGTTTGACAACTCTGCATCCTTTCATCTTTCTTTACAATATTAAATGTTCTTTGTGTTCTTGCTATCACCAAAACTCTAATCCAAATTTCTTCAGTTTGTAAAATCCAACAACGTGCTATTTGAATTCATCCTTTTCACTTTGTCATCAAGGATCGACGACGTGCAAGGATGGTTCTTTTGCAAGTGCCAAATTTTAATGATGTTTATCAACCTCCCTCAACTAAAGTACGATTGCCTCCTCCTTTGGCCCTTATTAGAAATGAACTCCTACGGTGTATTGACATCCTCAGCTAAGCCATCCATCTCATTGATTTTTACTGAGTTCTGTAGAGAAATTCTTTACCAGTTCTCTCATCGAGTTAATTTTCCTACATATAAGTCGTGCCAATGAAATATAAGTCATTTTCTTCCTTTCCAATATTTCACGTAGTCCAGTTAGTGGTCGACCACTAGACGGCTTTAGACCGATGTTTGGGGCCCTGCACTCATCACTTCAATCAATGGTTATTGAATTTTTGTTATTTTCATTGATCAATTCACGAAATATATTGGTTGTATCTACTTAAACAGGAAATTGCTGAAATCCATGCCATCTTTGTTAAATTCAAATTGCTTGTTGAAAATCTCTTTAATAAAAAAATTATCACAGTTTAATATGATGACGGAGGGAAATTCACAAAACCTGGTCCTTTTCTCTCCCACCATGGCATTACACCACCTTACACTCCTAAATATAGTGGATCCGTCGATCACTGCTATCCACACCTCGTTGAAACCGGTCTCACCCTCTCTCGTGTTTTTGTTCCATTAGCATTTTGTTCACATGCCTTTCTCGCTATCACATATTTGATTAATCAACTCCCGATACCAGCTTTTGATTTCCGTTCTCCTTTTGAGGTACTTATTCATCAAACTCCTAATAATTGCAAACTTAGGGTCTTCGGATCTCTGTGTTACCATCGCTGAAACCGTATGGTCATCGTAAAGCCCCAAAGTCTAGTTCTTGTGTGTTTCTTGGGTACTCAACTCAATATAATGTGTATAAGCGTTTTGACCCGACTTCAAACAAAATATTTCTCTCAAGGGATAACGTTTTTTATGAAACTCAATTTCCTTTTGCTTCTCCTCCATATCCATCGTCTGATAAAACCGAGTCACTTATTACTAATAGGGTCCCGTCTAATTCCTTCTCCTATTAAATTTATACCCTCTAGCCAATTGCCACTCACCTATCAGGCTGTCGCTTCTTTCCAGGAGAAGAGGAATGGACCCCCCTTGCCACGACCCAAATTTTCCGCTCAATTTGAACATCGGAAGAATAAATAATTGAGCCTCAAATGATGTACACGATTTTTTTAATTTACTAAACATAGTCAAAACTCTGAGTACATAAGATACACCATCACTTTTGCTGCGCACTCTGATCCATTCCTCAAAGAGATCTTCGAAAGAGCTCAACTAGATGCCATTGAACTTCGAACTCGACCAATTTTTAACATATTTGGAGTGAATCTAAGCTCAGCAAATAAAATCTCCATGTCTCAAGTAGGAGATCTACTCACCACTTGATCGAGAGCACATAACAATTAGTAAGTACTATCACATATCATTCGAGGAATCGCTATAATTCTGAAAATACCAATCACTCATATGGCAAAAGTACAATATATACTAAACTCATTCTTTTATTATTTACATGCTCATAACAGAATGATATGATCACTCGAGAAATAATACATGCATTCTATATGATTCAAGTGTTAGTAATCTGATCTCAATCTAACATATTAACCGGTTTATCTTTTATGCGCACATATCCTAATGTAATTACAAACATTTGAAAAATCTACATATTCACAAAAGTTGTTACAAGCACTAACCAAACATGTCAAATTTCCCTCAACACTAGCCCACTACAATGTTAGGGACATCAACACACTCAAGACAACCAATTATTGAAAAATTCGAAAGTTAGACGTTAACAATGCCTTTCTTCATGGTACACTTGGGAAGGAAGTTCGTACGTCTTAGGGATTTTGTTGACAATGAATTCCAGCGTCATTTTTATTGCTGGAAAAGTCCATTTACAGTCTCAAACATGCACCACGGGCCTAGTATAGAAGCTTAGTTCATGTCTCGTAGATCTTGAGTTTACTCAATGGAAATGTGATGCATTACTACCACCCGCCTGGGTGGCGTCGACGGTGCAGGCACTCTTTCTCTCGCAAAAGGTTGAGTGTTCGAATCCCGGGCGCCGCAGGGTGACTTACCCGGTGGCATGTATGTGGTGGCTAGCACGTGTTGCCCCCAGGATTTACCTCCCGGCTGTCGGCCTTGCGGGAGTTCCCTGGGTTACCAAAAAAAAATGTGATGCATTACTGCCCATCTAATGCAACAAGGATGTTCGGATTTTCCTTCTTGTTTAAGTTGACGATCTCTTTGTGATAGGTAATGATTTTGTGCAGGTTAACAAAGCAATTGCCGCTCTAGCACCTTGATTCTACATTAAGGATCTCGGGTCCCTTCACCACTTCCTTGGACTTGAAGCTATCCCCACGACATGGGCTAATTTTTAGCCAACATAGCTAAATCTAAGACTTTCTGTCCCGCACCCACATGGCGGATGCAAAAAAAAGGCGCCACATCCCGTGCCACATCCTCTACTTCACGACTCATTGACAGCTCTGCCCCCTGCTAATGCAACCGACTATCACAAGGTCATTGGTGTTCTTCAATATCTCTCCATGGCTTGCCCCGATATTGCCTTCGCCGACAACAAACTTGCTCAATTCATGCGTCGACCATCAACTCTTCATTGGGTTGCCACCAAACGGCTTCTTTGCCATCTTAAAGGCACTTTATATCATGGCCTTCTCATTCGGAAAAAAACGGCTCCATTTACATTCATGTTTACTCTGATGCGGATTGGGCCACTGACAAGAATCATTTCACCTTCTACATCGGCGGTAATCTCATCTCCCGGCGAGCCCGCAAACAACAATTGTTGGCCTGCTCTTCCACTGAGGGTGAGCATTGGGCCGTTGCCTCTGCCACAGATGGACTTGCTTGTGTCTGGTCCATCTCGTTGATGGTCAGTTTTGAACATATTTAGAAATTGCCATTTTTCTTTCCAAAATGTACTCAAAACCCAATTATAAATTCTCACACCCACCCAAACAATTAAAATTAACTGAAAAACAAACAACTTAAAAAATCCTAAGCAAGATGCTGAAAAGAGCTTGCAAAAAGGGACAATTTGATATTTTCAATGTGGGGTTTGCTTAAAGATATGAGAAATGTATTTACAAAAATAGAGATATGTAAATGATTACAAGTTTAAAAGTGAGGGAGAATTTTGTTTATATTTTTCTGATAAAATTTCTATAAGAAATTGTAAATCCCGTACATACATAGCACGCGTTTGGTTTGAAGCAATGAAGAATATTCTGGTCCAGCTAACATTATACGTCCCTAGGAGGCTAAAAGGATGGTTTTGGCAACATGAATTAAAAAGGGGCCAATCCAAAAAAAATTCTAAATTTATTGTACAGTCATCAATTCAATCCTAAATTTCTAATTTGGCCAATGTACTCTTAAACCTTTTGACAATTTTTCAATGACGTTTATCTAACCAATTTTGATTGGAAATTACTAATGTGACATCCTGTCATTATCGGTGGCATGGCCAACAATCTGACTCCACTCAGAGCAACGTCATTTTTGGTAATTTTATTAACTTTTTTGATTTTTTTTCTTTTCTTTTTTTTTTCCTTTTTCTCATTGTTCAACTTCCCAAAAAGTGCCGACGGGGTTTGTCGGCGCCTTGATGATGATTGGGTGAGTGAGCTGGGCCAGTGGACGCTCGGCTTTGAAGGAGGTGCTTCCTTGTGAGGTGGACCATCGTGGGGTTGCACTCAATTTAGTGGTCCGCTGTGCCCTCGCCCAGCGGATCACGGACCAACAACTCAACCTCGGTGTTATCCTTCTTGATGAGCTCCTTGTAGGTGGTCTTTGCCTCATAATTGTCCCGTGGTTGGTGAGGGTTGCGACCCTAGCCAACCGTGGTTGGTCAGCGAGGTTTCGATCAACAGTGATTACCAGTGATGTGGAAAAGAAGACAAATACTGGTGTATCAAAGAAAAGAAAAGAATAAAAGAAACAAGAGGAATTGAAAATAATAGCAATTCACAAAATTTGAAAAGAAAATCCAAAACAACGTCGTTTTGATTCCTTTCTTCCATGTTAGCTGTCAGCCATGCCACGTAGGACGGTCAGCGCTGATAGACCTCCACGTCATCATTTCTCGGCGGAATCGAATGGACTAAATTGAAAATTTGTCAGAAAATTTAAGATTATATTGATCAAATTGAAAAATTTATTATTGAATTAGTTGTCACATGATACACTTAAAACTTCATGGACATTTTTCCAATTAAAAAGCACAATAGCCATGGAAGAATAGACTTAGTCCTAGGACAAAATGAAGAAACTTAATTCCATATTACCATAATTCAAACAAGAAAGGGGACGTAAAATGGTATTTTATACATTCATTGGCATGTGATGTGGATTCAAAATCATTAACCCCCGCTAGTAAGTAACTTTACAAACAAGATGTAAAAACGGTAGTGAGATAAACACTTTCAAGTTGATTAGATAGATTGATTTTTTAAAATGCTCAATAGCCTAGCCAACTTAAAATGTCTGTGGACATCCTTAAAGTTACAGCACCTCAAAGATATATGCATGTAAAAAATGTTTTGAAACTACGACATTTGAGTGAGACGGCTTCCTAAAAAAGTATTGTAAGGTGTCGTAGCTTTTGGAGGTACTTGCCAAACAACTCTCACAACCAAAAATATTGAAGAAAAGCTGCAGTAAATATTCTCAACAGTGGAAAATGTCAAAAGTTCATATTTAAAAATCTTCAATGGATTGGAAAGTCTTATGTATTTAGTGAAGAATTAATTAAAACAGACATTTGTCATATATTCAACCCAATTTATATAGAGAAAATATGGAATCAAATGAGATTAAGGAAAATATTTTGTGACTTTAAAGTGAAGGTTTGACAAGACTTAGTGAGTATCAAATATGTGATGACATGTATATCTCATTCAATGTCCTTGTTATGGAAATTAATGCTGAATGATTTCTTAATTAGTGGTATATCTGAAATCTTTGACACTCTTCCTTCTTTGTGTGAATATAGCAACTATTCAAACAAAGTTTCTATTTCAGTTACAAAAGATCCTACGTGGCAATATCAAAAACCTAGATGGCGTCTTTAATTGCCTTCTTGATTTGCTTTAGAATTTAACCTCAATCAAAGAACTTTATTTCGACGATATTTATCTTGTAATGAAAAAAATTGATTAAATAAAATGTATATATTTGAAATCAGTTACAGAATTAAGAAATTAAGGCTCCGTTTGTTTTGCAGAAAATGAATAATTTAAAAAATAATTTCCTAAAAATGATTGTTTATATCACTTAAAATAATTAGCCAATGCAAAATGTTTTCATCATCGATAATAATTTTTATCTAAAGAATTTTGTGCAAGATGAAAATATTTTTCACTTTTTCATTTTTGTAAATAATTTAAGCAATCATTCATCATCTCATGCCCTCTTTCTAATAGTATATTTATATAGAAATAGATGCGACCATCATTCGCCACCTAAAAAAGAGGTCAAATTGGGTCAAAACAGTGTGTTAAGTGCACTTAATAATTCATGCCTCGTTATTCGAAAGGCAACGTGATTAATTCCTTCCAAAATTTCAATATAACGGTTGTTTTAAACATTATAAAATGACGACATATTAAGAAATTAAGGTTCCATCTTTTCCACAAAAAATGAATTATTTGAAAAATATTTTTCTATAAATGATTGATTGCATCACTTAAAATAATTACTCATTGTAAAATGCTTTCGTCCTCAATAATAATTTATGTCTAAACATTTTCGTAGATGATGTAAATATTTTTCGTTTATTCATTCTTGTAAAGGATTTAAGCAATCATTTTTACGAATATGTTCTTAAAATCATTTATTTTTCACGAAACCCTAAAACATACATTTAATTGAAGTCAGTCATAAATAAAACTACAATCGAATGTCATGCCACATCGCACAACGAAAAATATTCATACCCTCGTTCTAATAGTATAATTATATAGAAAAAGATTCGACCATCATTTGCCACCTTAAAAAGAGGTCAAATTGGGTGAAAATAGTTTGATAATTGTACTTTTTAATTCATGCCTTGTTATACAAAAGGCCACGTGATTAATTTCCTTCCAAAATTTCAATAAAATGGTTATCTTAAACATTATAAAATGAGGGCATATTATATATCAATCTACATATACCGACCTATATGATTTGGAAGGTTTTTTTAATGGTCTCGCACGTTAAATAAAAGTTAAATTAAGAACGATTAAAATTCATTTACTAGAATATGAAAGTCAAAAGTAAAATTCACGATAACCATTGATAATGCGCAACAATCCAAAACAAAATTCAAGCACTATAACGCTCCACAATGCAAAACCATGACCGAATTAAAAGAAAAGAAAACAAGCATTGAAACATCGTCAAACAGTTTAAGACTTCATTGATCCAATTGGAAAGTTTAGAATTGAATTAGTTGACATATAATAGGTTTAAAACTTCTTGGAAAATATTTCCAATTAAAAAGTGTAATTGCCATGGGAGAACGAGACTTAGTCCTCAGACAAAATGAAGAAATTTTAATCCATATCACCATAATTCAAACAAGAAATGGGACATAAAATGGTGTTTTATACATTCATTGCATTGTGATGACATAGACGGCTTAAAAAGAGACATTTATTCAATATTTCCAACTACTCGAACTCGGTGTTGTCCTTCTTGATGAGCTCCTTGTAGATGGTTTCCGCCTCATTCTTGCCTGGTGGTTAGTGAGGGTTGCGACCCTAGCCAATGGTTGACGAGCCCCCAAGAAGATAAAGGTTGGTGTATGAAAGAAAAGAAAAGAATAAAAGAAACAAAAGCGATGGAAAAGAATAACAATTAAGGAAATTTGAAAAAATTTCCAAGACAACGTTGTTTCGATTCATTTCTTCCGCGTTAGCTACTGGTCATGCTACGTAGAATGGTCAGTGTCGACTGGACCTCCACATCATCATTTCTTGGCGAAATCAAATGACTGAATTGAAAAATCGTCAAAAAGTTTAAGATTACATTGATCAAATTGGAAAGTTTATGATTGAATTAGGTGTCATACAATAGGTTTAAAACTTCTTGAACAATTTTTCCAATTAAAAATCACAATAGCCATGGGGAGAATGAGACTTAGTCCTAAGACAAAATGAAGAAATTTAATTCCATATCACCGTAATTCAAACAAGAAAGGGGACGTAAAATGGTATTTTATATATTTGATTGCACTGTAATGACATAGATGGCTTAAAACTTCTTGGACAATATTTCCAATTAAGAAGTACAATAGCCATGGGAGAATGAGACTTAGTCCTAGGACAAAATGAAGAAATTTAAATCCATATCATCATAATTCAAACAAGAAAGGGGACGTAGAACGGTATTTTATACATTCATTGCACTGTGATGACGTAAAACGGTATTTTAATTCTTCACTAACGGCTTCCTGAAAAAGTATTGTAAGCTGCCATAACTTTGAGGTGTTGTAGCTGTTGAGGTGCTTGCCAAACACTCTTTTTCACAACTAAAACTATCGTGGGAAAGCTATAGTAAATAGTCTCAATATCAAAAAAGTTCATATTTAAAAATCTTCAATGGATTGGAAAGTCTTGTGTAGTTATTGAAGAATTAAAACAGACATTTATTCAATCCAATTTATTTAGAGAGAATATGGAATCAAATGAGATTAGGGAAAATATTTTGTGACTCTAAGGTGAAGGTTTGAATAGACTTAGTGAGTATAAAATATATGATGACATATACATCTCATTCAATCCCTTGTTATGGAAATTAATGCTGAATGATTTCTTAGTTTTAAATCGGATAACATTGACACTCTTCCTACTTTGTGTGAATATAGCAACTATTCAAACTTAATTAATATTTCAATTACAAGAAATCCTATGTGGTCATATAAAAAAAAACCTAGATGGCGTCTCTAATTACCTTCTTGATTTTCTTTGGAATTTAACCTTGATACCTAAATAAAAGAATTTTATTTTGACCTTTTTTATCTTGTAATTAAAAAATGATTAAATATAATTTATATATTTGAGATCGGTTACAAAATTAAGAAATTAAGGCTCTGTTTTTATCTTGGAAAACATTTTCCTGTAAATGATTGTTGGTATCACTTAAAAAATTTCCCATTTTTGTAAAATATTTTCGTCATCAATAATAATTTATGTTTAAATATTTTTGTAACCGATGTAAGCATTTTTCGTTTTATTCATTCTTGTAAATGATTTAAGCAATCATTTTGATGAATATGTTTTTAAAATCATTTATTTTTCGCGAAACAAAGAAAGCCTAAAACATATATTTAATTGAAGTCAGTGGTGAATAAAAGTATAATCGAATGTCATGCACATTGCACAATGAAAAATATTCATACCCTCTTTCTAACAGTATATTTTATATAGAAAATGATTCGACCATCATTCGCCTCCTTAAAAAGAGCTCAAATTGGGTCAAAATAGTTTGTTAAGTGTAAATCATAATTCATGCCTTGTTATGCGAAGGGCAACGTCATTAATTTCCTTCCAAAATTTCAATATAACAGTTATTTCAAACATTATAAAATGAGGACATATTATATATCAATCTACATAAACCGATCTGTATGGTTTGGAAGGTCTTTTTTAATGGCCTCACAAGTCAAATTAAAGTCAAATTAAGAACCATTAAATTCATATATAAGAATTTAAAAGTCATAGGTAAAATTCACGCTAACCATTGACAGTGCGCAAGAAGCCAAAACAAATCTCAAGAGCTATAACACTGGACAACGCAAAACCATGACCGAATTAAAGGACAAAAAACGAGCATTATTCTTGAGGCACCCCGGTCATCACCCCGAACCCTTCACGAGCCCTTAACAATGGCAACGATGGCAAGTTCGATGTAAGACAGCTGCGTCACGTCGCCGTTCTGCTTCGTCAACGGCGAGGTCACGCCCTCCTTGTCCTTGAACTGGCTCTCGCACGTGTCCACGTCCGTGGACACCGCCGACACCACGGTCTGGACGTCTAGGTACTGCTTTGCCTGGTACGACCCGACCGCTCCCTTCACGCTGTCGGCCGCGTCCGAGTACAGGTCCGAGCAATCCTTCAGGCACTTCTGGACGTACGGGTCCTGCTTCTGCTTCAGCAGCTCCTGAATGTGCGAGGCCGCGCTCGTCACGCTGCTCTCCAACAGGTTGAGCCCGATGAGGCCCAGGCCCTGGACGTCCGCCGAGCTGCTCCTCGAGTCCGACCTGAGAGCCTTCACGCAGTAGTCGTAGTTCACGTTCGGGCTCGAGGCCGCAGACTTCTTGCAGGTGTCCGCGACGATGTCAGCCGCCGATCCAGCATGGAAGAGGACGAGAGAGGAGGCTAGGAAGAGGGACAAGGTGCAGAGTAAGCTATTCATCTTTCGTTTTTTTTATCTGTTCCTTTTCCCTCTCTTCTCGATTATTAGAACGGGTTGATGAAATGAAGACCATGCAGCACTTTATAAAGGGTTGATCCATGCTCTGTATTATGGAAATGAAGAGCAATTTAGGTTACAAATTCTTCTGTTTCGGAAATTGAGCCAATTTAGGAAGAGATAAATCAGGAGCAAATGAGCATCCGATTTTTTATTTTTTGGATGGCAATGACCATCTAATTGACACCACGAAATTTGGTCCTAATTTAATGCTGTGGATTGATATTTCTTAGGATTTTACATTTTCCTTTTGTTAACTTTACTAGGCTAATATTCCTTACCAAAAAAAAAACTTTACTAGGTTAATACAGTTTTTTTCATAGCTGTCCTACTTTAACTCTCAATTCACTTTTAGACTTTTACATTGCTTCTTATAAAGCGGGAAAGTCGAAATCCACATCTGAAATACATGTCTCCACCTCTATTTCCTGAAAAGGTGGGAATTCGAACTTCCCACCTCCTTCTTCCCAAGTAGGAAGGGTAGCTACTAAGGCAAACCCTAGTAGTAGGCTAATCGAGTTGATTGGGTGCTGGATGTTGGCCCTTTGCATTTAACTCGTGGCCTCTCTATCTATTTGGATATTTCTTTGTTTACTAAAATTTTTACCCTTTTTGCACTAATAATACTTTCGAAATTTTCTAAACTTTCCCTATTCCGCTCTTCTCCTGTGCCCTGATACAGTTCGGGTGTGCCTCGATATAGTAGTGGACGACCTGTCATTTGATTCGCAAAAAATGAATGATTTAAAAAATATTTTCATAAAAATAATCTCTTGAAATAATTAGTCAATAAACAATATTTTCATTATCAAAGACAATTTAGATACAATAAAAAAAAATTTGTTTGTTCATTTTTTGTTAGATATATGATTGATCATTTTTAGGAAAATATTTTATAAATTATTCAATTTTTGCGAAACAAACGCACTTTAAGAGTAGCTTTCATTTCCTAAGAGAGGTTTTCCTATTTTTGCGTGAAGACAGAATTGCTTCTGCAACAAGCCACATGATCAAATAGACAAAAACATTTTTCAAAAAATATGTACCATTTGACATAGTTAGCCAATGCAATATTGGCAGTAATTTATATCTAAATATGTTCGTAAACGATGAAAATATTTTTTTTTTTTTGTAAGGGATATAAGTAAGTATTTTTAAGAAAATATCTTTCGAATTATTTATCTTTTGCGAAACCAACAGAACCTAGACAAGACTAACTATTCAACTCTTATCGTGAGGGAAAGATTGTGTGACCATTTAATAAGGGTGCGCATGGAATCAATTCTGGAGCAAAATTTCTGCTCCAGAATGCATTCTGGAAAGAAATGTGTTTGTTAAAAAATTTTCGGAATGCATTCTGAAGCAATTTTTGCATTCTGGATGAAAAAAGGCGTTTGGTAAAAACACATTCTTTTTTTGTTTCCAGAATCAAATTTTACTTCCAGAATGAGTTTTCCACAAAAAAAGAGAAGCTACAAAAAGTAGCTTCTCTCTTCCCGGAACTCATTCTGGCCATTTTTGGGCTACAAATTAAAGTCAAGATTTCGGGAAAATAGGAAATTTGGTGAATTTTTTTTTAAAAAAATCAAAAAAATCAAAAATTTCAAAATTTCACAGAATGACTTAGAATACTTTTGGACACCTACTTTGAGTGAAATTTAATTTTTTTGAGTTTCCAAAAAAATAAAAAAAATCAAAAATTTCAAAACTTCACAAAATGGCTTGGAATACCTTTGGCTACCCACTTTTAGTGAAATTTAATTTTTTTAAGGTGCCCAAAAAAAATAAAAAATAAAAATAAAAAAATTTCAAAACTTCACAAAATAGCTTAGAATACCTTTGGGCACCTACTTTGAGTGAAATTTAATTTTTTTGCAGTGTCCAAAAAATAAAAAAAATCAAAAATTTCAAAACTTCACAAAATGGCTTAGAATACCTTTGGCCACCCACTTTGAGTGAAATTTAATTTTTTTGAGGTGCCCAAAAAATAAAAAAAATCAAAAATTTCAAAACTTCACAAAATGGCTTAGAATACCTTTGGCCACCCACTTTAAGTGAAATTTAATTTTTTTGAGGTGCCCAAAAAAATAAAAAAAATTAAAAATTTCAAAATTTCACAAAATAGCTTAGAATACATTTGGCCACCCACTTTGAGTGAAATTTAATTTTTTTGAGGTGCCCAAAAAAATAAAAAAAAATCAAAATTTCAAAACTTCACAAAATGGCTTAGAATACCTTTGACCACCCACTTTGAGTGAAATTTAATTTTTTTGAGGTGCCCAAAAAATAAAAAAAAATAAAAAATTTAAAATTTCACAAAATGGCTTAGAATACATTTCGCCACCCACTTTGAGTGAAATTTAATTTTTTTGAGGTGCCCAAAAAAATCAAAAAATCAAAAATTTCAAAACTTCACAAAATGACTTAAAATACCTTTGAGCATCCACTTTGAGTGAAATTTAATATTTTTGAGGTGCTCAAAAAAATTAAAAAATAAAAAAAGATTTCTGTTCCAGAAATCAATTTCTGGAGCAGAATTAGTCATGTTTTACCAAACAGATTTCTCCTCTAGAAATCAATTTCTGGCAAGAATTCCATAAATCAGTTTCTGGCAAGAATTTGATTTCTGGAGCAGAATGGTTACCATTCGCACCCTAAAGAGCCAAATCCCATGTTTACGAGCAAGGGATGCAATAGAGTGGACACTACAAATCCATTGACTCGAAAAGAAGCAATGTAGTTCTTGGCTTTATCTTGGTGTACTAACAATAAATTTTGAAACTAACATAATAAATAATCGGACAATATTTTAATGGATGAAATTACCAAAAAAGTCTTAAATTTATTACACTAGTGCCAATTAAGTCCTAAATCATTTAATTGTGCCACTTAGTCATAAACATGTTGACAATTTAGTCTTTCAACCAATTTGGCTGGAAAACGATGACGTAATGTTCTAGTTAACGTTGGCCATCTTGTACAATATGGACGGCGACGACCGGTGCTGACATGAATAATTTTAAAAATTTTTGAGTTTTATTATTATTTTTCCTTTTTATCTTATTTTCTTTTTTCTTTTCCCTTTTTTTCTAACTCTTGGTCGACAAGGTCACCAGCCAACACTAACCGGCCTTGGGCAACTAGGGGTGGGGGGGGGGGGTATGACCCTTGCTTGGTCTCGTTACCCTCACCCAGATCTAGGGGACGGTCATGACCCTCGCCTATTGGCCAGTGAGGGCCACGATGCCCTCGCCAGACTAGGCGAGGGTCGACCAGCGACCTCCGCGCCCTCTAAAAGGGGGAAGGAAAAAAGAAAATAAAATTAAACAAAAAAGAAAAATACGAGCAATTATCTAAGTTAGTGCAAATTGTGCCGCGCATGATGGCCAGCATTGACTAGTTCACTATATTTTGGTCGAAAAGACTAAATTGTTAAAATTTTTAAAATTAAATTGGCACAATTAAAATGTTTAGGGTTGAATTAGCAAATTATCAAAATATTTATGACTAAAATGGCCAAATTGAAATATTTAAAACTGAATCGATATAAGTGCAATAAATTTGGGACTTTTTTGGTAATTTTTCCTTTAATGAGTGCCAAGTATGATCCTTTTATCTAACTATTTGATTTTTTTTATTTGTCACATCAATGAATAAATTAATTTTGCAGATCAATTTTGATGCACATAACACTACTCTATATGTCTGAATCTTTTATTTTTTAATTACCTCACGTTTTAGTAGCTCAGTTTATTAATTGAAAGGTGCAAACAAAGGTCTCTTTATTGCGACCTTTTGCTTTGTTTTTCTTCTCTTTTTTGTAATCTGGAACCCGTAAGCATTTCAAAATGTACAAAAATCAAATTATTTTTTGTAATAATTTCCCATTTTAAATTCTTTGACATGAAAAGTAAAACTAAAAAGTTGGAAAAGTGTAAAAACACTCCTTTTAGTAGAGAAAAGAAAAGGAAAAATGACATAAATAGTCTATGAATTTTTGCCCAATCTGAACGTGGTTCATGAACTTTTTAATTTATTAAAATATTTAAGATTAAATTGGTAGAATTGAAATGTTTAGGGTTGAATCAGCAAATTATCAAAAGATTTATGTCTAAATTGAAATGTTTAGAATTGAATCAATGCCAGTGCAATATGTTTAATTATTGATAGTTTTCCCTATTTTAGTGGGTGTCAAGTATGATCCTTTTATCTAACTATTTGATTTTTAATTTATCACATCACTGAATAAATTAATTTTGCAGATCAATTTTGATGCATATAACACTACTCTATATGTTTGAATCTTTTATTTTTTTAATTGCCTCACGTTTTAGTAGCTCAATTTATTAATGTTTTCGGTCAAATAGTAGCTCAATTTATTAATTGAAAGGTGCAAACAAATGTCTCTTTATTGCGATCTTTGCTTTGTTTTTCTTCTTTTTTTTTTTTGTAAAATCTAGAACCCGTAATCATTTCAAAATGTACAAAAATCATTTTTTTTTTGTTATCATTTCCCATTTTAAATTCTTTGACGTGAAAAGTAAAACTAAAAAGTAGGAAAATCGTAAAAATACTCTTTATAGTAGAGAAACGAAAAGGAAAAATTACCCAAATGACTCTAAACTTTAGCTAAATATATAATGTGATCCATGAATCTTTAATTTGTTTAATGTAATCTTTAAACAATAGTCCAATGTACAGTGTAATATATGAATTTTTAATTTGTTTAATGTAATCTTGGACTTTTGGTACGTATTCAATTTAATCTTCGAGCTATATGAAAATGCTTAATATTATCTCTGAACTTGAATTAATAAAAGGACGACATTGAACATTTTCATATAATTCGGAGACTAAGTTGAACACGTACTAAAAAGTCCATGGATTACGTTGAACAAATTGAAAGTTTATGGATCATACTGCACATTGCGTTATAGTTCGAGAATCACATTAAATAAATTAAAAATTTATCAATCACATTGGACTAAAATTCATGGATCATATTGAATAAATTAAAAATTCAGAGATCGTATTGTATATCGATCCAAAATTTATGAATTATTTATGTCATTATCCTTGAAAAGACAAAAAAAAAAAACAAGAAAGGGATGGTACCTCGTCTCACAAAACCCAGGAGGGAATCCTCCAAAAACCCAAGCCTTCATCCTCCCTCTCCCATCATTCAAAACAAACGAAACACGCCGGTCGCTCGCAGATAAGGAAGAGCAGCAACAGCACACCCGCCGCGCACAACACGCTCAGCTTCCGCTCGAGCCTACGCCCCAGGGGAATGGCGAACCTGAGGACGGCCATGGACGCGGCCTTCTGGGACCTCAACGTCGCGTCCCCCCAGGCCCTCGACGGCTCCGCCAAGCTGGTCCCCGGCGACCCCGCCCCCCTCGACGGCGCCGTCGCCAGCCGGGCCCTCCGCTTCCAGCAGCTCTCGTTCCTCCGCAATGGGTTCCCTCTGGGCATCATCCCTTCCTATTCCCCCACCCCACACAAGGAGCTGGGCTCTTTCTCCCTCCAGTCTCTCTTCCTGAGGCCCGCTACGGCTAACTGGTGAGGAAAGAGGGGGGTAAAAAAGAGTCGAGCTTTGGCGATGGGCTCTGTTTGACGTTTCGCGTTGAAGTTTTCTGCGAATTTTTTGTTGCTGGGTAGTTTTTCTTTTTTTTTACCTGCAGTTTTGTGGCTGTTTGGAATTTGGCATTCACGTTGGGCGACCGAATTTTAGTTTGTTTGAGAATTATGGTTTTGTGGATTATCTGAAATGACCGAATCATGTTTGCTGTTCATGGTCCTCCGAGATTACAATGCCCTTCCTGGCTGCTTACCCCAGTTGGGATTAAGAGCTGCATTCTGCAAATGACAGAATGAGGTTCATTTGTGTTATTGGCCCGCAGTGGTTGCTTGAGATTTTCCAAAGAAGGCTCTGCTAAGTTGGTGTGTGAATTTGATGTCCTGGTCTCGATTCTTGTTTGTTTTATTTAAGCTCTTGGTTTTGTGCTGGTTTTCTCTGTTGTGCTGTTGTTTCATCTCATCCTGTGCCTCGCAGTTTAGCCTGGCTTATGTGTGAGGAGTGTTGAGTCACAATCTCAATGTAAATTGCCAGATGGTTTCTTGATAAGTTAATCTTTGAGACAATGGGTCTACACTACGTAGGTTGGGAATCATAGTCATTCATTTTTTGGCATGATTGGTGAAGTTGAATCCTGTCATAATCATTCCATTGTAAGGTAGTGATTGAGAATCACTTTCACAAGCATGGATGTCTTAATTTCACCTTTCCAACCAGTGGTTTTAAACCGTTAAGCTCACCTTTACTCGGTTTGCATAGGTGGCTTGGAGTGCTCGGGCAATTCCGACCAAAGAAATTGATTGATTCCATAAAAGCGGAGATTTCTAGTGTTGATGAATGGGAGCTTTCAGCATTGAAGGATGTGGCAAAACATTTTTTGGATAAGTCGCTTTACTCACTTGGTGTGTGCTCACAGCTTTCTCTGTTGCCGTCGACATCAGTTCTTCTTGGCACAGAACAGCTCGGTGAGCAGGAAAGACGCCGCCACAAACTGATGCTCTTTCACAAGGCATGTGCTTCAGACTATCTTAGTTACTTTACTCCCTCGTATTTCATCAGAAATGTCATATTACTTGGTTTTGTTTTTTGTGTCTACTCTAGATATAAGTTTCACAATGTGCAGCTTTGACTTTTCTAGTCACATGTATACAGGCATGTTTATTCTCATAGGGAAGGAAACTGCTTCCTTTTCTTGGGACCTTTGTTTCACGAATCTTCAAATGGGTTTTCTGCTAAAAAAACATGTGTTGATGCGCATGATAAGAATATGCTTTGTTTTTCTCTTTAAGCTATGCCACCCAATAAGCATTGCTGCTTTTCTGATGGCTTCCACTAAGAAACTTGCTTATCAGTGTGCTAGTTCTATTGCCATCAAAAAGAATATCTCCGCGCTTGCATAATCCATTTTTGGGAACACTTGCTGGGTCACTAATATGAACTTTGTCCAATATCAATGTACATCTCACAACATGTAGGATGTTGACTTTAATTCAGAAGCCACACTAAGCATTTGGGAATATGGAACTTACTGGTATGATGGCATTCCATATAATTAGATACGCAATGGATCTTGGTATACCATGAAGCTGAATCAGTGAAAATTAGAAATTGTACAGTAGATGTTCTTCCGTTTGACAATAACTAGGATTATCATATTCGGTGTCTTATAACAAAATTGTTGCAAGCAAATGATGTGTCCCTGTAGCTGTATGAATAGAAAAAGTTCTGTCCTGGACATGTTGATTTTTTTTTCTAATTTGTAGTGCTTTCTAGTTTAACTGCCAATTAAGTTCATTTGGTCTTGTGTGCTTGTTTACCTACAGCTCCCTAATCATGATATCATGATGGAGGCTGCCTGGCCTGGGTTATTTCTGGATCATAATGGTAGATATTGGGATGTTCCTGAATCAATATCATTGGACCTTTTGTCCCTTGTTTCTGAGTCTGGATTCAGATACCGGTTCGGAATCCACAAGAACAGTGGTCATCCCCATGCCACTAAATCAACAAATGCTGAACCACCTTCTGTTTTAATGCCTGGCCTATGCGCAAAGGCTGCCTTTTCTTATGTAAAGAGTAAAGACTTTTGGAGGCAGGAGGAGACTAAAGAGGATGTCATAGTAAAGACAGAGAAGGGCTTCTTTTGGAGGCCTTCATATGATATACGTCTTAATGAACCTCATTCTGCAGTATCTGCCATAATTGGTATCATCCCCACCCACTTTAGTACTTTTTGATTGATTTTCCTGCAATTAATATCGTTAAATTTTCTATCATTATCTTTCGAATGAATTGACTAATTTCACACTGCTAAGATGATGAATCAAGAGTCTCTTTCTTCAAATCTTATCTCAGATTTGAGGCAGCATACTGTATACATTGCACTTGTGAATTCTAATTGATGAAAGGTCATGATTTATTGGTTTGGCTGTTATAAAGTAACTGCAGTGCTTGGAATTATTTTGAGAGAGAGAGAGAGAGAGAGAGAGAGAGAGAGAGAGAGAGAGGTTTCAAACTACTTCCCATGTCAAAAACTTCATTTTTTTTTTTGCAAGTTGTTTATAGGTGACTGGTAGAAAAGGTTATTGTAAATTACTTGGTGGCTTTAAGATAACTTGCTAGTTATTGTAGTTGCAGACTTAAAGACTACTAGAAAACGTTGTATATCATGTTTATTGAGCAATCAAGGCATTATCTTAAGCCGGCATTATCTTTAGTTTTTGTAATGGTATCAGGTTGGGGTAAGTGATGGTATCCAAGCTGCAATGTCAGTGTGTAAACTACATCACATCCAGTAAATAGCATCCCATCAACCCTGAAGTTGATGGAGAATGATGGTATCGCTTGGCCAGATTGAAAGATTTGCTGGGTCTGTTCTCATCTTATCCCAGGATTCTGAAAGCCATGGACAGAATTAATTTTAATAAAATGAAGTATAGAGGAGTGAGGACCGACTCAACATTTTGCTAATAGACCTGATTGTTCCAAATTGAATTTAAAAGGACTATTAGAATTTAGAATGCATGAAATGTCAAAGAGGAAGGTTGACCTCGATATTATTCTTGTTCTGTTGCTACATCCATTTTGCTCATTAGTCCCGCATTGGTTCAAACCTCTTCAGTCCCTCATGAGTCTAAATTCTCTTCTGCTAAGTATTGATAACAGTATGCATGTTACAGGGAAACAATAACAGTACGTGTCGCCTGTGTATAGTCATGATATACTTGCATATTAACTATCTGATCAAGAGAAAAGTGGAACACTTTTTTCAACATTTGGTTGATTGCATGGACTTCTTGACTATATTATGATGAATGTTTCTTTCCTTTGTTGATTTAATAATTGATATCATATACAGAATTATAGTTTCTTTTTGTGAGGTTAAAGCCTTATGAAATGCTATGTTTTAGGTGGCATATGTACGGCCTGGTTTTGGAATCCAGAGTTTCCTATTGCTGTTGAATCAAGGGAAGGTGGAATTTTTCCTGTTGCTAGTGCAAAGAGGAGACCATTCAGTGCTGATTTATTTGGTTCAGTGTGCTATACTTTCCAACACGGGAAGTTTAGAAAAATATACGGTGACCTCACCCGTATAGACGCTCGCCTAGACATATCCTCTGCATCAGCATTGGCCCAGCGAGTTTTCAACGTTTTGAGTGGTTCATCAGTGAGCAGCTTTCGTAGGCCATCATCTTCTCCAAGGGTTAACTTAATTTTTCAGCAGCAGGTACTTTATTATACTTGAATTGGTCTAATTCCTGTGCGTATGTTTGTTGGTAAGGAACCATTACATTATCAGTTTTGCATTACGTGGAAGGGCAGGGGAAAATCAAAAGAGGGAAAAGCTGTGTGTTTTTCTTTGAGTATTAGCTAAGGGAAGTAGTATAGGATGGAAACGGCAGATCTGTTGGAGACCCAAGTTTCTAAAAAGAAACAAAACAAAAGGAGTTGCAACTTGCAAGATTGATTATCCTAAATAGAAAGAAAAAGAAATTAAAGAGAAGCTGTCATCTGATAGTACCCAATTACAAGGATGATGGCTCATGACATCATTGGATTGCCAAGGTTCTGGTCATTAGTGAAATGATATGAGAGAGAGAGAGAGAGAGAGAGAGAGAGAGAGAGAGAGAGAGAGATGGTCATTAGTGAATTCTTACCAATATAATAGTGGTGTAGTGTAATAAGGAGTGCTATAACACACTTTGATTTGGTTTTTCTGTTTTGAGAGAGAGAGAGAGAGAGAGAGGAACATAAAGGCATCGTTGAAGCTTAAAATGAACTATCTGCAAGAGCAGGAGATCTGATGGGAAATTCTTATTAATATAATAGTAGTGTAATGTGGAGCACTGTAACCCACTTTGAATTTGTTTTTTTTTTTTTTTGAGAGAGAGAGAGAGAGAGAGAGAGGAACTTACATGTGTCTGTGAAGCTTAAAATGAACTATCTGCTAGAGGAGAAGGAGATTTGTTATTTCAATAATATGAAAAAGTTAAATGTACCTTCAATGGTTCTGTAGAGCTCTCTGTCACGAGCATTGTCACAAAGATCAGTCTCTCTTCTTGCATCAAATGCTATTTTCATACAAGTTGCTTACCTCTTTGTTGCCATGAAGCACACACTTCCTCGTGAATATCTCAAAGCTTGTACAGAAGAGATTACATTTGGCCTTGCCTGTCAGGATCTCATAAGCAGCTTCTTTGATAGTAGAGTCTGATTTTTGGGCTTGAATCATTAGGTCGCAGGGCCGATCATGTTCCGTGTAGATTCCAAGTTCTCCCTGGGTTCTTTATCAGGAAGACAAGGCCCGCATGTTGAGGATTTAATCTGTAGTTTGAGCTACTCTCTCAGGCTCTTGAAATCTGGGAAAGTCGTTGCTTGGTACTCCCCGAAAAGGAAAGAGGGTATGGTAGAGTTGAGACTGTTTGAGTTTTGATCATCACTGTCTTTCGCCATAATTGTTGTTTTCTCTTGTCTTCCATTGAGGCTTTAATTAGTAACATGTACTATTCGTGAAAGGGCAAGGATGGGTTCATTTTCAGGTTTCATTACATGTTTTAATGTTTCTTTTCCTAGCTAGCATATGTCTGGAGGAGGGGATAGCAGGAGATGAACAACCTAATCTATAGGAACAGGTGTGACTGGGGATTGAAGCTGATTTTTCTCGCTTTCCCCGGCAGCGCTCGGGCACACGCACATACACACGCATGCATTAAAAGGTTATAGCTAACCCACTCGGGTTTTATATAGCCTTCCTACTCTTGAAAAGGTGTGCTTGTGTTTATCTACCAAAATAGGCTTCCTTGTCATAAAAAAAAAAACAGGGGTTAAAGCTAATGCGTCGTGCTAATCTATGGACTTCCATGAAGGTTCTCATCGGCCTGAAGGCTACCATTAAGATGAGATAGATTTGACAGCATTTTGGTCTCTTCCCCGTGTAACAAGGTGTTTTAGACTTGGGACATGTAAATCTGAAACATAAGTTAATTGTTAACCTGTTGAAACAAAGGCGTGTGGAAGCAATCTTTTAGAAAGAACTCTGATTATGGGACTTTCACGGTAACGGTCCTGTATTTTTGCACTTTATGCTGATTAACCACCGAGTGATCTAAAACTTGGTTTGCAAGCTCTCGATTTGGTTCGCCAATCTATCATTAGTCTTAAGAAATCTTGGTTAATTTGTGAAGGACAAGTTTGGATTTAGGTGTATCCCCGATCTTGAGTCCTCCATTTGCATTTTGATGGGATGGGGTGATGAGCTCGTCCAGTAAGCAATGATTCAAGCACCTAATGGCGCATGATTTGAACATACCCTTACAAGTAATCAACAGTTTTGTCAATGCTAGACACCCTTAGTGGACTACCTCTCATCATGACTGAATCACCAATGAGGAATGATATACCGTGATATGGAGATGATAAATCAAATCAATTGATTGAGAGAATCACATCCCAACATCTCGATAGCTACTTTGAAATTGATGCAATTGTCTGTAAATCAAACCTAAAACAAAGATTTATGCCTTGCGCAAATGGCTCAATGAGAAAAATTTGGGGTTGGGGACATAGTTTGGTATTCAAGGGACATTATTCTCACCTGTTGGTTGACCTCTGTAACCTTAACTAAAAGTTCAAAAATTTTGCCAGAGAAATTCTGCGGGCATCTTATTATAGAGTTGACTTGGAATTGGTGAAAGGATTATGAACAATTTTAGATCTTTCAAGATGCTTTAGAGTTTCTTTTTTATTGGTTTTAAGGTTTTCTTAATTTGCTTGACTAAGTTATGATGTCGGTCTACGCTTCTTAGCATATTGATTATTCCTCTCCTGGACGAGCTTGATATTGGCAGGCAAGACAGGTCGATTGAAGATATGGTTCATGGCAAAACCCCGAAGCAAAACAAAAACGAGGATTTTAGTGGAATAGAACAATGGATGTCAAGTCAAGGGTACCATCAGCCCGGTATCAAACGGAAATAGGACCAACATGGGCCAGAAATTGAAGCTCAACTGATAAAATCTTGTAACGTACAAAAAAGCACCACAGAGCCAGTGTTTTGAAAATGACCAGATTTTGCATGGTTTCGCTTCCTCCAGTTTTTCCAAGCAAAATTAGCTTTCGGTAAACATTCTCAAAGTGGTCACTAAAATTCACTCATTAACATTGTCGATGAATACGCTGCATCAAAATTCCTGAGTTGACTTAGTTGTAGCTTGATGCCTCAGTTGAACCAAGGAAAAACAATACGTTACCTGTTAGTGTTCCTACAGTCATATATACCTCCAAATCCACAGCCTATAGATAAGTCTCAGTTTCAAGTTGTTTCAGTTGAAGTAGTCCAACTTCCGTACAAATACTCACACCTGTCCAACAGCGAGGTAGCGATGCCGACCATTGGGACCAGAGGCGCGGGGCGAGTGTGATCAAAGGCAACAATGTCGATGGTAGAATAAATTGGATGGTTTCGGGGTTGTTGCAATGGCTGTGACAACGACAATGAAAGAGTGATTTTATGATGTCGTTAAGGGGTGTACAGTGGTGAATTAGCATTAGTCTCAGCTTCATATATGGGAAAAATCGAGAGAGAGGGGCGTTCAAACGAACAGGTTGCTTCTAAATGCATACAACTGCACAGGAAAGAGATAAAGGGGCAAAAACGCACACATGACATGATCAGAAAAACATATCAAGATCAATTCGTTTTTCATAAAGCATAAAGAAATTGCATCAACTATTGGCCGTTCACCGCGAAAGAGATGTTTAAATAGAGGCGTCTATAATTACACCTTACAGAGGCCAAAAATTTGATAAAACACGCCCAACGCCCAACATTAGCTTTTAGGGAAATCTCTATTCAACCACTGCCAATAGATCACCCGCTTTGACAAAGCAATGTCTGGCATCTCCTCCGAGATCCACCTGCGGAAATCACAACAAATTCATCAATTCGAATGCATGAGTATTAATAACATGGGAGGCGCAAGATATGCTTTAAAAGTTAATTTGCTTCACAAGGACCAACAACATCTACCCAGTATCAAAACTGTTTCGCCTACACTGCTTGAAGAGAGGACTTGAAAATCGTCCAGAGTCATTCCTCAATGACCAGCCATTGGTAATTTTAGAGAGATTCATGAAAAGAAAGTTGCAGGATAGCATCCAACTGAATATATTGTTTAGACAGAGGAACCAACAATTTCCCTATCCAGAGACCTCTTCCTTCTGCATAGCTGAACCTCTTTACGCCAACTCTCGGAATAGATTCATCGAGGATGGATTAGAGGGAAAGGTATACTAAAAATTTCTAAAGGAACAAGTTCCTTGTCATTTGGGGTCTTCTTCAGCCGTCCAGGCAAGCTAAAGTATCCATCACGGTACAGCAGTCAAACAGATTCAAGAAATGATAGTGTTTTGAGTAATGACAAATCTCCACTGAAGAACTTGATGCAGCAAAAGGGACATCTAACATTGTTGGAAGGCTGGGTCATATTTGATAATCACAGGAGGAATGTAGATGGAAAGATGCCATTCACGAAGAATCTTAAAGAAAACCGGCATACCTCGTAGGCACTTACATCAGAGAATAGCACCTGCAACATAGAAACATTTCTTCGGTTGAGAATTCAATTCTTTTTCGGCTGTAAAAAAAGACTCATCTAACCAACTACAACGTAACACAGTTACATGAATGCATCCCATTGAAGCTACAGCTTAACAAGCATAAATTAGAAAGACAACTCATCCTCACCAGCACAGGGAGGTTTTCTAGATATAAATACCAGAAAACAAAAATCCCTAAGAGCCCAACAAAAGAAAATCTGCCACTCTATCTCCCTCTCTTGGAACCAAAAGAAATCTAGTATCTCTGACTCTCAAGAAGATGGCCCCCAGAGCAATGATCTCCCACAATGCGTTTGCAGAGAGCTTAAGAATTAGCACGTGAGAGTTTTTTTTGCTTGTGCCAGGGTTTGAACCCCGGACTTCCCTCCCCACCCCCAACCCCCTTGCCACCAGGCGTGCCTTGGTGGTGAATTAGCATGTGAGAGTTGACAAGATATGGAATGAGAAAAAGACGATGTTATAGTAGAACTACGAAGTGCAATATGAGCATCACCATTATACTAATTCAGGTTATCTTGGAACTTCTGGAACCAACTGTAAGACGATTCCCACTCCACACACACATACACAAACGCATGCATAAGCACAGAATTTCCTACCTTCTTTCCAGAATCCACAACCCCCGCTTCTGTGCCAACAGAAAGAACCTGTAACAAGGGTATTGGGTTCATCTGAGAGATTTTGCCAGTAATCCTGATTGAAGCTGAAATAAAATTTGATTAACATAATATGGTAAATTGCAGTAGTGTACTCACCTCGCCCATCAGATAACGCTCAAATTTGACAGCAGATTTGGGCAACAAAACTCCACCAGCAGATTTCTGCAGCATTAAGCAATAGATCAAGCAAAAGTGCTACGAGGAATTGAGGATTATGCCGTATATGCCACGACACATAGGTTGCAATGCGTGATAATTCTTGCTGGTAAAGAACACCATCCAGATAAACCATTGCTATTTAATTAGGACTGACATGAGCTTAGTTATAACAAAATTCCTTCTAGATCGTACCCGGTACTAGTGGAGTCGAGCATAGACACACACAAATCTTCCACTCCATCTGAACCGCTCAATAAACAAGACTATAAATCATTTTTGTCCAAAGTGTGTGCTGCTTGGAATACAGCATCCGCAGAAAACAAACTGCTGTCCGATCCCTTTTAACGGTTCTTCAAATAAAAATTGCCATGAACAAACTGCTATTCGATCTGAACTCGATCACATATCAGCATTCCCACTTGCATGATACATATTCGAGGCAAAGCACAAAGCGCTTGTAAGGCTCAAGACAAGTCAGCAAGCCATGAATTCGAAATAGCAAAACTGACTCAAAACAAGGGGACAGTTCGAATTACCCAAGGAGAAGAATTTCAAGGAAATGTACCTCAGGGAGCTCCTCAAGGCGAACCAGGACTCTATCAGCTTGTGGGACAACCTTCATTCCCCCAACAAAAAATTTCACCACCATGAGATTAAGCCCCAAAGACCCATTTGCAGCAGCGCATTGTGCAATTCAACGGAACAGAACAGCAAAGGAAACGAACCCCGTCAAAGGGGCATTCGCGAATTCTTCAAAAGAAAAAAGGGTACCTTGGTGGGTTCCCATTTCGTGGCAACCGCGTTGATTCTCAAAGAGGTTCTTCGCAGCCCTGCTCGGGGTCGAAACACGGTCGTTAACCAAAACAGAAACGGCAAAAGGCGAAGCGAAAGGAGATGATGCGCGTGCAGAAGGTCTTACTTGCACCGAGGAGCCTCTGGTTGGACAAGGAGGGAGCGGCGGGTCTGACGGAGAAGGGTCTTGGGAACGTGACGAACGTGGACGCCATGGATGAGGAGATGACCAGTGCTGGTGTGCGCGTCTCTGTTGCGGTGGCTGCTTTCAGAACCCAAAGCCCTGCGCTTTTTACTAAGTCCTTCAAGCTCGAGGAGGAGGATAGCGAATGGAGCATAAGACTTTCGTCAGCACTTGGGGCCGGAGTTCCAGAGAGTTCCTGAAGATTAGGGTGCATTTACGTATATTTCGCGAAAAAGGTGACGTTTTTAAAAAAAAATATTTTCTATAAAGTTTTTTTTTTTTTTTGGTTAAGATAAGAATAGTATTACTTTTCAAACACCAAGTACAAGAAAAGACAACCCAAACCGCTAGCCAGGAGGCAGGGATGGGTCAGCAAGAACTAAACAAAGCCCAAAAAGAACGGGCAAGTACAACAAAGAAAGGAAAAAGAAAGTATAAGACACCTAGAAGCTCCCAAAAAGAGATCAGTGTACATGAAATATAGATGGGGAAAGATCCCATCTTCTCTGGATGGCACGGTTGAGAGGAGAGTCATGGATGCTGCCCATAGAGTGTGCCTTATCCTTCACAGCTTTAACCAGGTGTTTGCGGATACCTGGAATGTATACCTGTTTTCTATAAAGTTATTTTTCGGTAAAATGATAATAATTTTTCTTTTGTGTTTGGCTAAAACCTGAAAATAAGCTAAAAAGTTTTCCGTTGTTTGGTATAGATATTTTGATTTGATTTTTCAAAATAAAAATACACCATTCGGATTCTAGTAACTTACACGTAAATAATTGAAAAGCTGAGTATGGATACTACAATCTTGGGTTCGGTCTCGATGGACCTCGATTCGGGCACTGGAGACTGAGGCATGGGCACCGGGGCCCAAGCTCGGGCCTCGATAGACCCGATAAAGGGCGCCAATGTCCTAGGCCTCAGCCTCGGTAGACCTTGGCTTAGGCATTAGGGACCTAAGCTTGAGCGCCGAAAACCCAGACATGGCCTTTGTGGATTTGGGGCCGAGTGCCGAAGATCAAAGCTCGAGCGTCGGGGACTCGAGCACGACCTTTGTAGACCCTGGCTTGAATGTTGGGGATAGAACTCGGGTATTGAGATCAAACGCGCCATCTTTGTAAACCCAAGTGCCGAGGCATCGAGCACGTGTACTAAGGCTTTGGGCACGACCTAGATGGACTAGAGGGCTGGCATCAAGGCCTGGGCTTGAACTCAATTGACTCGAGCACGGGGTCGAGGTCCTAGGAAAGAGCATTGAGGTCACGAGCCCTATCTCGATGGGCTTGGGCTCTGGTGTCGGAGACCTAATCTTGGACACCAAGAATCCGCATGCGCCGCAAGATAAGCAGGAATGAGATATATGAGATTTCCATATTAAATTTACTTTTGTTATATTTTCCTGACAACGTAATATTGTGACGTCTTTTCTTGCTCTTAATAATCTTTTGACTCCTAAAATTATGATTGTCATGTGCTAAGTTATAAATATCATAATTCGATAATCCCTCATCCCTCCTCGTATCACTTCTCCTCTTCGTTTTTTAATTTTTTGGCCATTAGTTGGCAACATCCTTATTTTCCATTTTTAACTTTCTAATTTTCATTCTTTTCAAGATAATAATAGCTCGTTTAATTAGTAAAGTTATGATTAAAAGTGAAAATGAGCCAAATCAAACAATTACCGGCCGTTTGAGATAATTTAAGGATCTTCCGCAATTTATTAACAATCACATTAGTAGAATGTCCCTCAATTTTCTTATCTATTTATAATTCTTATTTATCTTTTTGAAAAATTTCATAGTTTATTTAATCAAATAAATTAGAACGATACAATTAAAGGACAATCGTGGCAATTTTTGTCATTCTTTACATGCTATTTATTTCTATTCGAATTTAAGACAAGAATGGATTTAATGCATATTTTTTTTAAAAAAAATTACACCTTTTAACGTGCCAACGAAAAAACGACGTCGGCGTTGTCGTCGTCGTCGTCGTCTTCTTGCTTGCTCAGGGATCGGCGCTCGCGAGGTGTCACTGCATTTTCCGCGCCGCCGCCGTCTCCCACCTTCGGGCGCGGGGACATCCGGCCGCGAAACGCCGTCCGCCGCCGCCGCCGCAACACCCTCTGGCTCCTACGGATGTCAGCTAGCCTGCGCCGGGTGCGCAACCCTCGAGTGCATTACCCTGCCTCCGTCCCTCCGTCTCAACCGAAGTCGCACTCCATAGTAGACCCCGGAGCGAAAGCGTCCGTTCACTTCACGCCCTCTCACCTCCAAGAAACCCCAGCTCCTCGAACCCATTTCAGGCGAAGCCTGTCGCGCTCCCCTTGCTGCTCTAGCTCGACCGACGGCAGTCCCGGCTTCGGGTTCTTGCGTCAGTTCTTGCCCCGTTCGAGCTCGCGCGCTGATAATTTGTGCTTCCTTAATTCGCACGAAAGGCGAAGGCTCATTGTCGGATTATCCAGACTGATAAAGCGGAGACAAGGGTACGTCTTGAAGGCCTTTTTCGGTACATTCTGCCCCTTTTTCCTGGTGAAGATATTGAAGAATTTGCAATCCCGCCATACTGCTTTTGCATTCTTCAAGCTCGTGTTCGCAGGCGGTTCCGAGGAGGAAGTCCGCTCGTGCTGCGTGGCTGCGCATATGTTGGCGGCCGAGGATCTCCGTCTCCTCGCGCAGGATATCACTTCGTGGGTGATCAGTAGAATTGGGTCGTGCAGGAGTAAGGAATTGGTAGAGTTTATGTGGGAGAAGCACGGCATTTATGAAACTGATTTCTCCATTCTTGATACGCTTATGCGGGCATTTCTGAATGTGGGGATGAGTGAGGAGGCGGTGGGGATTCTGAGTAGGACGAGGGAAGTGAACCTGATGCCTAGCGAATCTGCAATGGTTATTCTTTTGAAGTCTTTGCTTAGAGTAGGTGACTTCAGTAATCTATGGAATCTGTTTAGAGACATGATTTTTAGGGGACCTTTTCCTTCAACTAAATCTGTAAATGTAGTGCTTCTTGGGTTTTGTAGGAAAGGCCGTGTTACAATAGCTGAGAATTTGTTTCATGTGATGGGAAAATTCGGTTTCAGACCTGATGTTTATTCTTACAACATTCTGATTGGCGCATATTGCGCTGGTGGGAGGGCATTGGTAGCAATAGACTGGGTGTATCTTATGATTGAGAGAGGTTGTAGACCTAGCAATGTTACGTTAAATACTGTCATCAGTGCCTTGTGTAAAGATGGCAATGTGGCAAAAGCAAGACAATTTTTCGACTGTGTCCCCGAGATGGGTCTTTCCAGATATACTTTCATGTATAACTCTCTCATGGACGGGTATGTTAAAGCAGGGGACATTCTTCAGGCAAATATGCTTTACGAAGAAATGCGGAGCAATGGCATATCTCCTGATTGTGTCACCTTTAATATTCTGGTTGGTGGTTATTACAAGTTCGGAAGGGAAGATGATGGTGATAGATTGTTCAAGGATATACTTGCGTCTAACTTGCTTCCCAAGGATTCCCTCTATGATATAACGGTTGCAGGCTTGTGTTGGGCTGGTCAAATAGATGAGGCTGTGGAACTTCTGGGGGATATACTTGAGAAAGGAGAACCAGTAAACTTGACTGCATTTAATACAATTATTGCTGCTTATGGTAGGTTTGGGATGCACGATAAAGCCTTTGAGATTTATCAGCTACTTACGAGATTTGGTCTGTCACCTTCTTCATCCACATCCAGCTCTCTTCTTTTGGGTTTGTCAAAGAAAGGAAGGTTGCAAGAAGCCAGAGGTCTTTTGTATGATATGATGGAAAGGGGTTTCCCGGTCAACAAAGTGGGCTTTACAGTTCTCTTGGATGGATATTTGAAAGTAAGGGACATAACTCAGGCAAAGAGTTTGTGGGATGAGATGGAACTCAGGGGTATATCTCCTGATGCTATTGCCTTCTCAGCCTTCATCAATGGACTATCAAAAGCAGGTTTTGTGGAGGAGGCATACGATATTTTTCAGGAAATGTTAAAGAAAGAATTAGTTCCAAACAGTTATATCTACAGCGCTTTGATTAGGGGTTTTTGTGACTGTGGGAAGCTAAAGCAAGCAGTGAGGTTGCAGAGAGAAATGAGGCAAAAGGGTTTCTTACCGGATGTCTTTACTTCCAATGTTATTATTGATGGTTTCTGCAAACAGGGAAAACTGAAGTCTGCTATGGGTGCGTATATGGATATGCATCGAATTGGGTTAACCCCTGATATAGTCACATATAACACTTTGATAAATGGGTATTGCAAAGCATTTGACATGGCTAGTGCTGATAAATTCATGAATGAAATCTATGCCAGTGGGTGGAACCCAGATATTACAACGTTTAATATAAGAATCCACGGTTTTTGCTGTAGCAGGAAAATGAGTAGAGCAGTGATGACACTTGATGCGCTTGCTGCAGCAGGTGTTGCTCCAAATATAGTCACATATAACACAATGATGAATGGCATCTGCAGGGACATACTAGATCGTGCGTTGATAGTTACTGCTAAACTGATTAAGATGTCTTTCATTCCAAATGTGGTTACGGTAAATACATTGCTGTCACAATTTTTGAAGCAGGGAATGCCTGAGAGAACCTTATGGTGGGGGCAGAAATTGAGTGAAATTTCATTCGGCTTTGATGAGGTTTCAGATAGAATTATTGAGAGAGCCTATGAAAGCACGCAGAATAGTGCTGAGCTGTTCAGTGGTGCCTCTGAAAAGAGACTCTTTTTGGATTCCTTGATGTACATTACTTACAATTATATGTATAGAAATAGGCAGTATATTGAACCAAGTCGTAGTGTGATTAAATTTATGAGTAATGGTGTTGGTGCACCATGAAGGTTGAAATGTGACGAGTACTTGGTTCAGCTGTGAATGATGCAGACTCTCATGCAATGGTGGATGAACATCTACCTATTCTCAAATTTATTGTACATGCTGTATATTGTTTGGCACAGAAGATGAAGGACTGTTACTGTGGGGCTGAAGAAATATCATCAAGTTGATCTCATTCTGCCTATACAAATGAAGATTTACTGATAAGACTAACAGGTTTGGTCTTCCTATTGCTTTAAAGTTTGTAACCATAAGTTGTAATAGTTCTTGCCCTGCTGACTCTTTTATAGTTAACGCCCGGTTTAAATTCCATATCAATGTAAGTGATAGCAAAAACAAAAGTGTTAATTAGCTGTAGAGTTGTACTTGTAGCTTACCGATTTACTGTTTAAGTTATTAGAGTTCCTGAAACGAGTATTCACAAGTTGATAATGAACTTTAAATGGGCTTTTATCTTGAGAGGGTGGGGTTTGGGAGGAAAGTTGACTGGCAGTTTTTGCTGGGACGTCTTGTGGCTAACTGCTACTTAAGATTGAATGGAAAAATTCTGGCTGAGTGACAATGCTGTCAGATTTGCCTCTTGAAGGCATATGGGACTAGAGCCATGAGTTCTTTTGGCAGAGTGAAATTTGGTGGTGATTTTTACTTCTACCAAAGAAAATGCATCAATCTTATGATTGCATATCATCTATTACTCATAATGTTTGGGAGTAATTCCCCTGATGTAGAAATTTTTAGCACCAATTGCCAAGCATCAATTGGAGAAAAACCCCTAGTAATGGTGTCTCCAGATTGACTTAACTTTTGCTTTTAGTCTAATCTAAATCTTACGGCTCATGGATTTGATCTTTTTTAATTTGAAACACCCAAAACTCTCAAATATATAAATGTTGGCATGTAGATTCATAAATAATTCTTTCATAATCTTTTGAAATCTGGACAATAAATTTAAATTTTGGTTTGAAAGCAAACAACTACCTTTTGCTTTGTTCAATCTAGAACCATTGCGTGCATCTGTTAGAAACTATCAAAAGATTGTTGAGATCACATGAAAAGTAAAATGCAATCTTCTGGTGACAATATTCTGAATTACTATATTTATTAAAACCCTTCCAGAAAACGAAAATATTCTGAAAACACTTCCCTGACTGGTAAACTTTCAAAATAATTGCTCTATACTTTGAGATTTGATCTGCTATATACTGAAAGAGACTAAGGAGACCTGTGCATGGATGGTAGCTCTAAATAAACACGTAGCTGCTCTTGATCAGCCTTTATTTCTCTTTCCAAATCGGACTGGTAATGTGGAGTCATGAATGTCAGCCTGGGGAGAAAAATTTACCTTGACCTTAGCCTTTGAGTTCTACCTATGAATACTCGAGAGATCAGCTAAGTTTATCTTCATGTGGTTGCATTGGTCAGGATATGCTGCATGACTCCTATAAAGTCTGTGTCCGTCTTTGATTTTGGAGAAAGATTTTAGGTGTAAAGAATAGCCTTTAGTCTCTCTCCATCAGATTTATTTGAGTTCAATTTAGCAAGTTGTTAGCTCCAGTTTGAAGTCCACCTTTTCAGGAATGCAGTTACTTTATCATGACCAAGAAAGATTTAGGGATTAGCACGGCTTCATTTCATATAGCACTTTAAACTTTTGAAGGGTGTGTGAAGAAAGCTTGTGCTAGAAGGGATAGCTAGGTTCTTTTTTCTGATTATTTGCACATGCATCCACAACTTAAATGCACTTTCCTTATTTGAGCTTTTGCGGTGCTTTATGTTCCACTGAGAAATGAAACAGATGCTCCGGATATGATATGTTAATGATGTTGGAGTTCCTTTTGCCGTTTTGGTTATAGGAAAAGTGCCATCGACCTTCAACTTTTTGGTCTTGTGGAGCATCATATTGTGTGAAGACAGCAAAGAACAAATTCGGTTGGGACTGTTTTTGAACACATGCCTAAGAAAAGCTAATTTATGGTACATCCAGCTCTCATGGCAGACTAAGATTGGGAGACTACTTGGAGGAACCCAAGTATAAGCTTATCGGGTTGAAGGGTTAGGAGTTCAGGTAACATATCGAATTACTATCTTGTGTGGCTTCAAATTAATTATCAGGCAATGTTGATTGCCGATTACATTATCTTCAAGATTGATTGAAGAGGTTCTTTCTTCCTAGTGAAAGTGGCAAATTGGATGAGTGCTTTTGCACAGGAATGATTTAGGCTCCCCATATTTCTCATGAGATCTGGTTTCTCTTAGTCTATGTAATGTGAAATGATCTCTTTTTAGTTGCTGTACTGATCCAATGCAGAATTGCCCAGAACTGAAGTTGTTCAGTGTGTGGTTGCTAAAAGCACCTTTTAGGAAATTCAGACAGCGTTCATATTAGTTCTCTGAACTCTTCTCTATACAATCATGGCTTAGAGAGAGAGATGGATTAGATGGCCCTTGTTTGTGATCTTCGCAGTGCATGTTTTCTTTAGGTTAAATTTGGTAATATGTCCTTAGTGGTTCTGCATAATATTTGTGTTGACTTTAAAAAATTTCTCTGCTTAAGATCTGGAAGTGGATAATTGCAGTAGCAATTAAAATCTTGGTATCATACTCAGTTCTGCTTACTTCTAGATGATTGTGCAATTAAGTCCTTTGAGAAGATTAGTTAGAATCCTATTCTTGGTTAATACCCTCACTTGAACTGTCCAGGAAAAAGATTTCTGTTCCGGCATGGATTATCTTAGCCTATACAATTCCATGCAGGAAGAAGGATTTTGATACCATTTATGGAGTCCAATGGGGAGAATCTATCCGTTGCAAAATGGACCCACTAGGCCATTGAGTCCAAATCTGATGTGGAGATCAATCTGTTGCCTACTCAGTTACCTGGATGCATATCTCAAAGAACTAAGCATCAACTGTTCTTGCTAAACTGCTTTATAACAACCCACCTCTCCACACTCATGTTTCTCTTCTTTGTTTATTTTCTAACTAGTTTATAACGGTAGATCTATGAATTAGATAGTTGGATTGAGAAAAGTTCATCAATTCTCAAGATTTGTTCAGTGGAGTGTGTGTGTGTCTCGGATTTCCCGGAAAAATTTGCAGATGGTGGCTGGATCAAGGGTTATGATGAACTGTTGAGAGTGAGGCTTCGTGTTCCTGGCACGTTATTTTCATTTTTTCGTGCATGTGTGGTTTTGGTTCATTCCATGGCTCAACTTCTTACAAGGATACATGCTACCAGCTGCATATCCTCGTACATTTGGAGGGGAAAAAGCTGAAATACTAGTGTTTCCAGACAAAACTTTTTGAGTGAAATCTTTCTTTACAATCTGGACAGAAGAGTGACTGTTCTGCCAAATAGTATCCCATCAGAATTTTCTAGTATTGAAAAAAGTCTGCGATTTTTATGACTTCTAGTTTGATATGACCATTCATGACTGGCCTATGTTGTTGGTCAAGATTTTTAATTGTCAGAATCTACCTTTCCTATTACTGTTGAGAAGTGCAATTTTGGCGCAATGGATTCATAGTCATTTGTATTGTAAAATCAGAAGATATAGTTTTTATTTTTCTAGATTCAAAAGATCTAATGATGAAGTTTAATCTGTGTTCTTTATCTCTTTGTAGATACTTTCTGATTCCGATGCATGCAGACATCCTTCCTGCCTTCCATCGGAGAAAAATTAGCTTTCTTATCATTTTCAGCTTGATTAATTTATGATGGTTGATCTAGCTGAATCTAGTTACTGGCCAAAAAAGAAAATCTAGCTTAATTTAGCTTTCTCGGTTTTTATGTGTCTATTACATTCCATCTGTTTTGCAGTTAATGATTTGATATGAAGTAAGTGATGGACTGGGGCCACAAGAATGCGATGGTTATTATATCTGATTTTCTTGGGCAAGTGATTGGAACGGCATGTATTTGAGCTCCTGATTGCATTGAGACTGGCAGTTTAACAACTAAGAGCGAGGTGTGGAGTTCCAGCATGGTATTGCTTGAGTGACTCGTCTGCAGACGATCACTTCAAGTGACCAGCCCCAGGCCAAGAGCTTTGAGTTTTGGTGGAAATGGAGCAGTTTATTCATCATCATCAAAATTTTTCGGACGCAATATATCAGAAGTGATCATGCCCATGGCGAATGTTACATGCAGGCCTTCTTCTATTGCTTCCTTCCCCGCTCACTTCCTCACAGAATGGAAGGAACTGATTAACGAGTTGGCTATTTTGGGGCACTTAACCTGCTCTGGTATGTGCTTCAAGTTCCTGATCATAAGAGAGAAAAGTTGAACAGGAATATGTGCTGCCCGTGGTCAAAATAAGATCAAGCAAACTTTTTTAGCGAGAGAAGAGGTAGTGACATTTGCAATCTATTTTCTTCTATTATCAGGAGAAGGTCTGGTCGAACTGTAAATTTGGCAGATTTCTACATTGAAGCTTTCCGGTCTCTCGTGTCAATCACAGAATATCCAGCATTTTATCCCAGAAAAAGAAAGGTAATTCTACATCCTCACCAGTCCCCTTGAATGCTTCGGCAAACCACAGCAGCTTTAATACAATCTTTGGCATTTTGTTTTCTCAAAACAGAATATGTGGGAAATTGAAGCAGTTTATAATTGATTTTCAAAGTTTTTGGTTTGACTTTTAGGAAGGTTATATTTCCGCAGCCAAAAAGGTTGATGCCATAGACCTTTTGAAGTGCGTCCCATTTTAGAAAACCTTCTGCGTTCAGATCAGCAAGAGTCGAAACTAAAACCAAAAGTTAAGTGGCGGCCCCCATTCCTTATTTCCCATATCCAGAAGCTAGCTCTAAAACTTTACCATAAAACTTATCAAAGAAGAAATATTGACAAGCACCGAAAATATGATTCTGTCGATGTCCATCGTCGCCCTATGCATACAATCAAGATATGATTACTTTGATTGGAGTTTAATATCAAATGTATTTCATATCTTCTTACCATTCCATATGTAATTGAGCAATTGGCTTCTAGGGGAATCGAATTGATTGATCTGTATGACTCTCTGTGAACTTCACCGGAGCGTTCACCGACATCGGCCTTCCGATATTCAAGTTCGCGTTTATGTGAGAGAGAGAATTCAGGAGATGAGAAATGGCCAACCCTGTACTTGTGTGCTTGAATCGCTATTCTATAGGTTACCCCTTGAGTGGGCTGTCGAGACATACTCGATGAGTGGTGATCTTCGCATGACACATAGATAAGACGGCTTGACAAGTGACGTTTGTACCAACTTTAGGGATCAATGCATGTCTAGTCTTTTAGATAGCATTCATGATTCTTTCCTAGAATGAGGTGATCTTAAAGTGTTGTCTTGTCAAGTGCTATCTGCAGCTTGGACCTGGAAAATCATGTTCTATCGGGTCTTCATGTCGGGTCGTGCACTTGTATTGTCGGCTTAGAAGGAATATGTCTATCAATAGATTATTTAAAACCGCTTCTCACTTACCCTCCTCTCACTTTGTCTCATCAGTTAGCTTGACAGGTCGAAAGTAAATGGTTTCTAATTATTTCCTTCCTGACTTGAGAATTGATGCGAAACAGAAGGAAATCAAGATGTCACATTTTGGGCCATCGGAATTAGTAGCCTATATCTCGACTATGGGACATCGATGTAACGAACGCCCATTGCATGAACTTTGATTTCTACTCTGAGATTTGTGTGGGGGCATGTAGACGAAGTTACATTGACAATCTAGCCCATCGATGGTGGCAAAATCGACAATCAATTGTGACCATTGATTTCTCCGTTAATTGTGAATGTTCTTTAGAGCGGGATTTCTCGGGCTAATTTTGGAGGGTTGATTTTTTGAACGGTCGAATTGGTACAGTCCATTTCTCACGTATTTAAGGTTCGGATTCTCCAACTCATATTCGCAAAAAATTGCAGAAAACTTATCTCAAAATCAAATTCGCCTTTTTCCCTCTCCCTCAATGCTGCTTCTACTATGGGCAAATGGCTAGCTCAAGCTCTCAGATCGGGGTTCCTACATGTCAGTCTTCTTCTCTTTGACATAGGCCCGCTGAGCCGCCTTCTTCCTCTTGGTCTAGACTGGCTACACCACCTACAACCTCCAACCCAGAAGTTCCAACGACCTCGTAACTAATGTCATCATCTTCTCTCCAAGATTCTTGCACGCGAAGTTTTGCACGTCGTGTTCTTTGATGTCGTCCAATTGGCATATAAGACGCTTTGGAAGCTTGTCATCTCATCTCCCTTGAGAGCTGTCAACCTTCTCTTATATTGCATCTACATAGATCTTGTTCACAGTTTCTGTCTACTTACATCTGGTGAAACAATCCTTTGTTTACTAATGCGGACCTTATGTCCTCAGGCAGATGGGAAAGGTGGCAAAAGGACCAGGAAGAAGGTATGGGAAGCAGATCACCGGGTGTCAGTCGAGGATTTAAAGAGTGTTTCTGACAAGCTTCCGACGAGCACGTGCCTCGGCATCTTCATAGTCGAGGGCCAATGATAGCCGTCAGCCTTGCTTTATGGGCTAACGCTCGTCCTGTGTGTGAACTCCACAAACTCCATGCATTTCCCTCCTAACATAGTCTGATCTTTTCGGCAGGACACATCAGAGCAAGGGCCGAGAGAAACTTTGCCGGGGTAAGTTACCGTCTGTTAGAACATATGGCGCTGCCCTCCATTAGGCTATTTTCTTTTCTTAACACCTCTATCACCTTTAGTATTATGGAATTGCCATCCATTAGCTCTGGATAGGTAGGTTCCCCTTTTCAACATGGGCATATAAGAGCCATACTGGATTAAGTGGACTGAATCATTTTCGACGACAAAGGTGTTGAAAACTGTCATGCACGCGAAATGGATTTCGGATCACTAACAAAGTGTACCTCAAGTATGTTGAATGTTGATGTTGAAGTAACAACACATTCAATCTTGCCTAGTCTCTCTTGCATTGAGTTGTTGGGCAATGTTCATTTTCGTTGCTAGTATACATGATTTTCAACTACTTATGCAGTGAAAACTACCAGATTGATGTAACTGCAAAGTGCTACCATGTCAAGTGTGTAGGCACAAGACTAATATGAGAATTCGTTTGGTACAGAGGTCATACTTAAAGCGAAGAAGAAAAGCAAAAAAGAAAGAATCCTATTTAGAAACTTAGCCCCGTCAAAGATTGATCTGATTAATAAATTTAAGTTCGAAAAGTCAGCCGCCATGAGTAACTTGAGTTCGCAACTTATTAAAGTTGATGGTAACCTTTCGTGGAAAAAGAAAAATGCAAGTTCGCTTATTTATATAACTGGTAAGTGTATAGTTAGTGATCTTGCTAAAAGAAACGAACAAATTAATTTTACGTGGTTATTAACTTATTCGTGTGGCTGATAAGTTTTTAAGACAGACTGGTGATGGCGATGCAACGTGTAAATTTCATCGCGAGGACACAGCTTTCGGCAGACAGGTTTCTTTCTTGAGAGAAAAAAACGACACAAATTCACTCTGAAAATTAGATTCTGGAGCAGCAGACTGCTAAAGTACATACATCCCTGAGATCTATTCATGTCAAGAAGCAGGAACATGTAGATTCATACAAAATGATAAACAAAACAATCTATTTACCATCTCTCTTCCGTTACCTGTACAAAGGAAGAGCCGAGCCCAGCCGAGCCGAGAGAAAAATCTCATGTTTATATGACATTGAGCGAAAATATTGGAGTAATCCGATTGCATTAAGAAGAGTAAGATTTTATTGCACTCTTGCCCTCTGCATGATCATAAATCTTCTCCTGCTCGCGCTCTCAACATGCTCTCCCAATTTAGCTAAATGGGCCATTCGCCTTTTCCATGACTCAGAAGTTCCGGATTCACCAGGCTTCGATTCAGAGTCGCCCGGTTCATTCTCACTAAAGTCGGAGCTCCTATCTGCTGCCTGACTTGCATCATCTCCGGTACCCGAAACCTGTATTATCTCCTGCAAACTGTGCACCACTTGACTCATCTTCGGCCGATCTTTTGAACTCTTTAACAAGCAACTGTCTGCTAATTTAGCAATCTTGCGAGCCGCACTGATTGAGTACTGATTCTCGAGTCGGGGATCAATTATTGAGCTGAATTTCTTACTATCAGCAGGATACTGTTTCACCCATTCCAAAAGTTTTTGTTCAGTTCTCGGACGGTTCCTCTCCAGTGATCGCCTTCCAGTGAGCACTTCATACAAAACAACACCGAAACTCCACACATCGCTTTTAGTTGTCAAGTGACCAGTTTCAATGTAATCAGGAGCAGCGTATCCATGTGTTCCAACCACCTGGTCAAGAAAAAGTTATCATAAGCAATGAAGTCGTAAAATTCTTCTGTTCCCATTCCAGATTTGGTTCATATGAAAAAATAACGATTTTAGATAAGCCATGCACTGAATTTTGAGAAAATGTTCTGCCCAGAATTGAGACAGGCTATTGGTCATTCCAACAAAGCCAAACACCTTTGTTTTTTTGGTCTTATGGATAGATCTTCAAATTGGAAAACATTGTCAAAGCTCCCATAGTTACTTTCCTTGTTGAGAAAAAGGATTTGAGCACCGTGAAAACTTTTAGCTCAACAAATGTTACCAAGTCCTCCACGGAAGAACAATTACTGTCTCTAAACAATCGGCTACAGGGGGTCGAGAATGAGTTAAGTGTAACTTACAGCAGTTGAAACATGAGTACGGTCATGTGTTGGTCCCTCCCGTGCAAGCCCGAAGTCTGAAAGCTTTGGTTTGAAGTCCTCATCCAATAATACATTGGAGGACTTATAATCTCTGTGTATCACCTACACGTTCAGAGCGAAAGCAAATCGATTTGAATGGAGGATACAAAATTCCTGACAATAGCCTGGAGCTTCGCAACTCAGCCCATAGTAGACAAATGATGCAGCTGATAACTTTTTAGTACATCAAACAATGACTCGAAACACTAGCATCAGTATGTATAAATAATGAAGAATAGGAAATGATTGCTATTGAGTCGCTTGATTAGAAACATCATATAGATACTGAGTAAGTTGGATTGCTGAATACTTAAATTATTGGAACAAAATCCAGCTGAGAAGATTGGAAAACCACAACTGTTTTTCCAATAGATTCCTGAAAGGGCTGCCTGTCCTTGCATAGAATCTTAGTTCTTCCACTTATTAGAGACATGTAAAGCATATTCTCATCATTCTTACTCCACTTACTGAAGACTCAAGATAATTTAAGCTTCAACCTGATCTATCGAATTTTGTTAAGTCAAAGTGATGAACTCTTTACACCTCGGTTACCAAAAAAAAAAAAAAATCTCTTCAACAGTAGAAGGTGATGAACCCAGGTCCAGCGTTTTGAAGAAAACCAACCAGCAATATGGTCCACTTGTCAGTAACATGAACTGAACATGGTTGAGTTAAATGATTTGAGTTCAATTCAACTGTCGTACGTCCTAAACAAGCTAGTTAAGAATCCAAATGAACTGATCATTGAGCAAAAATTACCACTGAACTACATCATTAACACAATGGAGATATAAGCCATTTGATGTACCTCTCCCTTTCACCAAATTAAAAAAAAAAAAAGGAGTTCTCAAGACAAAGTCGTAGAAAGATCATATATATTTGCAGCACTTTCTGTTCACTTCATGATGTGAAAAATCCGAGAAAAGCATATTGGGGGGCTGCATTTGGTCAACGTGGCTATGGTGTAGGATACTGAAAAAGGCTGTTGAACCGCATCTCACATATTTAACTAGGCGAAGACAAGATAACCAGCTCACTATAAGCTAAGTTCCTTAAATGCAAAAGGCACACATCGAGACTCGCTAGTTTTGCAAAAACAGTTGTACTCTAAAAACATAAAAAGTAAGTTTGGAAGCTAATCAAAGATGCAGAAATTGAAGCTGCAAATGTTCGAAAGTCAATGATGATCTATAATGGTACCTGAACTTCTAATCCTTCGTGAAGATAAGCCAAACCTTGAGCTGCTCCAAGTAATATTCTCAATCTAGTTTGCCAAGAAAGAGCAGCATAAGCTTTATTAAAAAGATGATCTTCCAAGCTTTTGTTTGGCATAAACTCATATACGAGAAGGTGCTGCCTTCCTCGCTCGCTGTCTTCAAAACAATATCCTATGAGTTTGACAAGGTTTGCATGCTCCACGACGCCGAGAAATTGAACTTCTGCAATCCATTGTTTATGACCCTAAACAGAAAGGACAAACATGAATACGATAGATGGAAAATTCTAGCTGCGGAGCATCTACTTGACCTATCAATTGAATATACTGCTATTTCAATTAAACGATGGCCCACTCAAATTTTTTTTAACAGAGTTGTGCCAAATCGAAAATCTGATCTTGATCTCTGAATGAGGAGAAAACAGGTTCATTGGAATATAGCCTAAATGAGGATAAGACGACAGTCACAAAGCAGGTTGTCTATGGAGAGCATCAATGCTATTAAAAGCTTAGGATAGAAAATCCAAAGAATTTCCAAATTCAAGATATGTGACGAAAAGAAGCCAACTCATTTGGACTTCTCTGTATTGTCCAAAACAAATACTGTAAAAAGAGTGCAGAATTCCGCACCTGCAACCCATCCCTGTTAAGCTTCTTAATGGCAACCTGCATCGGCTCGCCCTTTCTGTCGACAGGCTTAATGGAACCTTTATAAACACACCCAAATCCACCTTCTCCAATCTTAAGAAGCCTGCTAAAATCATTGGTTGCTTGCCTGAGCTCCGAGAAAGAAAACACCCGCAAATTGTGGGCCTTCTCCTCATAGAGTTCCGGTATACCGCGAGGCGAAGAGGCTGAGTACGACGACTTAGCAACACGATCGGTGGTGGCTGCTGAACTATCCGATTTTCTCTCCAACTCTGGCGCCGATCTCCGTTCCTTGGGTTTCGATCTGTTCTTGAAGTAGTAGAAGCACTCCATTGCATACAACTCGATGCTGTCTTCCCAGATCAAAATAGCTGGACCTTGCTTTGTGCCAGCGAATCAATAATGTGATGACTACAAATCAACAAGCAAGGATTACAAATGTAAGCTCTTCCTAGTCAAGTCTTCCATGGTGGAGATATATTTTACGAAGTCAAACAAATCACCTCCCCGACAACCGATGGGGAAAGAAAGAGACAGCAACAGCCAAGGAAAAAAGAAAATCTGCTCCAAATTAAAGAAGAGTCTCCATATCAATTTTTAATAATTCTTTGTTTCTGTTCTGTCACAATTCACCGGCTATTGATAGTCAGATACTCGTGCCTAGCTAACTAGCATTAGAAAAATAAGGTCTGACGAAATGAAAAAGAACAAACAGGTCAACGCCAATGGCACCCCCGAGCAAATTCACGCGAAAGGGGCAAGAAGAGGAGGAAACAAGCTACAAGATAACCAGACAAGAAAATTTTGTGCAGTCACCAGAAGGGAACCGTTTAACACACACGAGATCAAAGACCCAGATATGAATTCACAACACAAAACTCTTCCACAGGAAGATGCTGAGAGCATGAGAGCTAAAACTGGAAAGATTAACTACAACCTCTGAATACCCACGTGAAAAATGAGAAAAAGGAAAAAGAATTAGCATGGGAAAACTGAACCAGCGAGAGAAGACTTTGAACCATGAGAACACCCACCTGAGAGAGAGAGAGAGAGAGACAGAGAGAGAGAGAGAGAGACCGTGAACGGAAGTTCGAGAGATTTTTCAGAAAAAATCAAGAAAATGACGGCAAAGTTTGAATCAAATAACTCACCTATGGAAAAGGATCAGACTTTTCCACGCGAATTGCCTACATGCTCTGCCTCTGCTTTTGCTTCTTTCAAATGAAGAATCAGAGAGAGGCCAAACAAGATAGAAGCTTCGCACGTGGGGTGATGCGTTAGGTCGAGTTCGGTTGGCGAAGGATGACCGCGGGCGCTTTCTTGCGAGGATGGGCAACGGAAAAACTGCGCGTCTCTACATTAAACAAATCAAGGCCTGTCGAAAAGCACCAAGAAAACGATAAGATTTGGCGTGCTGACTGTTGCTGAAAAAGCTTCTCATCATGGCTTCAGCTACGAGAAGCAAGAGACCACCGTCTCTCTCTCTCTCTCTTCTCTCTCTCTGCGCGCGCAGACAAAGATGGACCCAAAGTTTCAAGGAAGCGATGCGACGAAGGTGCTGCTGATTTTGTTACGGCCAGTTTCATCTTTTCAAGAGAGCTTGCGCTTTCCAATGGAACTCTTTTCTTGGGTCAACCCAGATGAGCCCGGACAGAGACAGTTGCGTGCTTTCATGACAGCATCATTATTACACACTAAATTTAAGGTTTCGTCTTCATTGTGAACATGAAAATGAAAAACAGAGAATTAGAAATTGTAGAAAGGGGAGAAAAATATGTTAGAAAGAAAAGGAAGGAAATTAGATCAAAGGTAGAGGAATGGAAAAAGAAACATCAAAGATTGGCAATGATTTAACAAAGCCCAATAAATTAATCCAAAGATAAGAAAATTAATCGAAAGTGTACTCTTGGCATAATTCCGGGTTATCACCGATTAGACTATTGGATTAATACACATTAGAGGGGTTTTCTTTCAGTGTGATGGGATGATTAACCATTTATTTTATATCAAAGCATACTTAACTCGAGGCAAATTGTTGCTATTGATTTTTTGAATCACATATAATCTTATGAGTTGGGTATAAGACTCTCATGTGAAAGCATCGCTGATTGGAAATAATTTAATAATCCCAATATCAATTCATGATCAAAAGCAATTAAAATCTTAATGAGATAAAAGAATTAATCTAAATATAAGAAAATTAATCGAAAGTGTACTCTCGGCGTAATTCCGATTCATCATCGGTTAGACTATCGGACTAATACATATTAGAGGGTTTTTTTTTTCGTTTTAGTGCGATGATATGATTAACCATTTATTTTATACCGAAGAATACTTAGCTCGAGGTGAATTGTTGCTATTGATTTTTTGAATCACATATAATCTTATGAGTCGGGTGTAGGACTCTCATGTGAAATCATCACTGATTGGAAATAATTTAATAATCCCAATATCAATTCATGATCAAAAGCAATTAAAATCTTAATGAGATAAAAGAATTAATCTAAATATAAGAAAATTAATCGAAAGTGTACTCTCGGCGTAATTCCGGTTCATCATCGGTTAGACTATCGGACTAATACATATAAGAGGGAGGTTTTTTTTTTTCTTTTTAGTGTGACGAGATGATTAACCATTTATTTTATATCGAAGAATACTTAGCTCGAGGTGAATTGTTGCTATTGATTTTTTGAATCACATATAATCTTATGAGTCGGGTGTAGGACTCTCATGTGAAAGCATCGCTGATTGGAAATAATTAATAATCCATATATCAATTCATGATCAAAAGCAATTAAAATCTTAATGAGATAAAAGAATTAATCTAAAGATAAGAAAATTAATCGAAAGTGTACTCTCGGCGTAATTCCGGTTCATCATCGGTTAGACTATCGGACTAATACATATTAGAGGGGGTTTTTTTTTCTTTTTAGTGCGATGAGATGATTAACCATTTATTTTATATCGAAGAATACTTAGCTCGAGACGAATTGTTGTCACCGGGTTTTGGATCACGTATAATTAATCTCACGAGCTGGGTTGAGGACTCCCATGTGAAAGCATTGCCGATCAACTCAGTTTTGCACTAGATCTGAGATCTAATCGAACTTATCGGGTTTCGATTCCCCGACAAGATCATCCGTCCCGAACCCGACTAGTGTCCGTCGCCCGCAATGCTTCTCGGATCTTTTCTATGGAAAGGAGAACTTTTGCAGACAAACCCTTTTAATATGTTTGAAATCCCTAAGAACTCGTAGAACTATGGCGGGATTCGTCGCCCATCCAACATGTGCTTAAACCTTTTGAATTCCTTAGTACGGAAGCAACATGGTTCTTTCATTAAGAAAAAAGACGAGTTTCATTAAAGAGGACAACAAGCACGAGGACTAGTAAACCTCAAAAAATTCATTCGACTTCGAGTCTTTTTAAGGTTGTTGATCTCGACACCACCGCCGCCGGTGTTGCCCGTCGCTAGTGCGGTTATGCTCCTTGTACTTCTATTTCATCTCAATGGAAACTTGGGATTGACATCATAACCTATTTACACTTAAAATAGTATTTCGCCAAAATTGTTTCCGCAACGAAATATCTTTTACGGAAAGTCATTCCTTGGCTTTTAATGAGAAGAGACATGTTCTGTGGTGATTCCAAATAGAAAATATCCGGACAGACAAGAAATAACTCTAAACTTTTATTTCGAATTTTGAATTGAATTGTAAATACAAACCGTACCAGAATTTAATTGACAATAAAGCTTGAAAATACAGCTACTTCCACATAAATACATGTACACAAACTGTGCCAGAATTTAATCGACGACGAGGCTTGAGAACATGCAAAAATGTAACGCCGGAATTTAATAGACGACGCAATACCTATGATAGAGATACACACCTGAATTCAATCAACGAGACGAAATGGAAAGCTACATCTAAGGAAAAATAAAATGCAGTATAGGAAAGTAACGATAATTGAGAGATAGCATTTTGATTGATTTACTGGGGGATCTTCGAAGAGTACGATGTGACTATTTAAAGCCTACGATCAACAGTTATCAATGGAGGTTACAAATAGCAATTACAAACCGCGGTTACAAACGGAGGTTATAAGACGAAGTTATAAAGGAGGTTACAAACAGAAGTTACAAAAGGCAAGTTACCAACAAAAGTTACAAATGGTTATCGACGCTTATGTTGTTTCCACTTTCTTGACGGCTTTCTCAACTCCACTACTTGGATGGTTTCTTCAACTCCATTATGTTGACGGTTGCTTGTTCTATTACAGTGGCAGTTACTTTTTTGATGGTTGCATATGATATTATTGACTCTACTTTTTGTTGATTCCTTTAAGTTGATGATTCTTCACATAGTCAATAATAAATTACCAAACTTGGCTTGTATCAACTAAATCTATCATTTTCGACCCAAAAAAAGACTAAGTCTATCGTACGCCAATGGTAACAAAAAATTGGTCACTTTTTGGCGTAAATGCTTTTGGTACACATATCATCCAACTAATCCAGCCTTCCGAAGTAACAAGTGAAGGCATAGAAACAAACGCTTTTCGAAATAAAATCATTTCTAATTTTATCACAAAAAAAACAGACAAGGAACCTAAGTCTCTTGCAAGAACACTCGATCTCCGAAATCAATTGTATTATTAAAGATAATGAAAATCAACTTCAATTCTTAAAAGAATCTTACCAAAAAAAAAAACTTCAATTCTTAAAAGAAGACCTCTCTTTTAAGAAAATCCTAGATCTTAATATATAATATATATTTATATAATGAATCGTCTCCCATAATGACACATAGAACTCTAAATGATTAGAAAAGTCTTTTTTATATCATTACAAACATAGAATTTGTTGCATTCTCCAAAGAGAAAACCTCTACCTAAGCATATATCACTACTCATCATGAAACAATTGTTATGATCTCCTCACCTTAATGACTTATCCTTAATTATAATTAATTTTATTCGAATACTCAAATTTTCTCATAAAATGTGCCCCCATATTAAAGAGCAAATAGGTGTGAGATTTTACGGTGCTTATTCCTTATTGATAATTATTCCTTTTAGGATAAAATTAGCTCTTTTTATCTAGTTAGTTCTGCAAAACTCGCTTGATCATGTCTTGTTCTCTAATTGCTTAAAGTTTTGGGTTTATACCACAAAAAACCCAAAACTGGTACACATGTGACAATTTTATTTCAAACTAATTTTTTTACCACAAAAACCCCCCAAATTGATACAGTTGTGACAAATTTACCCTCCATTAAATTGGATTAATACTACAAAAAATCACAAATAGATGGTTAAAACTCTAAACTAGTACATTAGTCAATTGCCACGTGCATCAAACTCACTAATTTAACTGTAAAATTTAAAGGAAACTAACGGAGGGTAAATTTATCATAAATGTACCAGTTTGAGATTTTTGGTTGGTCAAAAAATTAATTTGAAATAAAATTATCAAATGTGTACCAGTTTGGAGTTTTTCGTGGTATTAACCCTAAGGTTTTATATTTGAGTTGTTGACATCTCATCATCATAGAGGTCCAAGCAGCGGCTCTTGCCCCACCCCCCCTCATGTTCGAATCTCCAAACCCAACATTCGCTTTTTATGTTACATGACTAATTTTCGTGCTTTAATAGCATGTCATATTAATATTTACCTTTTGGGGGATAAACAAGCATTGCATTATCGAACCTTGCCACCTTAACTTAAACCTTTTCTTTTCGACATGCATTACTAGTGACGGTCCAATTTATATATGTAATTCTCTTTCTAGTCGATGGCCTGTAAAACAATTTAACCCTTCAATACTTTAGACGTAGTTGCTGGAATACCGCACGCCAAAGGATAAGAACCTTTGAATTTTTGGGTCCTCATTGACGAATCATCCACATTACGTCAAAGGGATTGGGCCGACCGACCTTTTATATTAATGTGATCTTGACATCTTCGGTTGAAGGGCAATTGGCATCCCACGAGTAGTCTTTTCACATGGAAGGCAACATGGCATCATGCTTTTGTACCTGCTTACAATTGTAAGCTATGTAATTTTGCTTTTTGTGAAAGGATTCCAGACCTCTAATGCCTCCATGGAGCTACGTTATGGTATGGGGCTGGCCTATCTTGAACTTGAAGCAATGCATTATTTGTAGCGTTGAGTGATGATGATCTCTCCCCGATCTCTGATTTGCAGATTCAGTATCCGACATGAGATCTTTATGACGATGCCTAAAGAGAATAGACAATTCGATCGCAGCTCACCACGTGATCCGATGCAACTGGACTTGGGGTTCCATGAATCCTCGGGGATGTCATCCCGGTCCTTTGGCGACTACTAGATCAAAAGAGAACAAAACTCACAAGTTGGCTATAAATCAAGTTTTGTGTGCTATGTTATTTAGATAGAAAAGGCTCCTAAATCATGCTTTTTGCCTTCTGGATTTTCAAGCATTTTGTCAACCATTTTCCGAGCTCGACGTCATGGTACGTGCATAAAGTCTTTTGTTTTTGTCATATGTGCGTAAAATATGGCAATCATTTTTCACACCCCACAGCAATATGGCTTAGACAATGACACGACTCGCATGGCAAAATCGGCATTGACTTTTTCTAGAACGTACGGCGATGACGACCGATACGCGTTGGGGGTCACCGTCAAAAGTATTTCAGACATTTTACATTTTTCAAATGATAAACTTCAAAAAAAAAAGAATGATAAACGTCTGACAAAAACGAAAAAGAAATTTAAATCAACACCAGAGTGGAGATTCGGCATGAATTCTTCTGTATATAGCTCATTTTCAGTCAAATCTTGGAAAAAGCAGTGCGAACTCCTGTAAAAAAAAGATTAGTTCAACCAAACTATACATATGAATCGCAGAAGAAAGTTGTGGGTGGTGAAATCTACTAATTGCCACATCGGGATAGTAAATATATTTTTTTGAGAAATTATTCGATCAGTCATAAACATATCGTATGGATGCCGATTCAATCTTAAATTTTTTGATTTTTCTAATTTAATACTAATCCCTTGTGCGAAATTCAAATATAGTTATTCTAATCCATTTTTGTCAAAAATTGCTGGCATGATGGCCACATAAAGATATAAGATTATATTGACAAAATTGAAAAGATAATGAGTTTCAATTTTCGCATGATTGTAATCACCCAGTTGGAGAGTACGTGCATCTCACTTGTCCATCTCACGATGTGGCACGTGAGATGCACGGTCTCCCAACTAATGAAGATTTGGCTAGCCATTGAGCTTGGGCCTTTATTTCAAACTGAATTGGTCACTTCAACATCTTATTTGAAATAGGGCTCTTTTTTGAGAACATGACTACACTTTAGATCTTTATTTGATATTTTTCCCTTTGATTATGGCAATAAGCCGGAGATAACAACAACGATTACATTAATGAAATATGATACTTTAGATATTGCTAACAACAATGTGCTAGTCAATCGCTTCTTTACACTTTGGAGAATAATTCGAGGTTAATAAGGTGCAAGGAAATAACTATATTGACAGCATTAATAAGTTAACAATTCAATGGTGCCAATACCAATTTTATGGCAGTGTAGTTGTTTTCTCAAAAAATGTTTTTTTGATTCAGAGTGAACATTATTTTAAATAAAACCCTGAAGTGACCAATTTAGTATGAAATAAAGACTCGAGCTCAATGGATGGCCAATCTTCATTAATTGGGAGAACGCACACCTCATGTGCCACTTTTGTGCACCTCACGTGCCACTTCATGAGATGCACGTACTCCGACTGGTGAAGATTTAGTCGGTTAGTGAGTTCTGAGTCTTATTTGAGATTAAGTATAAATGACTAAAAACTTATTATATGATAGCCATGAATAACTAATAAGCACACTTCTCTCTTTTCCTCGTGGATACGTACATTCTGACGTGTAGTTTCTTGTGAAGGAGTGCCTAGCTCAGGAGGGTCGACATAAGGAGTATCAAAGGGCTAAAGACAGAGGTGTAGAGCAGGCCTTTTTTGTTTACACACCAAGTCAAAATGCAGAAAGTGAGCGCAAAACATACATCACCCTAAAAGGAATAACCATCAACGTTACCTTTGTGCAAAACATTTTCCACACCGTTGATGCTTGAAGAGCCACAATAGACAACTGTTAAAGTTCATTCAATAGACAATTGTGATGAGCCGGATCCTGGATCACAATGACTAGGCGGCAATATTGTGTTCTGTAGCAGCACCGACGATTGAGCATTTGGTACTGGCCATGAGGCACATTAGCATTGTGGTCATGTAAGGAGCTGGAAATCTAGGGGTCTACTTCACCTAAATTTGTTACAAAATAAGTATTAGGAGATCGAAGCAAACTCTCAAAGTTCCTTTTTAAGATAAATTTGGTCCCTAAAAAGAAGGATATGAAAAATAATCATAGAAGCAAAAGAACGGACCATTACACTTACTTGGATGATGAACCAAAAGTTCTAAGCTAGAACGCTACAAAGGAGAAGGCAAAATCCCAAGGAGTGGCTTTGGTGGGTAGACCGTTTACCAGTCATGTTCTTTGCATACCACCAATTAGTGTGAGAGCTACTACCTACAATGGTGTACCCTTGATAAAACAAGAGCAGCGTCGCTCCGCTCACACACAACAATGTTTTGATCACTTTGGCTTGGCCCATCTTCGTTATGATTAGCATCCGTACAATAGATTTATGACTGATTAGGTAACTTTCCCTTATTTTTCTTAGGCTAATGATGCTTATCATCATCATTCCATTAAAATAGGACTAATGTCAAAACTTGCTAATTGGCTGGTTAGAATTTTTAAAACAAAGAGTTAATATCACAAAAAATCCCAAATTAGTATATCCTTATTACATTTACTCCAAACTTATTTTCGTAACATAAAAAAACCACCTAAATCAATACATCTATGTCACATTTACTCCCAAATTGGTACACCCATGCCATTTTATCCCAAATTGTGATAAATTTGGGTACGCTCATGCCACATTTATCCTAAATTATGGTAAATTTAGGATTTTTGGGGATATATGTGAAAAATTAGTTTGAGTATCTTTTTTTTTTGGTAAAGTTAAGAAATGTATTACTTTTCAACACACCAAGTACAACTAAAGCCAAAATCAAGCCATGACCCAATTAGGGCAGGGATGATTCAGCAAGAACTAAACAACAACCCAAAAAAACAGGGTAAGTACAAGAAAGAAGAGGATAAGTACATCTAAGTAACCCCAAGAAAAGAGGATAATCAGGTTACATGAAAGATTGATGGGGAAAGATCCCATCTCCTCTGGATGATTCGATTGCTCGGTGTATCTTGGACTCCCCTCATGGAGTGTGCTTTGTCCTTTACAACTTTGACAAGGTGCTTGCGCATTCCTGGAATGTAGACCTGCTTGTTCCTGAAGAGGGCGTTGTTTCTCTCAGTCCATATAATATGAATCAATGCCCCGAAGGAGAATCGGGAGATGCAGTGTGCATAGGACGGGCCACCACAGGTTTTCATAGCCCACGAAATAAGTTCTAGTCATGGACGATTGCGCCACGGAAGTCTGCACTTAGTTGCCCAAAAAGAAGCCAACCTATTTGTGGAATGGCACTCAAAGTAAAGGTGATTGACCGAGTCAGGCCTCGAACCGCAGAAGGTGCATAATGCAGAGTCAATCCGGCGGTTTTGAAGGAGGAGTACTTGGGTAGGAAGTCGGTTGAGGGAGACAATCCATAGGAGGAAGGAATGTCGAGGAGCGATGTGTGGATCCCAGATGAAGATGTGCCATGGAACCGGCTGTCCTTTCCTTCTAATATAATTCCAAGCGGAGGCGATAGAGAAGGATTTTGATGGGTGGGGAATCCACGATAGAGAGTCCTGAGAATTATCCACAAAGGTAGGCAGTGGATCTGACCAGCTGAGGATAGTCTCAAGAGTTCTAGAGGGTTGCCATGCACCTTCAAAGAATTGGCGGACCGAAGTATCTCGGGGAATCCTTGACTGATATATGTCAACATTGTTGAAAATAAGGTAGAGGGGACCTTTGCTGTGTCACCAGTCGAACTAGAAAGAGACAGAGTGACCATTGCCGATCTTCCATCGAAATAAGGTTTGGCCGGAAGCGCGCATATCGAGAATTTTCTTCCAGGTCCATGAACAGAATGTCGGCTTTGAAACAGTCCAGAAGTTTGATTTTTTTAAAAAAATCGAGTGTATCCACTTGCTCCATATGGATTCCTTATCAGTAAAGAGGGTTCATATGTGTTTGAGAATCATGGCTTTGTTATATTCAACAAGTCATCTAATACCAAGCCCTCCTTCTTTGGGGAGACATATTTTGTTCCAGGCTACCTTCGCTCCCCCGGTACCTAGATCAGGGCCCTTCCAGAGAAATTGCCTCAATATGGTCTCTATTCTGTAAAGTATAGACTTCGGAAGGGAGAATATCGCGGCCCAATATATCTGGATGGAGTAAAGAACAGATTTGATGAGCTGGAGCTTCCCCGCAAAGGATAAAAAACGCTGTGTCCATGAGCGCGCACGAGCCGTTATAGAATCAACAAGGATCTTGCAATCCTCCTTACGCAGCCTGGAGGAAATAATGGGCACTCCAAGGTAACGGAAAGGGAGTGAGCCGATCTGGAAGCCAAGACATTGGAGAAGTTCTCTAGGCAATGACGGGGTTCATCCCGAGAGGAACAAGTTGCTTTTATTACTATTCGGCCTGAGTCCAGACCAAATGAAGAAAAGATCAAGTGATTCCTTGATAATTTCAACCGATTTCAGGTGGCCTTCTGAAAATATGAGCACATCGTCCGCAAAGAAGAGGTGCAATATACGTGATTTTTTGCATCGCCAAAACCAACAAAAGTCTGGGGACTCAGTTTTTACCCTTAGAATTCTAGAAAGAACCTCCATTACCAGTATAAAAAGATAAGGTGAGAGTGGATCACCTTGTCGAATTCCTCGGCTACTAGCAAAGTAACCATGGAGTTCTCCGTTAATAGAGACCGAAAACTTAGCTGTGGAAATACAAGCCATAATTAACTTGATAAAGAAATCCGGGAATTTGAAGGCTTTGAGTGTCAATTCTATGAATTTCCAGTCTACAGTGTCAAAAGTCTTTTGGAAATCCACCTTGATGGCACATTTAGGGAGATAAGCTTCATGGTGGAAGTCCACGAATAGCTCTTGAGCTATCAAGATGTTATCACTTATTCTGCGTCCCTTAACAAAGGCCGTTTGGAAGGGGCTAATTAAAGCAGGTAAGATGTGTGCAATGCGCCTCGCCAAGATCTTTGAAATGCATTTATATAATGTATTGCAACACGCAATTGGCCGAAAGTCAGACATGGCTGAAGCATTGGGAGACTTTGGCACAAGGGTTAGAATGGTACTATTTAGCTCTTTTAGCATACTGCCGGATTCAAAAAAGTCCTTTACAGCCTTTAGAACAAAAGGCCCAGTGATCTCCCAGGAGGATTTGAAGAAATCCACGTTGTAGCCGTCTGGACCTGGGGCTTTACCTCTAGCTAAAGAAAAGAGTGTAGACTGGATTTCCCCTTCAGAGACTGGTTGCGTTAGGTAGTTCCTTTAGTTATCATCCATAGCCCTACCTATGTAGTCTCCTATCTCATCAATAGATGGTTGATTAGAAGCAGAATTACCATTAAGTAGCACCTGAAAGTGACTAACGATATGATTCCTGACTTCACTTGGTTCAGATAATAGGGCCCCATCACCTGTGGAAACTGAGAGAATACGATTATGAACCCTCCTCTTGTTGACAAAGTGGTGAAAGAATTTAGTGTTCAGGTCACCTTCCTTAAGCCAGCGAATCCTAGATTTCTGCCTGTAGAATGATTCTTCTTGCAATCTCAGGGTAGAAAAAATACGAAGGTGATCCATTTCCCTATCGAGCAAGTTCTGGTCAAAGGGGTACGCTTCTAAAGCATATTGAATAGCATAAAGATCAACTCTAGCCTGTTCACATCTGGTGGAAATATCAGAGAAGGAACTCCTGTTCAACAGTTTGAGCTTCGCTTTGAGCAGTCTAAGTTTGCAGCAAACTTTATACATAGGGGAGCCAACTATTTGAGAATCCCAAACTTGAGCTACCATGTCCAAGAATTTCGAATGAGAAGCCCAGAAGTTAAAAAATTTAAAAGGTTTCTTGGAACATTGTGGTGGATAAATTTTTATCACCATAGGGGAGTGATCTGAAATGCCTGGCTCAAGGAAGGATGCTTCAGAAAAGGAGAAATGTTGGTTCCAAAGGCCATTAGTAAGTACCCAGTCAATCTTTCGAAGTTTCCGATTCTCATCATAAGAGTGGGACCAAGTGAATCTACAGCCCACATACCGGAGATCTTCTAGGCCCGCTTGGTTGAGGCAATCAGCAAATTCATCAAAGACCGGAATCCAATGGGTTGTACTACCCACTCTATCTTGTGGGTCTTTGATAGCATTGAAATTGCCCGCAACAATCCAAGGTAAGTCACATGAAGAGAGCCTAATGAGGTCGGCCCAAAGTTGTCGTCGAAGGACAAAAGTGTGTTCCCCATAGACAATAGAGAGAAGACAAGATTTGTGCCAATTCAGGAGCTTAAGTTGCAAATGAATCAGCTGACCAGAAGAATATAATAAGCTCAGGTCTAATTCTTTGGGATCCCAGCCAAACCAAATTCGGCCGAGAGGGGAGGATCCATAATTGGAAATCCAGCGCCAACTATTGCAAAGGCCTCTAGAAATATCATCAAAAAAGTTGGCTTTGACTTTGGTTTCAACTATACCAATGCAAGAAAGCCGATTGATCCTGATAAAGGCTCGAATTTCAGCTTGACGAAGGGGTCCTACTAGGCCCATTATATTCCAAATACCAAAAAACATAGGTAAGTGAGCAAAAGTTACCGCTGAGAAGTCCTTGCCCTTCTCCTCTTAGCTGTTTTCGAGGAAGAAGGACCAGAAATTTTTGCAGTAGTAATTGGGGTTGGCTTAACACCTTGGGAGGTCTTGGAGGATTCCTCCGGTGCAATGGAAGCATTTGCACGCGACCTAGCGTTAGGAGGGGAAGCACTAACAGGTTCAAGTTCCCCTGAACCTTCGGAGGCCCCTACTTTGTCTTGAGAGTCTAAGGAATGCTCCGTGGATGATAGGGAGTTCACGGGAGAGTTCACATTCTGTTGGAACAGAAAGCATGAGGAATCCGGAGCAAGGGAAGAGCCGGGGCTTGCCTGAGGATCCTTGTTTTGGGTCATACCAGAGCTTACCACAACAGGTGCAGCGGAACTAGGAGCAGGAGGCAGAAGTTCGTCAAGATCAGGGGCCATTCCAGAGCCTTCTTCCCTGTTGCGATCAGGAGGGGGGGTCTGCTGAATAGGTGGATTGGCAAGATGAGCATTGTTCTTTTTCCGGTATACTTGAGTCTAGCCATCTGAAGATTGAGGACGTGTGGACTCAGGTTGCTGTACTGGTTGTTTGGTATAACAATCAAAACCAGATTATCCCTTTTTGTGTCCGAAAATACCGCAGGAGGAGCAAACAAGTGGTTTCCATTCATATTCTATACTGATTTGGTTAACTTCACCATCCCATCTGACCTTGACAGTGTCCACACGCAAATCAGTAGCTTTAATCTCCACACAGACACGCGCATAGGAGATCCTAGTCATCTGCTCAGTCTGTGTATCAACATAAAGTGGATTTCCAATGGCACTAGCCATACGGCTAATGCCCGCCGAGGACCATAGGGAGAAGGGAATATCCCTCAATCTTACCCAAACCGGGAGAGAGTCGAGCTTGCCCTTCTTTAGTTGCAATTTAGGATGCCATTGCTGAAGCATGATCGTACTTCTGAAGATAGAAACAGGCCCCAAGTCGATGATCTTCCTGCGGAACTCCACATTTGGAACCCGGAAAAAATAGAAACCATTTTCATGAAGCTTTACATCAACCACTTGGTCACCCCAGGATTCTTTATAGCTTCTTCAGTGAGTTTAAAGGGGACTTTCTTACCCATATAATGGCCTACTGTGCATTCCAACCAGCGTGGGTCTTCATCGGCAGCAACCTCAGGGGTAATGTCAACAACAATTTCACCTTTCTCCAGCCTAGGAGGAATATAAGCAAGATTATATCCTTTTGTCAAAACCTTAGCTATATTAGCCCAAGTTCTAGTTGTCTGAGCAGAGGTAGGTTGACTACTAGAACTAGGTCTGTTCTTATTAACAAGGCCAGCTGCATTTGGTCTAAGGTCAGAACCGCATGGAGGACTAGCAATGTGGGCATGTCTATGAGAGGAATGCTGGCTTTTGGATCGACCTCTGCTGCGACTACGCCTATCTTTGCCTTTCTGGAAAGTACTGGTACTAGGAGGGGGGCTGATACTAGTGAAAGTTACAGAAGGGTGCTCAGCATTCTGACCAACCCTAAGGGGATGGTCTGTGAGTGAGTTTCCTCGGCTTCTACTGCGACCAGAAGGGGGTTCAGTCCCTCTAAGAGCTGCTGATTTAGATCCAGAGGCCTGCCGAGGAGTATCAACCTCATAGGAGTCACCAGCCTTCCTAAAAGTCTCCTCCATTTGGTCAAAATTACGGTCCATTACACTACTACAGCAACAATAGTCTCAGCATTCAAGCATTTCAACAAACATCAGTAGTGCATAATCCAGGTGCACCTATTCTTCCTCAGCACTGTAGTCTCAGCTAACACCACACAGCTATACAGGCCAAGGAAGGAGGTAGAATGAAGCGAGAGTACCTTTAGAGACAAATCAAAAGGAGTATCCCAGTGAATTCACTCAGCGTGGGCGAAATCAGAAACCGGTTCTCGTGGGAGACCGATTCAGAACTATGACTCTCGTCACTGCACTGAAACAGAGGAGAAATCCTTCGGATATGGAGGAGAGGAGAAGCTAAGGGGTCTATCCTCTGAGTTCCCGCTCCAAAGATCACCAGGATTTGCCGGAATTCTCAGGTCGTCGACGCACGAACTGTAGCAAAGCGAAGCACGCGGGAGTCCAGTTCAAATCTGGAAATCCTACGCCTGTGATGAAAAGGATGAAGAAGCCTTTGAGTATGAAGGAGAGGGGCCACCGAGGATCCTCGCCTCCAAATTTCAACTTCAACGGTCACCGGAACTGGCCGGAATCCTCATTCCACAGTCGCCTGAATAGTGTTTCCGAGGGCACCAGTAGAGAGCATCAGCCTGTGAACAGTACTTGCGAAAATTGGTGAGAATGAAAAGTCTTGAAATTTTCTGTTAAGTTTGAGTATCTTTAGTAGAGAAAATAACCAAAAAAGTTCTAAACCTATTGCGCTTGTGTTAATTCAATTCTAAATCTTTCAATTTGACCATTTTAGTCCAAACCTTTTGATGATTTGCCAATTTTTTCTATCGATTTTTTTTTTCTAATCCTATGCCGTTGAGGTCGCCTGTTGACCCTCCTCGGCCACAAGCGAGGGCCGACGACCTTTTTCGGGTTTGGGTGAGGGCATCGTAACCCCCGCTTGTTGGCCGGCGAGGGTATCGCTGCCCTCGCCTGGATCTAGAAGAGGGCCGATGCCCTTGATTGTGGCTGGAGAGGGTTGGCCGTTGACCTCATCGGCCTAGGGTTAGAAAATGGAATTCTTGTGCATTAAGTCCTAACGCCAGAAAATGTCAAGTTCTCTTTAACACATTCAATTTTTAAAGATACCAAAGACGGCATACAATGTTTCATACTCAATCTTAACAGCTTTTGGAGTATGCAATACTTTTTTCCTTCTTAATCTTGACACCTTTTAGATTAAATGCATGTTTGACCCTTAACTCAAATTGAGGTAGCTCCTACTCTTAACACCACCACTAAAGTCTAAGGTGTGTACACCCATACACACATATGGATGGTTTGAGTTCGAGTCTATCAAGCACTGAGAAATTTTCTAATAAAGATTTATGCGAAACCATGTGATCTATTATTCATCCCCTTGTAACCCAATATGATGTTTGATATATCTTCCATAGCAGTAATAGTTGTGAAAGAGGAGTGTTAGCAACCTATTCTGGATATGGTATTACTTCGATGAAACCAACTTTAAGCAATTTCATCATTTCCTCTTCTATTTTCTTTGCCAATTCCGACTTGGTTTGCTGGAGTTTTTGTTTCTTCATAGGGATACTCTGATCGATTGGTAAAGCATGTTCAACTATGTTCGGATCAAGGCCTGGCATGTCGGTGTAGGACCATGCGAATATATCTTGATATTCTATGAGTAAATCAATAATTCTCTTTGCTTCTATAGAAGAAAGACTTTCTCTAATCTTAACTTCTTTAGGATTCTCCTCATTTATCGAGATTAATAATAACTATTTTCTCTAATGTAAGTGGCTTTGATTCTTCATGACGAATCCATTCCTTCCTGACCCATTTTTCATCCTCATCGTTTTCTTCGATATCACAAGCGATTTCGTATGAAGGATTCGGGTCACATAAGAACATATTATGAATATGTGAATGCTCATGCTTGACATGCAATAGACATGGTTAGTAATCGCATATGAAATATAACAATGCATGAGGTTTTATGAAAAGCCTTTTTTGGAAATCCATTATAAAAAGAATAGAAAAATAGAGCGAGTCCTCATATCCTCGGACTTCCTTGCTCTTAAAACCATTTTCGCAATCAAGAGCAATATAGAAACCCAAAGACTCAAACCTCACGAGTGAGGGCAATATTCATCGTAGGTTTGGTTTTGTTTCCATATATCATCTAAGAACCTTGACGAATATCTCAAGACTAAAACAGCCTCATAATTTATTTAGGGAAGTGCTAAGTAGGCTTCAAAGCATACATATACCTCGTGAAGCAAAGGGATCAACCAAAGTTATGACAAGTGTCAACCGAAGGCAACATGAACAAAGAATATATTCAGTAGTTTTGTTCTCACCACGTCATTAATTACTGTGGCGAGTAATTTTTTACTCGTATTCAATTGCAGCTTGACACATATATTTCGAGTGGAATTAAATACAAAAATTAAAAACTTAATTTCTCTCTCTTCCTCCACCATAATAGCCACCGCCCCACCAACCCAGCATGACTGTCACCACTGCAACTTCCATCCTCGAACCCTCCGCATTGTTGTGTCCGTTACACCAAGCGACAAGTGTGCACCTTCACCTTCATTGCTGCAAATAAGCTCTGGCCGATCAGATCTAGAGCCATGGTTATTTTGAGAAGACGGAGTCAACCAAATTTGAATAGCGACATTACTAGTCATGGACCAGCAAGGCGGCTTGTCCATAGACACGAGCCTTGCTAGTCCATGGCCGCTATGACCAGATCTAGTTGCTGCGACACTATAAGCCCAAAAACAAAAGCATAAAAAGACGAACAGTGGAAGATGAAGTTGAAGAAAAACAAACGCATGGAGGAAGGCGAAGATGAAGACGAAGCTAAGACCATATCTAGAGCCATGGTGATGACAAGAAGACGAAGCGACCAAATTTGGCTGATGGCAGAAGATGAAGACTATTGAAAAAATCTCTTAATATATTTTGATGTTGACAAAATAATCCATGAGTCGTTAAGCTTGACATATGAAAGTGTTGTTTATGCCACAGGTAATATTCGCATAAAAGGAACTTAGCTATAAAATAGCTGGAAGAACCTATGTGAACACGTCTTGAAGAATGGGCGAGTTCATAAAGACTTGGAGGTATTAAGGTGAAAAGTCCAGAGGATTTTCATCACCATCGTACTCATAGTACCAAATGAGACGTAGTTTGATATAAACAGAAAACCTGATATAACCGGAGTTTGATATCATCAAAAGCCTGATATAAGGGGGAGTCTAATATCACTAGAAAGCTGGATATAATAAGGGATTGCTGATATAAGTAGAGCGACTAAACTACTTGGAACAACAACCTTGTCACATGCTCGGAGCACAATTCCCCATGTAAGTTATATTATCTTTTGATAGTTTGTGATTTTGTATGGATTCCTATCGTAGAAGAAATTGATTGACTATCTATGGGGAAGATATTGATTATGCACGACATCTTGATTAATTGGCAATCATCTTGAAAACAAGTAACTTTATAAAGCTGAGCAACGTTATGTTTGGACACCAAAGATTTGATTGTATGGGCAGCCAAATCTACCGGAATTCAAAATTGATTGACACCAATAGCTCAATTGATCTACTAGACCATCGTACAACAGTCAACTTGGAGATTGATCCTCGTAAAGATTGTCCAACGAAAAGATTGGATGCTGAGGAGTATAAGAGATAAAAAAAGGAGTCAAGAAAAGTACAAGAGATCCAGAGTTAAAAATATAGTCTTTGTTTTTTTGGGTAAGGGAAATATATTGTCTTTTCGAGCATACTAAAATTGTAATCTCTTGAGAAATATTGTCGATGTTACAGTTTGTAAAGTGTGAGATAGTAAGATTTATCTATTTAGGTATAATTAGTACTAGCTTTGGGAAGAAGCACTCAAGTTTAAGCGGCATAATCTAGGTAACTACTCAAAGATGGTTAGTGCAATCCAGCTAGTAGCTATTTGTAATGACTTGACTGACGAGGGCGAGGAGTGGTCGCTAGGCCAGAGAACTTGGACAAGGAGCTGCTCCTAGCAAGCTTCTAGGATGGCGAAGGAGGCATGAATCAACTAAAATATGCACTGAATAAGGAGAGAGTGATTATGAAATATATATGTAAAAATTGAAATTAACTTATAGATGCGTCTTTTGACATAATAGAAAGCTTTGATTTGGAACTCCAAAGTTAAGTGTGCTCATGTTAAAGTACTACCAAGATGGGTGACCTCTTGGGAGTGTGCCTATATGTACGCCAAAAGACAAAATGGTGATGCTTGGAATGGGACAGCAAAAGTAGGCAATACATTGAGTAAGTTAATTTAGAGATGTCACAATATGGTATTGGGACCCCTCCAGTAGATGTATGGTTTGGGAACGAACAGTGTAGAAGCTATTGTAACCAACTAGTTTGACAAAGGCGAAGAGTAGTCGCCGGGGCTAAAGAGCCTGGACAAGGAGCAATTCATGGCAAGCTTCTAAGATGGCGAAGGGGTAGGAATGAATCGAATTGTGCAACGAATAGAGAGAGAACGATTCCGAAATATATATAATATATATAAACTAAAAAAAACTCACGGAGGCACCTTTTGATGTAACAATAAGTTTTGTTTTGGAATTCCAAAATTAAGTATACTAAAATTAAAGCACTACAAGGATGGCTAACCTCTTGGGGAAGTGCCTATCTGTATGCCAAAGGACAAAATAGTGAGGCTTGCAATGAAACAAGTCAAAACGGACAACATCTCGAGTGTGTTAATTCATGGGATGTCACACTATTAGTCTGACAGAGTGGACGTAGGCTTGCACTAACTTGAACCATTACAAAGCTCCTAGTGCATCGTTCTCCACCTCTTTACTTCTATTTATTATGTGACATCCTCGTTTTGGCCTCAATTTCAGAAATAGAAATCGAAAACGAAATTACTATTCGAGATTACGTAAATTGAAGGCGTTTCAAGGCAAAGTTGTCTCCCCCCCCCCCGTCTCTTTTGTTGGCCGACCAATTGGAGAATACACGCGAAGATGGTCTCCTTCTTTTCTTTTGTTTCTTGCATATTAATGCAATTTATGATAATTGGAAAACTTGGCTTGAAAGTTCAATTCCTAGCCAAGCATTCAAGTTTGTTGAGCAAAAAGGAATGTGAACCAAGTGTTCTAGCTTGCTTGGGAAGTTTGCTTGAAGCTTGCATAAAAAGCTTGCAATGAAACTTGGAAGAGAAGTTGGCAAGAGGCCTATAAATAGAGGAGCCCCTTTTGCATTTCCAACTTTTGTCTCACAATTTCACCACTCATTTCCCTCAATTTTCACTTTGGTCTCCCTCTCTCTCCTCTCCCCTTTGGCGTGGCCACCAACACCGCCCATCACCACCTCATGCCACCACCTCACCGCATCGCCCTCACAACGCTCACCACTCACCGTCGTGAGCCGTGAGCCTCGCCATTGTCGTCTTGCCATCGCCACGCCGCCGTCGCCATTAAATCGGTGAGTTAACTACCTAATCGTTGATTAGACCGTTAATTACGTTTAAGGATAGATTAGTTTAGAAGTAAACCTAGTTATTGTTAATTAATTAGGATTAGCCTGACAAGTTATCGTTGTATTGTAGATGCAATTTTGTGGTTTTCCCGTTCGGACTCAATTCTTGCTTTTGTTCTGGAAAATCCAGATTCGGATCCTCTGTACCTCTTCATTTTGTTATTTTTGTGGAGAATTTTGTGGACCGAATTTCCAGAAACTTCCTTCTTAACAGTTGTTCCAAATATCTTTAAGTTTAACATATTTTAATTTCAGAATCTTTGGACTTGATATGAGTGGTACGAAAGCCTAGTTTTTGGACCGTGTAAAATTGTCTAGAATGAATATTTCTGTGATGTTTACACTTTTTCGATTTTTTACAAATTTTTCCGGATCAATTTTGAAAAAGCTTCCTTCACAAAAGTTCTTGAGGACTTTTTTCTCTACAACTAAAAATTTGATAATTTTTGGAGATATTTTGTGTATGGTAAAGAACTGATTTTCTAGAACAACGATTCTGTTCCAGTGAGCAAGTTTAGTCTGTATTTGGGTTTTTAAAAAAGATACTTACATAAAGATTTTGACTTTGATTCCTTCATGAGAAATGTTTATCCAGGTGTATTTTATAACATATCCAAATTTTAGAATTTTCCGATTACATCTACTATTTATTTTAAAGGAATTTCTGTTACTGTACAAAACTGCCCATATTTACCTAATTTCAAAGATGCACCATTTCTCACATGAAACCTTGGGAATTTGGACTTGATGGCTTCAGGTGATTTAATGTGCACATTCTAAGCTTTCAAGTGAGATATGTTAAATTTTGATTGGAGGTCAAATGATGGGACAAATGTGATTATGCATATGTTGGCAGAATCTGGAATATGGTGTGAAAGTTGCTATAAGTTAGAAGGGTGTCACACTACCATAGTGGCCTTTGAGATATTATAATATAAAGCTTCGTAATGAGATGTGAAATAATGGATAAGGTTTATGATGAGAAACATTTATCATGTGATGAAATATTTAAGGGTATGATGTAATCTTGGTGTGCAGTGCTGGTACATTAACTGGTGGCACATGATCACATAGGAATATTTTGTGCATTTTCATGTGTGAAATTGAATATATTCCGACGTATGAGCATATAACACTCTTGCATCGAGTTAAATGTGACAACTTATAATTTGGCATGAGTGGCCATGTGCTTGTGTGATCACATAATACCCTGATGCATTTTACACAAGTTTGAACCCCGTCCTGATGTGTTTTACGAGGGACGATGCCCGATTTATCGAATGCCCAAAAAGTGTCCGGATGCCTTGTCGCGGTAGAGATAGGACTCGATGCTCCCAATGGAATGCCGTCCTAAGGCATATGTATACATGGGATGATGCCTTGTCCGTGGGAGCGGGGCGTGACATATTATTACTTGTTAGAAGTGCACTATGCCACTTGATATAACATGCTTCTGCGTATATCAACACACTATTTTACCCGATTTACTCTTATATCAAACTTGACATTATAAATTCAGCAATATTTTGTTAAGTTTCTTGAAATAATCTATTTACCCTTCTCTAGGTAATATTGTTAGCCAACATCAAAGCGAACGAACGCACTGAGAAAGATGAAGCCGAAGCCGAAGCCGAAGACGAAGACAACCAGAAAGACGATGAAGGGAGTGGCTCAATTTTGATGTGCAGTGGTGTTGGCATGGATGTGGCATCGACAAAGAAGGAGCAGAGGTTAAGAATAGAGGTGGTGTGGACGACGGAGGAAGAGAGAGAAAGTTGGGAGAAAATATTGGGTGGTCCCACCCTATCACATTAGCCATGCGCCTCTCCACTCGTTGATCGCCATATGTCTAGGTGGGGGCCCACGTTTCATATTTTCAAGTGTCCCTGTCTCAGTCATCTACTCTTCTTCCACAAACACCCCTCAACTTCATCTTCTTGGTCTCCACAAAACCGCCATAGCCATTCCAATGACCAAGCTTCAAAGTATCATTGTTTTTTTTTTTTTTGTAAAGGTTCAAAGTATCATTGTTTAGAGCTTAATAAGAAAAAAAAAAGTGCTATTTGTGATATGTATGCTCTCATTTTAAAGAAGTTTGTAAACGATTTTTGCAGTGATTCAAGGTTTCTGGAAATGTGACGATGAAGAAGCGTCTATGTTTTTGTCAACGTCGAGATCCACTAGTCTTCACTCTATTAATGGAATAGTGCTCTCTTTGTCTGAAAAATATGGTGCTGAAGAAACTAATTTAGCCAAGTAAGGACACCTAGCTCATAGTGTCGCTGAGCTCATAAACAAAAACAGAGGAAGACGAACAATGGAAGATGAAGTAAAAAACAAACAAACACATGGAGGAAGGCGAAGTTGAAGATGAACCAAGGATGACAAAGCTGAAGACCATATCTGGAGCTATGGTGATGACAGGAAGATTAAGCAACCAAATTTGGCCGGTGGCCGAAGACGAAGACTGTTGAGAAAACCTCTTAATATACTTTGAAGTTGACAAAATAATCCATGAATCCGTATATGCAAGTGTTATTTATGCCTAAGGTAATATCCACATAAAAGGAACTTGAATATGTAAAATGAAAGGATTCAAAATAGATGGAAGGGCCTAAGTGAATAATGTCCTAAAGAATAGAGGGTTCATAAAGACTTAAAGGTATCAAGGAGAACATTCTAGAGAATCTGCATCACCACCGTACTTGAAGTATTGAGTGAGATGCAGTTAAATGTAACCGGGAAACTTGATATATTTTAGAGTTTGATATCACAAAAAGCCTAATATAAGCAGGAGTCTGATATCATCAAGCAACTGGATATAGCTTGGGGGCTGTTGATATAAGTAGATCCACTACACTACCTGGAAAAACAATCTTATCACATGCTCTAAGGATAATTACCCGAGATAAATTATCTTATCTTTTGACAGTTTGTGATCTGGTATAGATTCATATTATAGAAGAAAATGATTGATTATCTAGGTAGAAGATATTAATTACGTGTCATATCTTGATTGATTGACAATCATCTTAAAGACAAGTTACTTTTCTTAGATGAGCTACTCTATTTTTGGAAACCAAAGATTTGATAATACAAGCGACCAAATATATGGAAACTCAAAAGTAGTTGACTCTAACGGCTAAATTGGTCTTTTAGACAATCGTCTCACAGTCATATGGGAGATTGATCCTCATGAAGATTGTCCAATGGGAATATCGGATGTTAAGGAGTATAAAAGGAGATTAATAAGACCCCGAGAAGAGTACAAGAGATCCAGAGTTAACAAATTCAATTACAGAGAAAAGCTTTACATTTTATAAATTTTTTTTGAGCATATTGAAAATGTAATCTCTTGAGAAGTGTTGATAGTGTTATAATTTATGCTTAGGTGTGAGATAGTGAGATCTATTTACTTAGGTATAAGCAACATGGACTTTAAGAAGAAGCGCTTGGGTATGCGCAGCACATTCTATTGTAACTACTTAAAGATTGTTAGTATAATCCAGTTAATTAGCTGTTAGTCTGGGAGAGTAGATGTAAGCTTCCATTGAGGCGAACCATTATAAAAGCTCTGAGTGCATTGTTCTCATTCTCTCTACTTATATTCATTTAAGGGTAAGCAAGATGGACCGTCCAAATCGGGATCGGACAGAACTGACTGGTTTGGTTCGGTTCTCGGGAATATCAATCCGGTTCCCGATTCGTAAAAGTGGAACTAGTTTCCTGGTGGTCTGGATCTTGATTCTAGGGTAGGAATCAGACTGGATTAGACTGATAAATATATATGTTTTTCTAATTTTTTCATATATATATTTATTTACTTTTTAAATATATATTTAAATAATAAAAGAAGCATTTGGTAGTTCATTTTTATTCGGTTCCAATGGGACCAACCCAAAAATGCTTTCATATATTGATCCCAAAAATGCTTCCCGGTTCCCTCTTGCCTTTACCAATTGGTCCTGTTGGAATCGGTCCACGGTCTCAAGATTAGCCGGTCCAATCCCCGATCCTAAAAACTGGGAACCAGTTTTCCCGATCCGGTTCTCGGTTCTTAGGTTAGACAAGACCTGATCGGGAACTGCTCACCTCTATATTCATTACGATATGATAGACGCGCATTGCACCACTTGATATTATTGGCTCCTGCCTATATCAACACACCGCTTTAACCGATTTGTGCTTATATCAAACTCGATGTATAAATTTCGTAGTATTTTGTGGAGTTTCTAGAAATCATATATTCACTACTTTCTAGATGATACTATTAGCCAACATCAAAGGTAATCAGACACATTGAGGAAGACAAAGCTGAAAACGAATAGACGAAGACGAAGACGTAGACAAAAGACAACGGAGTGAGTGGCTCAGTTTGGATGTGTAGCGGTGTTAGCGTGGAAGTAGCATCGACGAAGAAGGCGCAGAGGTCAAGCTTAGAGATGGTGTGGTCGGAGGAGCAAGAGAGAGAAGTAGGGAGAATATATAGTCTTACAGGATGGCCTCGCCCCACCACATCAGCCATGCGCCTCTCACTTGTTGATCGCCACGTGTATAGGTGGGGGTCCATATTTCAGATTTTCAAGAACCCCTTTCTCATTAACCAGCTCTTCTTCTACAAACACCACTCAACTTCATCTTCATCGTCTCCAAAAAACCGCCATAGCCATTCCAATGACAAAGCTTCAAAGCTTCAAGTATCGTTGTTCTGAGCTTAAGGAAGCTCGCCTTTCAGATTTTCAAGAATCCCTTTCTCAGTGGCCTGTTCTTCTCCCACGAACACCCCCTCAATCACATTAGACTCTGAGCCTTGAATCACGCAAGGCTAAAAAAAAATGTCGCTTGTACTCAGTTGCAGCTTTTGACGCGTAGATATGTAATCTTGGGCGCTGCATTTGTTTCTTTCATGAATGATGGCTCTTTCTTTGCCTCCGAGATTTCTTTCTGGCGGTGTGATTTCTTTTCCGACTGCTGAGCATGCATTCCTTTTCGGTGTTTGTTTGTGCACATGTGCTTTGCCTTTGTTTGGAGAGGATAATTAAGCTGGGTGGCCTTACTTGGCTAAATCGGTTTCTGTGGTACTATATGTTTTTCAGGCGAAGATAGCATTGTGCTTCGCAATTTCCCTTCGGATTGATGGCAGGATCTAGAGTTATTCCCATCCGATTAGAATGTTTTAGAGAATTTTGGTTTGGTGGGCTTGGAGCGGGCTTGTAAGGAATGATCTGGCCCATTCCCTAATCTTTATTGTGGGCTTGTTGTTGGCCCGTGTCCTCCTGACATGCAATAGTCCATGATTGGCCTGTATACCCTTGATATGCGATAGCCACGCCAGTACTGTAACATGATATAATCCCGTCAATTAAGCCTTTTAATCCTCTCCGTATAAATATCACATCTATTCATTTATTAATTGGACCTTTTAAACGTATGAGCATCTAGACTTCGGCATTCCTATTGACCTCAATATCGAACCGCTGCCAAAACTTCCCCACAAGCGACTCACCATTCCTTACCTATCACGTGACATCTGGGTCCGCTAATTGCCATTTTGTTCTCTTGCGCCCTTTCTATTTCATGCCCCTAAGGACGTTTCAAGTGACCCTAATCCTTCCGCAAGATTTACAAATCTCAGGATCTCTCTTATCAACAACTACCAACGCGGATATCATTAATGCAACTAGACTTACGGGTTGACTCCATATCTCGTGGTCATGGACTTATTACAGGGGACTAGGGAAGTGGATAACAGATGATGAAAGCATCTTAGCCCAACCAAGTATTTCTCATATTATTGGCTACCCCTGAAAAGTATTTTAGCTACCCAGAAAAGTTTTGGAGAGAGAACATTTTTGTTAAAAGACATATCGGTTGGTTGCTTTGGAAAAATTATAGTGAGTTATTTGGGGAAAAAGGTATTTATGGTGAGTTATTTGGGGAAAAATTATCTTAGCCCTTTCGTCCTTTTGAGGCATCGATGACAATGACCGACTGGTTTTCAATATTGACAACTACATAATGTGGTGCACGCCACAATGTTTATGGTTCTATCGATGTAGTACAAATTCAACTAGCGCTATGGTTTCATTATTGTAGCTGAGCTCCATTGTAACTCATTGGAAAGATATTGTTTCGGACAAAGAAGCAAGGTCAACTATCCACCATAAGCAAAGGCAGGCAATTTCTTGGACCATTAGAGGGAACACAAACACGAGAAATTTGATAGAGAGAAATTCAAAGTTTTGGTACAAACATGCTGATATGACAAAAAACCGAGACTAACACGATCTAACATGTTATAGCCCCCGTTCAAAGACTTTATTTTCTTAGCAACGACAGGATGAAATAGATAATTGACATGAGCTGCGATGGCACAATATGAATGGCCACCCCAACCAACAAGTTTTCTTTGTCAGGCATGGCCATGACTGTAAGGGGTGGCGATCACATTAAGATCGCTCTTTCTGTGAATCGTGGCCGCAAAAGCCTCCGTCATATCCAGTTCTTCAGGAGTTTGCCCATTGGGAAGTGCCCAGTCGAAATGGTACAACAAGAGTGCTAGTAAGAGCTCAATATTTGCCATAGCAAATGCCATGCCTGGACACACCCACCTGCCAAACGCAAATGGTATAAAATGATAATATATCCCAATGAAGTCTACTGATGATTCAAGAAACCTCTCCGGCTCAAATTTTTCTGGGTCTTCCCAGCGATTTGGATCCCTTCCAAGTGCCCCAGCATGAATAAGCACCCTTGATTTCACAGGTATATCATAGCCCCTGATCTTGCAAGCTTGCCTTGCTTCTCTGGGTACTAATGGTACTGGAGGGTGTAACCTGAGAGTCTCTTTGATCACTGACTTTAAGTACTTGAGATCTTCGAGATCTGAGTCTTGCACTTGATCCTTTCCTTCCAAGACCTTGCGTACCTCGGCCTGTGCTTTCGCCATCACCTCTGGGTGCTTGAGCAATTCCGACATCTCCCATTCTACTGTTACCGATGAAGAATCGGTTGCACCACCAAAGGTTTCCTAAAGCGGTGCAAACAAAAAAGAAACATGCATTTAGTCTGAGGATGGGAGAATTTTGCTTTGGTATGTCCAATTAATGAGCTAGATTTCACAAATAACACTGAGCTTTTGGCTTTACCATTTTCGGAATGCAGATTCAAGGGTTTAATTAGGTTTTTTCTTCCAATCTTGTTCTCACTAGTATATTAGTATTCCAGTTTTACCTTTCACTTATTGTTTTTTCCAATGTAAGTTTAGGGATTTTCATGAACTTGCAGTGGCTGGGAAGCTTCGTGGATGAGGTCGAGGTTTGGGAGACACCGGCAAAGCTTCACCAACAAAAGCGCATCACTGGCAAGCTTCGCGAAGGGTCACTCAACGTTGAAAAGCTTCGCCGATGGTCGCTTGACCCTAGATCTAGCCATGAGGGTCGTGCGACATAGGCTAGCTTCGCCAAGAGTCGCTTGATGCCAGATCTAGCTTGTTGATTGTCATGTGACTCCGGTAAACTTCGTCGAGCATTCTTACACTAGATCTAGCTCGTACAAGGTCGCTTAACACTAGATCTAGCACACCGAGAGTCTAGCCTCGCATTCCCTAGTCTTGTAGCCCCAACATTGCGCCACCTAGTGTCGCCCAACTGGGGTCGCTTAACCTCGGCAACGTGTCTTCTGGGATCGTGTGATGTCCGTGCCGGTGATATTTTTGTGCTGCCCCCTGGGGCTGCAACTACAAGTTTGTCCACTCTCCTTTATTTTTTTTATTTTTTATTTTTTTTTATGACCCGGGAACCTCCCTTTCGCCCGACAGGCTATTCGGTACTAAACCCGGGGGAAGGCTAGCCCAGCAACCCACCGCCAGGGCCCCCCACTTAAATCGTTGACGACGCAGAGTTTCGAACCGCTCACCTCCTGCGATGGCGGGAGGGCCCAAACCAACTGCGCCACCCACGGGTGGGTAGTATTACCTTATTCTTAAAAATTTCTTTGCAGAGGCGCAAAGTGCAACCATTCAAAGCCCAGAATCTCGTCTTCGATCTAAGGGCACGCCATGAAGACTCTGAACTTAACCTTGACATTAATAACTCCTTCCCTCTGTCAAGGCTCAAAGGCATTCTAATAGATAATGATAGTTGATTGTTACCTTTAGTGCTATACTTTCGGTGTCGAGCTAGCTCTTAATTGATAGTTAGGCTGTATGGCAAATCGATTTCGGTTGTGTCGACCATGGCAATGTTAAAAATAATTGCAAACGTATGTATTGGAGGAAGATACGTAACACTACTTGTTGATTAGAAATATAATATACATGAGAAAACGATAACAAAAAGTGTCAAGGTTTGTTTCATACTCCCCCCTGATAATACGACACAAGGGTCCCGCTCCTCGGTAAGCGAGTGATCGTCTAGGGGTCACCCCGGATCTTTTGTAATTGATGGATGTAACAGAAATGTGCGATTTGCTAATTATCGTCGAATCCTAACAAAAATAAACAGTAAGTGAGGTACGGCTAACCAAATCTCCTTAAGGCGATTAGTTTCTGTCAACGGTGCTAAGCAGCTTCACGAACTATGTTTGCCAAGATACAACACCTTGACCAGTTTGAATTAGACTATGCAAACATGACTTTGTCGATTACTTCTTGAAACCGGCACATTTAAACAAATTTGAAGTTTAAAGTTCGTGTGCTTAAGAGATATATGAATTCAAAAAATACATAAATTAAATAGATTCATGCATTCAAGAGATACATGAATTAAATCGATTAATGAATTCAACAAATACATGAATTAAATAGATCACAAATTCAAGAGAGGTAAAAATTCAATAGATTCATCAATTCACTAGATTTATGAATTCACAAGATTCACTAATTCAAGAGATTCATGAATTCAAGGTATACAAAAATTAAATAGACGTATCTAGTTTTGCTCACTTTCGTTCATTCATTAACCAATAATTACAACAATCCCTCATATTAATGGATCAACAAACATTTTTACTCGAGGAATTCTAATTGTGAATGTGGAAATACACTGTATCAAGATAGGTAGCTTTTGCTTTAGACCTTCTTTAGTGAAAGCCCATTGCGGACATACTTATCTAGTCGATAGACAAAGCCTTGAATTGCTAGTTGTTGGAGTAAGCCTAGACAATACACCTCACACAAAGTATCTCCGAATCGAGATTGGCTCTCGATTGTGTTCATTCTTTCATCCCTAAACCTCTTGGGATTTATGCCTGTTTAGAAATCTAGCCTTTAAATACTTTCATAGAGTCGGCCAGCTCCATGTATATAGGTGCATTCCTATTAAAGGTATCATACCATACCTTGCTAGGATGTTGAATTCATGGCTATAGGAATCATTAAATGCAAAGCATGCCCTTAAAACGCTATAGAAAGCACTATGACATCATAGGAGTGAGAGACAGTGTGCACACTAAAGTTTCCAAAATTAGCATTGTCCTAATGAACCTAGTCCATGGGATCTTCAATCGATAGGTTAAGTTTCCACCTTGGAACCTTTTTATTGAGTTAAAGCTTTTAACCCTATTCCCCCCGATGCGTAGTTTATTTGCTCTCCCGACAAACCTTTTGTCAATGGATCAACAATGTTTTCCTTTGACTTCACAAAATACGAAATCCGAAATCCATATCCGTTACTGTGACACCTCCTAACGTGAATACATATCCTTTAGTCGATCTTGATTCATCAGAATCCAAAATCCAATTGGCACACAAAGCCTTCCAAAATAGCTGAATATATGCCGTATTACAAAACATAATCTTTTTCTTTGCAAATAATCTAACACTCTCAACGAAGCATTCCATGCTCATGACCAGAATTACTTGTACACCAGCTCAGTTTTCTTATTGAGTGTGCATTATCTGGTCTAATTTAGTTCATGATGCACACGATACTGCCGATCACTTGAGAATACTTCGGCTGCCTAATATTGTTGACAATATTCTTTCTTAAAGTTAGGATGGAAGAAAATGAATATTTTCATCTTTAATGATGAACCCTTTAAACCTTTCAATTATCGTTTCATAATGAGATTGTGTTAAACCTATAAGTTAGAATTTTGGTGCTGAGTATAACATTCGCATCACCTAAGTCTTTCATCTTGAAATTCTTCTTGAGAACATTCTCGTTGTTTTTATAACCTCAATATTATTTCAAATAATCAGCAAGTCATCAACATATAAATAAATAAGTACACCTACAACGGTCATGGATTTAGTGTACACACATTTATCATACTCATTAATTCTATATCCATTTTAGATCATCATACAGTCAAACATCTCATGCCATTGTTTACAAGCTTGTTTAAGTCTATACAATAATTTGACAAGTTTACACACTTTTATGTTCTTGTCCTCTGACCTTAAATCCTTCAGGTTATTCCATATAAATCTGCTCATCATGATCACCATTAAAGAACGCAGTTTTCACATATATTCGATATACGTACTAATTGCATAGCGAAATTATAGCAATTAACATCATAACTGATGTTATTTTTGTTACAGGTAAATAAGTATCGAAGTATTCTAAACCCTCTCTTTGTCTAAACCCTTTGGCAACGAGCTATGCTTTATACTTATTTATGAAACTATTAGCTTTACGCTTCTTTTTTAAGATTTATTTACATCAAATTGGTTTATTTCCTAGTAGAAGATCAACCAATTTCCAAGGGTGATTATTTATGATAGAATCAATCTCATTGTCAACAACTTCTTTTTAGTAATGAGCATCTGGAGTTAACCTTGCCTCTTGAAACGTTTGACGCTTACTTTCTAAGATGTATGTCAGAAAATCAAGTCTGAAAGATTTTCCAATCCATGACCTCTTGCTCCTTTGAAGTTTGGCTTCTTCGACTTCAACTTTATCAATCTCAAGTCCAAATTTTTAAATCTCTTCTGAGAAGATTCACCCTAATTTTCAGGATAGTATTGGCATAGATTTCCACATTTTTAGATTTAATAGCCACAAATCAGTATGTGCTGTTATTTCGAGCATAACCGATGTGACATCCCAAATTTCGACCCATTTTTGGGATTTATAAAACGTGTAATTCGTCAGTGTGCTTATAGTAAAATCTCGCCCGAGAACTGATCACTCTCGGTTGTTATTTTTAAAATTTGAGATTTCGCTAGAATCGCATTCGATCGAATTTTGTCGTTATTTAGAGCCCAAACTTTGGTGTCGAATTCCTCGGAGTTTCGGGACGAATTTAATTAAACGGTGTCGATATTATTGTGGCCAGCCTCGATATTACCCGGGATATGTGAAAAGTGAAATTTGGACCGGGTACGAATTTTGACTGGTATACCTCCCTTTGGATTTAAATTTTTAGTGTCTATTTAGTTTTCTCTTAATGTTGAAATTAGGAATTTTTGTGGCCATTGGATCTTGGCTTGCTCACCAAGATCTAATGTGAGCCCTAGGATGAGTCAAGCTAGATTGTCTCTCTCTCTCTCTCTCTCTCTCTCTCTCTCTCTCTCTCTCTCTCTCTCTCTCTCTCTCTTGCCCGGACGTCTTTCTCTCTCTCTCTCTCTCGGTCACGATCGTCCTTCCTCCTCTCCACCGCACGCCCGCCTCCTGCGTCACCGCCAGCCACCGCCGCGCGTCCGGCCCCGACGCCGTGCGCCGCTCGCCCCCTGGTCGCTCAGCCGCTCGACCAGCCGGCGTCGTCGCCGTGAGCTTGCACCAGCCGAGTCACCGTTCTCCTCCTCTCGGCCGTGAGCAGTAGATCGGCCGGAGAGCCGATCGCCGGAGCTTGCCGCCGCCCACAGCCGCTCCAGCCATCACCACCACCACCCCTCGGCCGTTTCCCCTCCGCCGTGAGCCCCTTCTCCCCCTCTGCTTCAGATCTGGTCTTCCGCCCCCTTTCCGTGTGCGTGTCTTCCACCGCGCCGCCGTCCACCGCCACGCGCCTCGCTACCCGTCCGGCCGGTGTTCCCGTCGACCCGGAGACGCCGTCCATACCGCCGATAGTCCCGAGCCGACTATCCCCGTCACTCCTTTCCCTTCTCGCTCTCCCTCCGACTCGGGCCAGATCTGGCCGTGCCGACGCCGCTCGCCGCCACCCGGCTAGCCGTCGCCGCCTCAGCCACCGACCGCCACCCCACTGCCTGGCCGGCCACCCAGTACCGCCCCTCCCCTGTTCCGGCCAGCCCCAGCACCTCCCCTCCCCTTCCCCTGTTCTGCCCTCACCGGCCCTGTTTCCGTCGCCGCCGTGGACCGCCGCTCGAACGCCGGAGCTGCTGCCGTTCCGGCGAGGTCCCGGCTCTCCCTTGCTGCCACCGAGCTGCTGTCGCCTCAGCCGGAGCTCCTTGTCGCCCGGTTGTGGCCAAGAGCCTCGCCAATCATCGCCACCGCCGCTGTCCCGACGATTTCCCCGCTGTTCAGCCTCGCTTCCTTGCTCAAATCAAGGTAAGCGACACCCTAAACCTTGTCTAGGACCTTGCGTATTATTAGATGAGTTTAGGGGTCGTTTAGGATGAGATTGGTGGCTGATTAAGGGCTGATCGGAGCTGATTTAATGGCCGTTTAGTGCGACTTAGTGGCTGAATTGTGGGCTGGCTTGAGGTGAACGAATGAACCGGAGGATGGGCTGAATCGAGGTGGTTTATCGCTGATTTTTATGGCTGGTTTGAAGGTCGCACGATGCTGGAAAATAATGTCGAGTTATTAAGTTGTTTGTGTATAAATTAATGCTCGATTGGTGATTGTTCGGGTTGTTTATTTGTGGCTAATTGTGCGGCTGTTTGATGCTGATTTTATGACGGTTTAATGCTGATTTTTGTGGCGGTTGGTACTAATTTGGTGGCGGGTTTCGGGGTGAGTGAATGGGTTGGATTGTGGGCCAAAATGAGGTGGTTTATTGTTGAAATCATGGCTGGATCGGCGGTCATTAGTGCTGGAAATTATGTTAAGTTCATTGGGTGTTCTTGTATGATTTAACGTCCACTTGGTGACGGTTCATGTTGTTTATTCGTGGTTGGATTGACGCCTATTATGTGAACTGTGGCTTGGTGTGATTAGAATAAGTGGTGATTGAGCATAATATAACAATGTTTGAATATGTGATTGATATGGTAATTAATTGAATTATGTGGCGTATGTATTTGCTTGACCAAGCCTGGATTGAGCGGAGAGCTACCAACCTGTAGGGTGTTGACCCGGGTTGTAAGAAAGGACCTGTAGGGTGTTGACCCAGGTCATGAGAAAGGTCCTGGAGCGTGTTGACGCGGGACAAAGCCCGGATTGATAGGAGGGCTGCCAGCCTGGAGCGTGTTGACGCGGGTGGCGAGAAAGGACCTGTGGGGTGTTGACCCGGGCCATGAGAAAGTTGAATGTATGCGCATGTTTATTGTACCTAATTGAGTTGGTGAATGTACGTGTGAATGACGCTCGGGTAATCGTGATAAGTATGTGAAATGTTATTGCAATATAGTGAATTGACTAAAGTGCAGGGTTGATGTGTGATTTGAGGTAAGGTAAGTGCATTAAGTGAAATTTGTTATGCGAATAGTTAGATTGCATGTTATACTCGTCTGGGTACGCATTGGCCTATGTGGGGTTTAGGTTGTCTGCTTATTGAGAAGTGTTCTCATGATTGTTTAAATCAAACCATTTCAGGTCCGCGATCGTAGTTGTTTGGAGACCCTGCAAGGATAAACTCGGGAATCGAAGACGGGTCAAGGACCCTGTATTTTGAGTGATCCATTTTGTAGAGTAGTTAAGTCGATGAACCACGGTCTTTTTGTTGAAGGTGGTTCTGTCGTTTTTGGCCTAGTTGGCAGCCGACTTTTATGAACATTGTATGTATCTATCAAGTGTATGAATTGCAAGTATTTAATTGTGTTTTTGCTACCCCTTCTTCATTATGATATGTCAGGGTTGTTTCATTTGTTTCCGCGTGTGCCTAGTCTCTGATTTTTGGGTTGGGTCGGCGACATGCCTGGGACGTCGCATTCAATGATCGACCATCGAGGGGTGATCGCGCGCTCGTAGGGTGCGGGGCGTGACAACCGATGAATATGCAACCATCATTTTAGGTCCCAACCGAGTTTGTTTAGGAGGAGGAATTGCCACCTTGGCTAGGCACCCCCACACTTTAAAAAATTGTAGGATGGCAACCATCAATTCCCTAACTCATATGGAGTCTTATCCGTCTTATTGTGGGGCACTTGATTTAAAACTGCCTCACCCACAAGTTCTAAGTAAATCCGAACTTCAGATCATGGCATTAGCCATCTCTATTTGAGTTCTATTCTTCCGTTCAATAACTCCATTTTGTTACGGAGTGTAAAGTACAGTTGTTTGGAGAATAATCCCCAGACTAGTACACAACTCCTTGAAATTGGAAGAATTGTACTCTCCTCCCCCGTGAGACCTAAGCACTTTGATTCATTTATCAAGTTGGTTCTTGACCTTATTTTTATACTTGATAAACATGCTCATAGCCTCACCTTTGCTAGTTTACTAATAAACATAGCAAAATCAAGTACAGACATCCACAAAGGTGATGAAGTATTTCTTTTCACCTCTACTTTCATAAGCTTAAATCACATAGATCACTATGAATTAGTTGTAGAGGTTTACTCGTTCTTTCAATCGTTTTGAAATATTTCCTAGCAAACTTAGCCTCAACACAAATCTTACACTTATAACGGGCATCCAACTCAAACCTTAGAATTATCCCCTAAATTTGGTATTTTCTTCATTGTACCATAGTTTACATGTTTAAATCTGCCATGCCATAGATAAGGACTTCTCTAAAGACTTCTATTTATTAATAGTCTTTGGGTACAAGAATTCCGAATTTACATCAGTCACAACCACATGGCTTTGAACAAGTCATTATAGAAGCACCATTTTAACATATACATATCCCCCCCCCTTTGGAAAGTACAAACCTATCATATTCAAATACAATTTTGAAATCATTCTTGATAAGTATAAGGCTAGAAATGAGATTCTTCTAGATTTCTAGTACATGCAACAGATTTTGCAAAATGATCTCCTTAATGTGTGTGAACTTCAAGATCACCTTTCCTCTCTTGGCAGTTTTTGCTAAGTAGAGCTACCCATATAAAGCATCTCCTCTTCCTCAGACTTCTCGTAAGACGAGAACAAGTGTTTATCCATACAAATGCGATTTATGGCATTGTATCTAGCCACCAATATGTATTGTTCGACACTAAGGATACCTTAGATACCATCATAGCAGTTAGTCTCTCATTATCTTCCTGCTCTGTCAGATTCAACTGCTTGGTTCCATCACTGCATTTGCTTTTATTTGGGCAAATCTTGTAATATTGAGCCCGATGGTCAAGCTTATTTCAAACAAAATATGTCCCTTGGAATTTTTGGAATTGTTCCTTGTACTTGTTTTTTCCTTGAAAGGACTTCTTCTTTTTCCTATTTTGCTTGGAACTAGAAAACTCAAGAGTGTTGACCTTTGGTTTCATATGAGTGTTTGCATTCCTCCTATTGTCCTCCTTCACTCTAAGGCTCAAAATGAAATCCTTAAGGCTTATCTCTTTCCATTTGTGCTTCAAACAATTTTTTAAGTCCGACTAGCTTGGAGGTAGCTTCTCAATAATAGTTGCCACTTGAAATGATTCACTAAGTAACATTTTCTTAGCAAAGATGTTGTTCAGAATTATTTGCAATTCATGACAGATTTAGAATCCACCATCTTGAAATCAAAGAATTTGGCAACCATGAATTTCTTAGTGCTTGTCCTCGATTTTGTATTTCTTTTCTAATGACTCCTATAACTTTTTACCGATTTCAATGTTACAATAAGTATCGTATAGAGAATTTATCAAACAGTTAAGGACATAGTTTCGACATAGGAAGTCATGGTGCTTTGCAATATTATTACTTTATATAGTTTCTGGAATTTACAAATTGATGCTATCATTGGGGATTTATCTCATGCTTACTCTACGTGAGAATTGTGCTTCGCAATTTCCCTTCGGATTGATGGTAGAGTTATTCCCATCCGATTAGAATGTTCTAGAAAGTTTTGGTTTGGTGGGCTTGGAGTGGGCTTGTAAGGAATGATATGGCCTATTCCTTAATCTTTATTGTGGGCTTGGTGTTGGCCCGTGTCCTTCTGACATGCGATAGTTTATGGTTGACCTGTATCCCCTTGATATGTGATAACCACGCCAGTACTGTCACATGATATAATCCCATCAATTAAGCCTTTTAATCCTCTCCGTATAAATATCACATCTATTCATTTATTAATTGGACTTTTTAAACGTACAAATGTCTAGACTTCAGCATTCCTATTGACCTCACTATCGAACCACTGCCAAAACTTCCCCACAAGTGACTCACCATTCCTTACCTATCACGTGACATCTGGGTCCACTAATTTGCCCTTTCGTCCTCTTGCGCCCTTTCTATTTCATCCCCCTATGGACACTTCAAGTAACCCTAACCCTTCCGCAAGATTTACAAATCTTGGGATCTCTCTTCTCAACAACTACCAACGCAGATATTATTAGTGCAACAAGACTTACGGGTTGACTCCATATCTCGTGGCCATGGACTTATTACAGGGGACTAGGGAAGTGGATAACAGATGATGAAAGCATCTTAGCCCAACCAAGCATTTCTCATATTATTGGCTACCCCTGAAAAGTATTTTAACTACCCAGAAAAGTTTTGGAGAGAGAACATTTTTGTTAAAAGGCATATCGGTTGGTTGCTTTGGAAAAATTATTGTGAGTTATTTGGGGAAAAAGGTATTTAATGGGATGGATTGACAGAAAGAGAGAGAGATTTGTAAAAGGCTCGCATTTTATTTAGTAAAATTTCATTGGTTCTAGATGGTTGCTTCATTTGGGAAGGGTTACATTTCGTGCATGTATGGACTTGTAACATCTACTTAATGTCTCTTGCGACCTCAATTGGTAATACATGGGAAGCGATCAATACGTTACAATATATGATAGATACATATTATCATTTTTTTATAAGGATAAGTGCACTGGAAATCCTAAAACTTTTCACGAAAATGCAATTGCATGCTAAAAATTTCAAAAAATGCAATCAAGTCCTCATATTTGTCAAATTAGTGCAGTTGAGTCCTTTCATTAACACCGTCAATTTATTTATCGAAAAATGCTGATGTGGCATTTTAAATTAATTTCTCTTTCCTAAGTGCTGGTGTCGCCCATATGTGAGCTCCCTTAACCCAGATCTAGACGTAATCAAAATTTAACCAGCTGATGGACAACAATAATATCAAGTTCTTAATCTAAATAAAATAATCTACGAATTCAAAATTTAACTTGCTAATTAAGAACATATTCTATGTCCTAAATTAGCTAAATTATCAACAAAATAATTTGCTCTGTTTCGGGCATGCCGGATCGGAGCTCGCGGCCATCCGTCTCGCGCGAGCTCCAGCCCCATCCCGTCCTTCGTTTGTCTGCTGTGTGTGTCGCTGTTCTTGTGTTGGGAGCCCTAGCTCGTGTTTGAGTCTCGGTTAAACCAAAAATCATTCGTTTGTCCATCGCCCACCAAGTGTTCGACAAAACGCCTAGGTGAGATCCTGTTTTAGGTCGTCCGTTTTATCCGGCGTCGACTCGCCCGTGCGCGTCGCATTCTGTTTTTTTGGTGTCCCTGTGGTGTTTAGAGTTCCGGGCGTCGGCCGCCTAGCCGTCGGCCGCGTCCCAGCCGCCGCCGTTGTTTCGTTTGGAGTTTAGCCGGAGTACCCAGGCCGGCGGCGCCAAGGTCGGCCGGGGAACGGCGGTCCCGGTGGATGCCGGCCCGACGCCGGAGCGAGGCGTTGCCAAGCTGAGACAAGCGGCGTCTGGGCCGCCTCCGTCGAGACCCCACGGCTTAGGGGAATGCAGGGGGTCAGTCGGGTCTGTAGGTGGGGCAAACCCGGGTCGGATCCGGGTAGGGTGAGGCGCCTGACCCGGTTTTTTCTCTTTTGTCTAGTGGGCTGGGCTGGATTAGAAAAAAGGATTTGGGCCAGGCTCAGTTCATTTATTTATTTTAGGGGTTTGGGACGTTTTTTGCGAGCTAGACCGGGCCCGATCCGGCTATGGGTCGACCAACTCGGGTCGGATGTGGGATCCGACCCGGATCGGTTTATATTATTATAATAATATATTATATTATAATATAATATTTTTAATATTAAAAAAAATATTTTAGAAAATCAAAAAAATTGAAAACTTCAGAAAATTAAAAAAATGAAAATTGGGCTTTGGATTTGCCTTTTCTCACTCTCTTGTATTATGAATGCCATGATTGATTGCACGATTAGTTGATTTGTATGTTTGCATTGTGAATTTAATTTGACCATGCTTGTGCCCAATTAGAGGCATGTTAGGCATTTGTTTGCGCACTTCCATTGTATTAATTGTCGTTTCCTTAGTCTGGCTAGGATTAGGACCTTAGGATCCACAATTGATAGGAAGACTGCACGAACACCTTTAAATGATGTTTGAACAGGATTAGGTACCGAAAGGGCATTGGTTATCTAATTAGTGTAATCAAGTTTCTAGACTCATTTAATTTCTGGTTAGCAAAAGTAAGGCAATTTTCTCATTGCTTTACTTGGCTCTCTATTTGATGCACTGTAAACTGATTAGTGCCGACTTCTAGATAAAAATCACCTGCAGGTTAAAAATTTAAACCATGAGTTGCAACATAATATGGGTCTAGGAGAGCTCAAGTTAAGTTCTAAACATAGACTTAGCGCATGTCAGGCTAGCCTCACTTTTCCTCGTGAAAAGGGTGGTTGCGACAGTTATATAATTTTTCTAATCTCAAAAGAAATACTTTTTTGTAAGTTCAGCGAGCATGCATAAAACGGGCTTTTTTCTTGAAGTCAAGTATATATTTGTGTTCTATGTTAAAGCATAAGTATTTCCCTAACAATCTTGCGATGATTGTTTTATATTTTCTGTAGCTAATCATCTACTAACTTTACTTGCATAAACAGTTTTACCTTCATTACAATCAAAGTTTATTCTTTATTTGAAATATTGGCTCGTAAACAAGATGTCAGGAACATTATGGGAAAGACAGAAGCTAAAATAAAAGCCTCTGGCACATAAAAGCAAATGGAGGAGCTATTTCCAAAGCCATTTTGGCTGGAATCGTAGCTTGATTGTCTGGTGAATTAACTAATAATATTGCCCCTCTTTCTCCTCAGGCGTCGACACGCAAGTCATTTACGCTCGTCTCTCTGTCTTTTCTGTGTTTTTGGATAGAATGCGCTCGTCTCTTTCATCTACAAGTCCCTGAGATGATTTTGGAGGTAAGCATGAGAGTGCAGCTTTTCCGATTCTTTAAGAGAAGATGAGATGAGGAATCTGATCGACTTCGTTGGCTCGTTGCGGGGTCACCCTCCCAATCTCAGCAACAAGATTTCTTCATACCCAGTGGCCATAGTTTTGAAGGCAACATTCGGTGAGAGCTGCAAGCAAAAGGATGGAACTCCTTTCGGCTCTTGAAGGAGTGAAGCAGTCCGGCGAGTTCAGCGTCGCGGATATATTCCTGTCGTGTAGAATTCTGCATTACATGAAGCGGACGAAACGGAAGCTAGACAGGATCCGGCAAAAATACGATGAAACCATGGATTGTATTGTGAATGATCACAAGAAGGAGAGAGAGACCATGAGTAGTACCCGAGAAGAGAGTTCGGTCAAGGAAGACTTTGCCGATATCCTCCTGCGGATGCAGGAGTCCTCCGAAACCGGATTTCATCTTACGACGAACAACATCAAAGGTGTCCTCTTGCTACGCGACTTAAATTACTATATATATATATATATATATATTTTATAATCGAGATGTCCGGGCCAGCTTGCGCGCACCTCGACTATTCTTCGGAGGAGCCTAGCACAGCAACCCACCATCATGGTCCCCCACTTAAATCACAAATGCTCAGTTATGGAATCAAACCTGGGACCAGTACACCTAACCATACAATACCAAGTACACCCTAACTAACTGATCTGCTTATGGGTGGATAAATTACTATCTTTTTTGCTTCTTCTTTTTTCAACATTAGTAATGATTTTATTGCCCCGAGAAAATAAGGATATCACAAAGTGCTGTTATTTTCCAATGATGCTCACTTAAATGCCATAATTTTTTCAATCACTTGAATGCCATGAATTCTAAAAACCGTTCACTCGAGTAACCATGATTTGTAAAAAATGTTTGGCATGCATTTGAGTTTCGGCACTTGTGATGAACATTTTTAAAAAGAGTGGGTATTTAAGTGAATGGTTTTTTAGAAGTCAGCTCGAGTGATTGAAAAAAAAATTATGGTACTCAAGTGAGCACACAAAGAGAAATTTGTCTAAAAAATTCTAAACATATTGCACTTTTGCCAATTCATCCTAAATCTTTCAATTTTACCAATTGAGTACTAAACATTTTCACTTCTTGCCAATTAAGTCTTAAAACTTTTTACTTCTTGCCAATTGAATCCATTCGGCTAATTTTGGCTGAAAATCGCTGACGTGGACATTGGCCGATCTGCGTGGCGCTGACGTGGATAATTTTTAATAATATTTTTTATTTTTCTTTTCTATTTTTTTTCTTTTTTTCTTTTTCTTTTTCTTTTTCTTTCTCCCCTTCTTCCTCCTCCAGCCGGTCACCGGACGTCGACAATCAACTAGAGGGGAGGGCCAGCGAGGTCAACCTCATCGGCCTCGGGCAAGCCTCGACCTTGCCTAATTCGGCAAGGTCAAGCTCGCCCAGCCACCTCGCCCGATCTGACGAGGCCAAAGGGGAGGGTCGGCAAGGTCGCCCTCGCCATGGCTGGGTGAGGCTCAAGCTCATCAGATCTGGCGAGGCCGAGCCTCATCCAATCATGGTGTGGCCAAGCCTCGCCAGACCTCTCCTCTGGCCAATTGCAAGTTGGAGGAGGAAGAACAGGAGGAAAAAAAAAAAGGAAAAAGAATAGAAAAGAAGAAGAATAAGAATAAAATAAAAATAAAAAAATTTTAAAAGTGTCCACGCTAGAGCCATGTAGACCGGTTGGCGTCCACGTCATCACTTTCCGATCAAAATTGACCAGATTGACTCAATTTGCACGAAGTGAAAAGGTTTAGGACTCAATTGGCAAAATTGAAAGATTTAAAATTGAATTGGTAAAAAACACAAAAGGTTTGGGACTTTCTAAACAATTTTCCCACCAAACAAAAGTTATGACACTTTGTGGTGTCCTTTTCCCTTGTCTGGACGTACAAAAGAAAATCCTCTCATTCTTACTAGGGTTAATACCACAAAAAATCCCAAACTATATCTATGACAATTTTGCCACGAACTAATTTTTTAACAACAAAAAGCCTCAAACTGGTACATCTATAACAAGTTTACCCTTTGTTAATTTCCGTAAAATTTTACCATCCAATTACTAAGTTAAATGACACGTGACAATTGACGGGTGTACAAATTTGGGATTTTTCCCTCCGTTTGTCACATGTGTAACGGTTTTGTGATTTTTCGGGGTATTAATCCAATTTAACATAGGGTGAATTTGTCACCAATGTACTAGTTTGAGATTTTTTAAGGTCAAAAAAATAATTTAGGGTAAATTTATCACGGATGTACCGGCTTAGGGTTTTTTATTGTAAAAATATTATTTTAGGGTAAATTTATCACGTGTACTAGTTTGGGGTTTTTCGTGATATTACTATTAACCCTTCTTACTAATAATGCTATTCGGGATATATTTGCTGGTGTAAGTGATGCTCCAGCAATAACCGTGGAATGAGCAATGTCGGAATTACTCAAAAACCCGGGAGCGATGACAAAGGCGCAGGCCGAGGTCCGTGAGGCCTGAAAGAGAAGGGCGACGTGCAAGAATTGGATCTCAAAGCACTCAAGCACCTGAAAGCAGTTATCACGGAAGTGCTTAGATTACACCCTCCTGTGCCACTAATCCCAAGAGAACCAAATGATGGATGCAAGATCAGTGGGTACGATGTGCCCATGAAGTCAAGGGTCATCATCCATGCCGAGGTGATGGGAAGAGATCCGAATTATCGGAGAGACCTGGAAAGATTTGAATCAGAGAGATTTCTTGAATCGTCGATTGATTTCGTCGAGACAGATTATCATTTTGTTCCGTTTGGATCTGGTAGGAGGATATGATCGGGCATTGCATTTGCTAATGCAAGTATGGAGCTTCTGCTAGCTATCTTGTTGCGCCATTTTAACTGTGCACTACCAAATGGGCAAACTCCAGAAGAGCTCGACATGAGCGAGGCTTTCGGATTATCGATCAGCAGAAAGAATGATCTGTATGTCATTGGCACACCCCTTGAAATCCTGTTAGTGCCTGATGAAGATGACTTAGGGGTCGGGTGGCTATTCTAGTTATTTAATGACGTTCCTGTATTGTATAGAAGGTTGTCTGAACGAGTCAAGTTGCGTCAGCGTCTTGTTAATACGCATCCATGAATGGTCAATTGAATAGATCTCGGCTGGGTTTGATCGCTTCACTAGCATTCGCCCGCTTTAATATACGTGACGTAAGATTTGATAATGAGATAAGTTGCATTGAATTGCTATTCTGGCGCATTTACGCGAAAACGAAACAGCTAACTTTCAATGTTCGGTTTTGTCAATCAATTTGGACCAATAAGAAACCGCGCGCAATCGTATTTGATGATGCATTGGAAAGTGAAAACTTATTCCAACTGTAAACAAAAGCGATCCATTTTCTTTTCAAGCTTCAACTATCTGGAGGCAGCGTTTACCTGATCACCTTACCTGCTACAGCTCAAGGAAAGCCAAAATCTCCACCAGCAACATAGTTTTAATCATGATTTACAATACCATAACCTATAATTATTGCTTATAACCAATAACTATGCAGATCATGCCAGTTTAAGCATATTAGATCGGGTAACTGCATATTATAGGCCTAAGAACCACCAATCTCTGCCACAGAAACTACCATAAAAAAAAGGGGCATAAATTGATCATGGCTTGATAGCTCACGGACAGGACAAAAAAAAAACACACTTCTAAGGGCTCTGGGAAGAAGATGCAAAATGCCAAGGGATTCATATAACTAGCCTCGCTGCATGGGACAAGTCCTGATTGTTGCAGATGATGTTATTACTACTGTGATTGCTCTGATGGTTCTGTTCTCCAACAATATTCACGCACAAAGCCAATAAACATCTCCAATTCTTGTGCCATAGCATGACTAATTGAAGCACATCATAAAGCTGTCTTTTCTCACTTGGTCCCAGCTAAAAATAAAGTTTGTGCCAAGGCACACCATGTCTCTTCACACAACTATTCATAAACAAAAGAAGAAAAAACAAAGAACATGAAAAGGAAGCATCATGCATCTGAAACACCTATCTAGAGAAGCCAAAGTGCATAATAGAGCAGTACTACCCATCACCTAATGCAGTACAAAAGACAACTTACTAGCTGGCAAGTAACCAACACCCCACATGGCCAACACGAACTAACCAACTCTACATCTTAAGATTTCTAAGATTGCAGGCACTGGGACTGGACAGATTTTAAGCATATGCAACTACATATGTTGAGATAGCATCTGAAAGAAAAAAACCTAGATATGTTTCATGCTAAGTTTGCTCCAAGCAAAGTAATAAGCAGATGGAGATAGCGAAGTAAAGGTTCGATGGGAATATAAGGCCAATGGCATCTGCGGGAAGAGGGCACGGCGCCAAAATAAAATGGGTCCTCAATAATTCCTTCGTATCAAAGAATTTTTGTTGTTACACCCACATCGATTTATCACGCGAGGACGTTAAAGAAAAACAGGCATTGCAGAGAGGTATTTTAATATTATGGCAGTCACCATATTGACTGTTCCTATAATGACAAACAATTTGCATCACCAGAAGCTCAAATTGAAATCCTACAGCAAACCAATGGGCTTCCATCAGTTCAGACAATGCTAGACTCACATAAGTCTGAACTCAGTATATGGAAAGCAGATAGCAATAATTTTTCATGGGTAGTTTATATTCTCTACAATTACAGAATAGGTAGATCCTGGAACTAAAATATAAGCATACCAGCTTTCACCCTAATGTCAACTCTCTATAAATGAATCCATTCAAAGTGATGAGCCTGTAAAGCTAGCCGTAACCAATTTTAATGAAAAACGTGATAAATTTATTCCAGAAAAGAACTGCAGTACTAACAGATAAGCAGGTCTTTCTGAGTATATTCAATAAGCAAGGAATGACCAGCAGCTTGGATGTAGGAAGAATAAAGGTGCTCGCACATGGGGACAAATAAAGAGGCAGAATATGTAAGAGCTAAGAGCAGCAACCAAAGCAATTTCAAGGACAGATAAGTGCAGCCTGCTTTACTACAGCCTACAGCATACAGCAGTCATTTCTATAATGCAGGATATGTAGTAAATCATGGTCACTGATCAGTTAACACATATTAGTCCACATGTCGAATTTTTGCCAGTGATACATCAATCAGTTGTTTAAAAGATAATGACAATTTCTTTTATTACAACAAAGTTCTGACTGATATATACACTTCCTCTAAGAAAACAAAAGATAGAGACAAGAAAGTGTTCCAGGACAGGTTACGATATATTAGTAGGGTTGTAGATTTTAGAGCAGACATCATGTCCCTGGAAACTATGAAAAATGCAGATTGACAAAGAAAAGCATACCCCAGGGAAACCAAATAATTTGCCATGTATAAAAGGTGTAGAGAATAGGGTAAACAAAATGACTGAGGAAAGTATGAAAATGATCGTTCAACTATGTAAACTGATAGCCCGCCAAAATGCATATTCTACACTATACTTTTATTCGGATAAGAAGCTCCTCTAAGAAATAGTTCCCAACATAGCAGGACCACATTTTCGTCTTAACACTTTACACCATCAACTTCAAATTTGGGCTTTCTACTCTCCAGCTATCACCACACAAGTGTTCCCAAGACATCACTTGTCTCGAAAATTCAATCAACGACTATGAACCATTCATTCTTCGAAAAAAGAGACCAACATCAAGAACACAAAATTATTCCCACCAGTTCGTAGAGATGAATACTAGCTTGGGATGCTGAAGATGACTAAAATGTTGCATATGAAAATTATCATCCCAACAGAAGATCACTGACAAAATGTTGCGCAAACTTCACCACAGTCAGAGTACATCTTAAAGAACCCAAAATCTCCATCATTTACAGAGTTCTAACGAGGACCTCAATATCATCCACTTATAAGTTATAATTATTACTGCTATCCAATAACAAATTAGACCACGCCAGCTTAAACATATTGAATCAGGTGACCACATAGTATAGCCCTGACAACCACTATTTCAATCACAGAAGCTACCATTAGCATGGGAATAAATTGATCAGAACTGGCTAGCCCACAACCCAAAAAAGAAAGAAAACATATAGAAGGAAAGAAAGAACATATTATACATGTTAAAAGGCCTGGGCAAAGGCTTACAATGATGTTTAAGGAAACCATTAAGCTAAAATCTCGAGCAGTTGGAGCTCAATGAAGATTGAACAATGCAATATGCAAGATGATGTGTGCAGTTAGCCTCAATTAGTAGGATGAGTCTTGGTTGTTGTTGTTATTGTTTGTAATCATTGTAAGAGCTCTGCGTCCAATATTTTTCAAGTACAAATTGGAAATACATTCTGCACATTTTGTGCCTAGTTAGAATGACTAGTTTAGCAATAATTGAAACGCATCATAATGATGTCTTTTCTCACACGATAAAACACAGGAAGGTACAGCATGTTATACAGAATAATTCATAGAGAAAAAGAAAAAAAAAAGGAAAAAGAAAACAATGAATGAGAATCACCATGCATCTGAGACATCTCCATAAAGAAGCCAAACTTAGCAATGCTGGGGGAGAGGTTCCCATCGCCCAAAGCAGTATAGAAGATAAATTACAAGCCAGCAACTAACCAACCATACACATAGCGGCATAGCCATAACAAACTAACCAACTCAAATCTTAAGAATTATCTCAGATGCAGGCAGTCAGACCGATTTTTGAGCATAAATAACAACACATGTTGGAATTACCTCCCCAAGAAAAAACCCAGACGTATAAATTCTTAGTGTGCTGCAAGCAAATTAATAAATAGATGGAAATCACATAAATTGGGGAAAAGAAAAAAAGGAAACAAAAGATAAAAAAGAAATACAAGGGTGATGGCATCTGCGGAAACAGACAGTGCCAGAAAGGATCTTTAACAAATATGAATATGCAACAATTTAGTAGCATCAAGCATTCTTATTGTTACTCTCCTATCATATTCATCAAGCATTCTAATTGTTACTCTCCTATCAAATTTATCTCGCAAGGGCTTTAGCCAAAAGCAGGAATTGCAAAATGACTTTTGCCTTATCATAGCAGCCGCTAATCACCATTGTGTGTTTCAGGAGCTGTATAAATTGAACTCAAGTCATCTTTCACTAAAAGTTAGCAGACCAATCAGCTTCCACTAGTCTCAACAGTGCTAGACATATAAATCTGAACTCAGCAAAAATAGATGTGATATGTACCACCCACAAGCACACAAAATGTAGATGTCCTGGCAATAAATTTAAGCAAACTAGTTTTTCATTTTAATGCATACTCATTGCAAGTGAATCCATTTGAAATGACAAGTTTGTATAGCTAGACGTAACCCAATTTCGCTTATTTAATGCAAAACTCATTATGTTCTATCCAGAAAGGAACAGCACAAACAGATATGCAGATCTTTCTGAGTATATTTAATAGGCAAGGAAAGACCACAGCCTGGATGTAAGAAGGATAACTGTTCCACAATTATTATAGTTCCAATGTATGCAATCATTTAGAAAGCTTCTACTATGGAATTACCAAAGGGCGAGGGACTTTAAAAGAACACCGACATAGAAAGGGAAGAAAATGACAATCTAAGGGAGAAGAAAAGGTGGCTCTGTTGGGACAAATAAGGGAAGAACGGACTAGGAAAAATTAAGAGCACCAACTGAGCATTTTGAAGGACAGATAAGTGCACCCGCTTTACTGCCACACCAGTCACTTCAAATACAGCGGGATACACAGTAAATCATATTATGATCAGATCATAATACATACAAGTGAACAAGTCGAATTTCCAACTCTTGATTTGTCAATCAGTTATTTAAAAAGTAATGACTACTTTTTATTACAACAAAGTACTGATTTAAAGATACATTTCTTGCAAGAAGACAATAATTAGAATAGAGACAGGAAAATCGCCCATGAAACGGTTTGATGTATATATTTCAGCACGATTTGCAGATTTTACAGCTGACCGTCCCTGGTGAACTAACAAGAATCAATATTCACAACGGAAAGCATCAAACCCCATACCCCACGGAACTGATTAATTTACCTTCTATGGTGGGTAGAGATAGAACGATAAATAAAATAATAGACAAAGCAAGAAAATGGAACATTCATGGTAACCAGCCAAAACGCACATTCAAAGCTATATTTTATTCGGATCAGAAGCTCCTTGAACATGCATAATACCCAAACATAGGTGACCTACATTTTCGCTCTTTACACTTTAGACCATCAACTTCAAATTTTGATTTCTACTCTCCAACTATCATCATACAAATGTTCCTTAGATGTCACTTGTCCAGGGAAGTCAATCCATGCCACTCTATGAGTCTTCTTCACTCTTCGAAAAATGATCCACACCACGAACTTATACTTTTTCCTATTAGTTCATTGACAATACAAGCCGGATTGGGAATCTGAAGATATAAATTATTGAATATGAAAAATGTGACCCAAAACGAAGATCATCAACAAAAAGTTGCAAAAATTACAGTAATGTGAATGACTGTACTGGAGAAGTGCCATATAGCAATAAAATGTTGAAGTTGAGAGTTCTGAAGTATGTTGTGTCAAATTTAGGGACAAAAAGCCATATTCAACCCATAAGGTAACGGCAGGAATAGAAGCCTTGCAGAAAAAGAGTCTAATCAAGCACCAGAATAAATTGCAGAAATCATAACTTATATATCATCAGATCGCTTGTGCAATGCAATAGGTACATCGATCTGAGATTTACTACATCAACTACCTAATGAAAGCAAATTTTCACAGCAAATTATTAAGGTAATCACCAATCCAGTACATGTAATTGTTTCAAAGAACAAAATTCTTAAGCCATATACGAGGTTACCAAAAAGGAATACCCTTTTTCAGCTCACATAATGCGGTGCCCTGGCAGCCATGCTCGCAACCTGAGCCTGCATCTGCACCGCTCGGACCTTAATCCCCGTCGCCCTGTGGAAAAACTGCTCGCGGGACAACAGCCTAACACTCCTCAAGTACTGATCGAATGGGATAGCCCCTTCCTGCGCCGCCTTATCCATCGAGTAAATTACATCTTCGATCGCCAAATCGGCAGCTGTGCAATCAAGCATCTGCTTGGAGAGTGCGTCAGTGCACTCGAACGCATCCTCAGCCTCCAAACTCCCCGGCTTCTTGCCAGCATTCTCCCTCAGCCACACCTCGAGCACATCGCTGTTCATCAACACCATCTGCAACTGCTGCTCCAAGGCCTCCTTCTCGTCCTGCATCTCCTTCACGCCCAGGCTCACTACCTCCTCCCTCTGCCTCAGGACCGCCTGCGCGCCGAACAGCCCTTCCATCTCCGCCTCCCGCGCCTTCCTCAGCGCCGCCACGTCCCCGTGCACCGTCTCGACGAGCTTATTCACCGCGTTCCGTTTATAGACCTCGCTCGGGTCCTCCGTCTGGATCCGCTGCGAGGGCCCACCACCCGCGGCGGCGGGGACCGCCCCATACGGCGAAGCCGGGTAGGCGCGGGGCGGGATCGCGGGCCTCGGCGCGTAATTCCCCGAATTCAGGCTCGGCGTGAGGCCGAACCCTTGCCCGGGGCTGGGGCTAGGGCTCGGGGGAGCGGGGGCGGGGGCGGGGGCGGCGCGGCGCTGGGAGTAGAGCGGGGGATCGCGGGCGAAGACGAGGCTGAGATTGCGGACGAGGTCGACGAGGTTGGAGCTGGGGTAGACCCAGTTGTGGAGGTAAGGGAGGGAGACGAGGCCGGAGGGGTTGACGTGGGGGTGGGGGCGCTTGATGACCATGTCGCGGGTGGGGTTGACGTAGACGCAGGGCGGGTGGCGGGGGTACGACTCCATGAGCCAGAGGACGACGGGGATGTTGTAGGTGACGCCCTGGAAGGGCATGGGGACGGTGCCGTCGGCCTGGAGGAGGTTGACGGTGCGGCCGTCGTTGTGGGTGAAGGAGGCGGTCTTGGGCTCGAGGGAAGGGTAGGCGGTGGCGAGGGCGAGGAGGTGCTGGCGGATCAGCCACTTGGTGTCCTCCGCGTAGGGCAGCGACGAGGGCCCCCGCTGCGAGAGGACGGAGCTCAGGAACTGCTGCGTCAGCTGCGGGTTCGGCGACGGTCCCGGGTGCACCATGGCCGCTCCGATCGATCGATCGATCGACGGTGGTGGGACGATCGCAGACGGGGAGAGATGGGGAGCTGCTCTCGGAGGAAGAAGATGGCGGTGCGGTGGCGGCGGCGGTGGGGGTGTCGTCGTCGTTTGCTTGATCGGAGAGAAGCAGGGGAGGAGAAAGCGTATGCGCGTGGACGACCGTACGGGCGAGCCGACCAAAGGGGAAATTTTATTTATCATCTCATTTTCGAGAGGATTTTCAAAAAAAAAAGAAAAAAAAAGCAAAAAAAGGGGGGAAAAAAGAAGCTTGCGTGGCGGGGGCATTTTCGTAAAATAGCCGCCCCGCCGAAAGCCGGTCGGCAGCTTCGTTTCGACCGTCCTTCCAAAAGTGATTAAATTTATCTATCAGATATTCAACATGAGTCGTCTTTAACCTGTGCATCGTTCAGTTATTTACATGAGAAATTATACACTTACTAATATCAAAATAGAGCATGTAATTAGTACGTATTTGTGTTTCTTACAAAGAAAATTGAGTCAATATATAGATCGGGTAGGTTTGTTTTTCATGTAATCAACAATGACATTGCTCTTTACCAAAAAAAAAAAACAATGACATTGCTTCTAAGGTGATGTGTATTAGCAGTACACATTATATTCATCACCATACTCGAAAATATGTCTAAGATACCATAGCGTTAAGGAAAGCAAGTCACCCACCAATTGATGATTGAATGTAAATAAGAATAAATTAAACTCATGCTCATAAATCCACATATACACGCGCAAATGCATTTGCCTATCTGTTCAAACCACATTTTTTTTTCGGTTAGGAAATAACATCAAATGCATTTGGACGAAAAGTAAAAGAAAAGTAACTTGTTAAACCTACGACAACACAGGTTTCTAAGGATATGCACGATAAGTTTAAGTTTCAAAAAAACGAGAAATCATATTCGATTGGTAGGTTCCAAGAATCTTGAATTACTCGTCAGTAGGCCTCTTCTATATAAATTGATCAGAAGTTGATGTCAATTTTACGATGATTTTCATAATAAGTCCGAAACAGTTATCGCGCTGAAGTGATCTAAGTATGCTGCGCATGCTACCATTGTAATATAAAAATGTCGTTCGTCATAATTGTTCTTGAAAACGATCCGTCCTGGGCATGAGCTTCGTACGCGGCCAGAAAGTTTTCAGCCCGCGACACGTATTACACGCCATCATCAGCCCCATGAGCAGGGGCATTTTCGTCCGAAACCATATGAACTCCAATTTCCTGTATCACAAAATCCCTGAACCTAAACCCTAATCCCCAAATTTCCCTAAATTTCCCAATGACTCCGACGGAAATCTCTCATGCAATTCAATCGAAGCCCAAAACCTCTCGAAATTCGCTCGCCAAAACCCGAGGCCGTCTCAGTTTGAGCTTCGATCAGCAGGGGAAGGGACGCTCGGAGCAATGGCGGGCTACTTATGCAAGGTGGTGTTGATAAATCCATGCCGCTTCTGCATGCTGCAAATTGGGCTGATTCCTTGGTAAGTCTCCATCTCTGCCAAAAGCCAATGTTTTCAGTAGGGATCAGCCCTCGGGGAATGCTGAACTGCCCTTTTGACTCCAATTGCTTTGGCTTCCACTGTGTCTGAAATAGCACAAGAATTTTGTTCTATTGAGCTTCTTTAGCTTCCACCTTCAGCATGTTAAGCTTTGTATGCAATCTGTACATAAGATAGCCTGCAATTAAGTCCAGTAGTTATAAAACTCGAAAAGTCTTGTCGGGTTCTCGTCACCTTCCAATTCTAGCTGAAATTCATGCATAAGAATGATCTGACACAAGCCCTGGAGATACAATCTCATGGATAAGTCCTAATCAGTGGGCTTTTGTCGAAGGCAGGAAAATTATGGAAAATGGGCTGCTTGCTCAGGAGGTGGTTAAGCATGGCGACCGGAAAGAATAATTCTCCGAGGAGTGCTATAAGAGCAGACTAAATAGAAGGCCTTGGGCCTTTTATTTTCAGCACGATGCATGTTATTGGCTTGCCTGTGAGTTACGTACAATGGGTTAAATGCTGCACTTCTTCTTTACAGTTTTCCATCTCTATAAATGGTGGGCTAAAAAGTCATTTTCCTAGTGCAAAAGGTTTTGAGAGAAGGAGATTTGCTCTTTCTCCTCATATCTCTGTGATGCTTATTGAAGTTCTCTCTAAGTTGTTGAATCGGGCTGCAGAGCTTGGGATGTTGAAATATCATCCTAAGTGCTCCGAAATTAAGCTAAGCCACTTGTGCTTTGCTGATGACATTTTATATTGACAGATGGAAGCCTGGAAGCTATGCAGGAGATATTATGTATGTTTCGAGCATTTTCTTTAATGTCAGGACTGTACTGAGATTAAGTTCTGCTAAAACTGAGGTATACGCCTTTTGTGTTTCTGATGAATTGCTGAGTGAGGTGGTCCTGAGAAGTGGATTTAAGGTTGGTTCTCTTCCAGTGAAGTGTCTTCCTTTAATACCTGGTAAGCTCTCAGAAAAGGATTTCAAGCCAGTCATTGACTGAATTTTGAGTAGAATTAAAAGCTGGAGCTCTAAAGGATTGTCCTTTGCTTGCAAGTTTCAACTTGTTGATTCTGTCTTGTATGGCAGTGTTACATACTAGTGTGGTGTGTTTGCTTTACCAATAAAGGTTATTGAGGCCATAGAGAGTTGCTGTAGTGCCTTTTTGTGGTCTGTTTCTGAAATGAAGACAAAAAATGCAAAAGTGAAGTGGCTTGATGTTGCTTGCCACAGGAGGGAGGTTTGGAATAAAGCAGATACACCAATGTAATAAAGCTGTCATGAAGCTAATATAGTTGTTGCTTGTGGATGCCGGTCCTTCGTGGATTGCTTGGATGAAAGCTTATAATTCAAAATAGAGGAGCTTTTGGCCAATTCTTTCCTCTGGTTCTTCCTCTTACATTTGTAGGAAGCTTCTTAAACTCAGGGCAGAGATAAAACCCCTTTCAATATACTGTTTGTGATGGTAAAAACATCTTGTTATGGTTTGATCCACCGCATCCGATGGGAACATTACTGGAAAAGTTTTCTGCTAGATGGTTGTGATTCAGGGCTTTCATTGCAAGCTAAAGTAGGATATGTAATTAAGCATGGAAACTGGGTATGGCCAATTGCAAGTTAGCCTTGATTCAATCTGCTCTGTGTTGCATATTTTCATCCATGGCAGGCTGATCAGGTGGTTTGGAAGGAAGCTTCTTCAACGAAATTTTTGGTTAATAGTGCATGGAGCAGTATAAGAACTTGAGCAAGGAAAGTGGCATGGTCCAAATTAATGGCATTACTCCTAACATCTCAAAGCATAGTTTCATCTGGTAGCTTACTATATTGGATAAACTCTCAACGAAGGACAGAATGATGAGATGGTTTGCTGGTATAAACGACACTAGTGGTTAGAGGAATGCCTCTCTGAATCCAGAAATCATTTGTTCGTGGAACATGCTGTTGCTATGGAGGCTCAAAGCAAAATTTATGCTAAGTCTGGAGTTATTTGAGTTGTATTCGGCTGGGACTTGGAGTAGTAATGGGCATGTCGTACTTGGAAAGGCAAATCCATCTCAAATGTGATCTTTAAAGTGACTTGATGCGATGCAACAAATCCTATATGGCTATACAAGATTTAAAAGGGTTCATGGCAGGAGTCTTGTGTTTTCTAGCAATATTATTTTCTCCGATACTTACCTTGATGTTTATGTAGGCTAAGTGATTTGAAGACTAGTGAAACGTCATCTTCACATCATGTGGAGATCTGTTGAGCTTGGAGGTTGATAAAAAGTTAGGCTTGATACTGCATTTTGTTCCTCCTGTAGCAGATTTACTCTGCTTTGTTTAGTACATCAGAAAAGGAAAGAAATTCTAGTGATTTACTTTGCTTTCTTCTTTTGTTTTTTCTCTTTTTCTTTTCTGTATTCTAGTGATTTGCTCCTCCAAAGTAACGCAAGCAGAACAAAAGCTAGAAGCAGAGTGAGAAGAAACTCCTCCCTCTCCTTCATCTTCACGAATCAATCTAACAGATTCTACAAGCAAAAACCGTTACAGCTTCGATTTGCATCCTCAAAGACTCTCGGACTCACGACCCAAGGGATTAGTTTAGGGATTTTAGGAATTTGAGATCGAACAAATTCAGATGAAAATGCTCCTATTCATGGCGAGTATGATGGCACGCGATGTGCATGTGGTTGCTGTTTGCTGAAGTTTTGTGCCGCCGGTGAACTGGGCGATCAATTGCGACAATTACCAAATTCACGAGCTATATTGACATAAACATTATGGGATAATTGTCCAAAAAATCTTAAATCTATTGTATTGTGGCTGATTTAGTATTAAAATTTTTAATTTGGTCGGTTTAGTTCTAAATCTTTTTGACAATTTGCTAATGTAATCCTTCTGGCCAGTTTTGGCCGAAAATCACTGATATGGATACTGGTCGTCATACGTGGCATGGCCAACATTGATTGGTATATCACGTCAACGATTTCTTGCCAAATTGGTTGAAATGATTACATTTACAAATCATTAAAAGGTTTAAAACTAAATTGACCATATTAAAAAATTTATGACCGAATTAGCCGTTGTATAATATGTTTATGATTTATTTGACAATTTTCTTCTGACAATATTCTTGGAAGTAATTTACAAAAAGCATTTTTTAAAACTTTCCCTCTTTTATTTGTCTATTTGGATTGGAAGGGACTTTTATTTAACTCCAGGTTTACAGTAATTTTGTTTAAAATTTGACTGTTGGTTTTTTTTTTTTTTGGAAAACATTCAACTCATCTCATCATTCAAAACATTTAGAACAAAGTAACTGGGCTACTAAAAACAAAATATGCCATAGGGGGCCTGAGGTCTTTGGGCCTTAGCAAAAAATCGTCTCTGACAACCTGCAACTCTTTTGCAAGCCCATCAGCCGGAGTGCCTTCGAAATCGCCACAAGTTTTACCTAGGGCTCCTACGGATGACCTTTTTGCTAGATATCTATTTATTTCGTGAAAAATAAATAATTTAAAAAATAATTTCTTAAAAATAATCACTTATATCTTTTGAAATAATTAGTCAATTAAATATATTACATTATGAACAATAATTTATGTTTGAATATTTACGTGGACGATGAATTTTTTTTTCGTTTGTTTATTTTTGTAAGTGATACAGGCAATAATTTTTAAGAAAATATTTTTTAAATTATTCATTTTCCATAAAATAAAGTGCCAGAATCTTCAAGGATCCTCTTTTCGATGGTTTCCACTTTACAGGTTGGTCACCTCAATTGTTCCTTTGAATTCCAGTAGTTGGGTTCCTTCTCGTGAAGGGAAAAATGATAGAAAAGTATTAAACATATTGCATTTGTGCTAATTTAGTCCTAATCTTTTTTTGTGCTAATTTATTCCTAAACCTTTTAATGTAGTACCAATTTAATCCTTCCGGCTAGTTTTGGTCGAATATTACTGAAGTGGATGTCGGCCAATGCTTACGTAGCACGGCCGACGCTTATATGGATAATTTTTAATATTTTTCAAAAAATTATTTTTTATTTTCTTTCTTTTTAATATATTCTTTTTCAAATTTTACCTAAATTAGATTTAATAAATTAAAAATTAATTTTTTTTCTAAAACCAAGTAAAAACAACAAAGGACCAATCCCTCATCAATGGCCGCTGCCACCACCGTCGGGAAGGGCCAGCAAAAGTTGCTCGGGCCTTGCCGGAGCCCGACGACCCTTGCCAACCCCTGGCAAGGACCTACTAGCGCAAATTTAGGGGAGGGCACAGCCCTCACCCCAGAACTGAGCGAGGGTCGCCGGCCCCCAATGAGAGCCTGGCGCCCTCCCCTAGATCTAGGCCAACAGGCCCTCGTCAAGGGTCAACGAGAGTCTTGCGACCTTCCGCCAACCCTTTCCGGTGGTGGCAGCCACTTGCAAGGGTTGTGATGTGATTTACTTTTGTTTTATCTTTTAAATTTGTATGCTTTTTTCTAACTTTTAGCCTTTTTATTTTTTAAATCTATTTTTTTTTGGTAAGGTATTTTAAATCTAATTTAGTTGGTATTTTTTTTTTAAAAATTCTGATGTGTCACTTGGTGAGCGCCACATCGTTGTCACATGTTTTAAAAAGTAATAAAATAAGACACTTTGGCATTTTCTAAGAGCCTAATTGGACAGAGTTAACATAATGACTTGATTGCACTAATTTGACAAGGTTTTGCACTTTTTGAAAGTTTTAGTACTCAATCGCACTTTCGTGGTAAATTTTAGGAATTTCAGTGCACTTATCCTCTGATTAAATCAAAACTCCAAAGTTGCAATTAGTATGGGTTTGGGAAAGTCCGCGCTAAGTTTTTGGCTTAATAATTCATTAGTTGTCCCTTGGATGGTTCACCTCTGGGAAAGCTGCGATATACTTATTAACAAAGTGATCTTTAGTAGATATGCGTGGGTCAAATATTAAGCTAACTCTAGATCCGAAGAAGTTACCGATTATCAGAAATTTGCACTAGTATATCGGCGAATTGCCGCACCATTGCCTAAACAGGTTGGGCAAGATATATGGATCGGCCTTCTATCTTCAACTCGGTGAGCTTCCTGTTGTAACAATCACAGCCACTAAAGCAGTCAAGGTGGTCCTAAAGACTCAAGAGATCGCCTTCTCAGACCATCTACTGTATCCAGCCGCTCAAATGACCACTTACGAGAACTCAAGTATGTTTTTCGCTTCATACAGCGAATATTGGAGGTAGCTCCGGAAGATTTGTGTACTCAAACTCCTTGGGGTTAAAACTGTGCGATCAGTCGAATCAAGAAGACAGGATAAGGTAAACTATCTCATTGTATGCATCGAGTCCTTCTCCGGTCTCCCTTTCAATATGGGCGAGAAGATAATAATCAGTAGTATTAAAGCGCCACGTCACCCGCTGATGTAATTTTGGCCGGAAATCACCGAAGGGTTACGTTGGCAAATCATTAAAAGATTTAGAACTAAATTATTATATCATCAAAATGTTTAGGACTATATTGGCACGATTGAAAGGTTTATGACTAAATCGGCCGTCTCATAATAGGTTTAGGACCGAATTGGCACAATTGAAAGACTCGGGATTGAATTAACCGAAGTACAATAGGTTTAGGACTTTTTGGATAATTTTCCCACTTGAAAACTCTTTTTCTCTAAGCACTAACGTTTCCAATTGATAAAGCCTTTAAATAAATAATTATTTTCTGACTTTGTTTTCAATTTTTGTGAGTCCCACACACGTTGAGTATGACATAGATATGATTAGGTGAACATTTTCCACTCCATATCCTGCAAATTTATAGTAAAAGAATGGGGAATGAGAAGACAACGAAACATCCTTAGTTTTCGAGAAAGTTGTCCCATAGATGAATTAAGCTCTTATTCGATGAAAGAGCACTAAGCCCGTGCCATAATTAATTCATGCTTTCCGAAAATGTCATGATCAGTTCATGTTCATAATCAACAACTTAGGTACTATAGGTAGCATGGACTTGGAGTGGCATGATGCATAGCTTCCCCTTAATCTGAACTTTTGCTGTGAAGAGCCTTTGCTATTTTGAGGATTTAGAACATGCAGCTTTTAAATTTTCCCTTTGGTATAATATCTAAAACAAAAAAAAATAGCGAGGGCAAATTTGATCACTTGACTAATTTATAAATTCCTGCATTTGGGGATCATGATATTCTGTCACACTTTTATAAATGCTAAAAATCATATAATGTGAAAAAACATTTAAATAAGTGGTTTGGATATACTATTCACTATTCCATGTTTTTTCAGCTCTCCTGCACGAGAAAATATTCTAATACTCGTCCATGTCATATGTTGTACGAGATAATTTCTTTCTCTAGGGTGCATTTCTTTTGCGAAAATTAATGGTTAGGAAAACATTTTCCTAAAAATAAGCATTTGTTTACTTTGAAAAATGAATAAACGAAAGATGTTCCCATCGTCCATGAAAATGTTTAAATATAAATTATTGTCGATAATGGAAACATTTTTCGATAACTAATTATTTCAAGCAACATAAGCGATAATTTCTAGGAAAATGTTATCTAAATCATTTGTTTTTCTAGAAATAAGCAGAGCTTTAATGTCACTTTTTTTACCACGCACATATGCAGGTCATTTTTAGTTTGTGCTAAAGAAAGAAAAACCTTAAAAAGGGTGTGTGCTAAAATGGCACATACTGACCATATGACATATATAATGACGAATGGATCACTTCAAACTTAAGTATGTTTCACGAATTTTAATTCATAGTCAAATTTGAAACGGTATTCTTTTTTTGAGATAAAGTCAAATCAAGGACTTTTGGCAAATACCAACCGAATTCTTTTCGTGCAAGCAAAGGTCAGTTGAAGAATGGCATCCCAAATCTTCGATAAAATCTATGAAGTCACCCTCAATTTTCTCTTTGACCAAGATACCTATTATCATCATTGTCCATCCACGATGGAAACATCATCGTTATTGGTGCTAACTTAGCACTGCTGAGCATGAATTTGTCACCATTTCTTCCGAGACTACACACGCACACAACAATATTGTATTTATTCCGAAAGCCAAGCAATCGAACAGTAAAATTGATAGAATAAAAAAATAAAATGGACATCAGATTTACGCGATTCGATCATGTGACCTACATCTATAGGGAGAATAGTACGAAATTTCACTATAGATCAAGTAATATAACAAATATTACAACTACACTCGAGTCACTCAAATATTATCAGTGTTTTTCAAATATCAATTACACTAATAACTCACGTAGTGTTTAGCCTCACATGCAGCATGGACTTGGAGTAGCATGATGAATAGCTGCCCTTTATCGGAACTTTTACTATTCTGAGGATTTGGAACATGCAGCTTTTAAATTTTTCCTTTGATATAATATCTAAAATAAATAAAAATAGCGAGGGAAAATTTGATCACTTCAATAATTCTATAAATTCCTGCATTTGAGGGATCACTCTTATATATGCTAAAAATCATATATGTTCAATACGGTGAAAATATAAAAGTGAAAAAAACGTTTAATAAGTGGTTTGGATTTAATATTCACTATTCCATCCCGCACGAGAAAATATTCTAATAATCGTCCATGTCATCTGTTGTATGAGATAATTTGTTTCTTTAGGGTGCATTTCTTTTGAGGAAATTAATAGTTTGGAAAATATTTTCCTAAAAATAAGCGTTTGTTTACTTTGAAAAATGAATAAAAGAAAAATGTTCTCATCATCCACGAAAATGTTTAAATATAAATTATTGTCAATAATGGAAACATTTTTTGTTGACTAATTATTTCAAGTGATGTAAGTGATAATTTTTAGAAAAATGTTATCTAAGTCATTTATTTTCCTAGAAACAAATGAAGCTTTAATGTCACTTTTTTTCCGTGCACGTATGCGTGTCATTTTTATTTGTGCTAAAGAAAGAAAAACCTTAAAAAGGGTGTGTGCTAAAAAGATACCGAAGTACTAATCACATTGTTGGAAAACTTCTTAATAGATTTTGAAGTTGACAAAACTGTCAATGAGTATTTTGTAAGTCTGATAAATCCTTTGAAGTATTTTGATTCAGGAAGTTATTCTTGGAAGAGAAGATGTGGCAATCTTGTTTAGATTGTGAAATTAGTTCGGACTTTATACTGCGAACAAAGATGTTTAGACTTTATACTATAGACAAAGAGGTTTAGACTTTATACTACAGATGAAGAGGCGCAGACTTTATATTGCACATGATGAACTTGAGACTCAAGTTTAGAACATTAGTCCAAAACGTGGCATAGGTTCAAAACGTAAAGTCCAAAACATGATATAAGATCAGAACGTACATAACAGCTAGTAATCTGATTTGGATTTCACACTTAAAATAAATTGATTAACTTAATCTTAAAGATTGTTTTGCAACGATTTAATATGCAAAACATGTTGATTGATTGGCAATTAATCTCAAGACAAGCTATTTTCCAAGTTAAGAAGCTCTACTTATGGAAACCAAGACTTTGGTTGTATGGGTGATTAGATTCGACGAAGATTCAAATTTTATCCCTCAATGGCTATGCAATTTTCTTGATACAATTATGTCCAATGGGTAGATTGGAAAACGATCCTCTAGAGACTGTCCAATGGCTAGTTTGGAAATAGAGGAGTATAAAAGAAGACCAACGTGCCAATGAGCAGAAGTAAGAGACGAGATCTAGAATCTAGAATTCCAAAGTCTGACCAATCTTTAATCGATATACTTGTCTTTCGTGAGCTTTAAAGTGTAATATTTGAAAGAGATTGAAAAGAGTGATTGAATGAGATAGTGAGATCTATCATATACTAAGGATTATCACTCGCAGTTGTAATCTCTTAATTGATCATCTAGTGGAAACCAGCTAGTAGGCTATTAGCGTAGGAGAATGGATGTAGGCTTAATCCAAGCCGAACCACTATATGTCTTATGTGTAGATTTTCTTATCCCTTAAAACTCCTTTTATTTATTACATTGCACATGTGAACAATTGCTATCAAAGACTATTTAAAATCTGAACGTTGTTCAAACTCTATTCTTGATCTTTTACTTTCGCTTTAAATTGGTCAAGAATTTATTTAAATCACCTATTCACCCTCTCTAGGTGATCTTGCGAGCCTCCTCACACATGACATATATAATGACGAATGGATCACTTCAAACTTAAGCATGTTTCACGAGTTTTAATTCATAGTCAAATTTGAAACTGTTTTTTTTTAAGTTAAATTCAAATCGAGGACTTTTGGCAAATACCAACCGATTTCTTTCCTACAAGCAAAGGTCAGTTGAAAAATGGCATCCCAAATCTTTGATAATATCTATGAAGGCACCCTCATTTTTGTCTTTAATGAAGATACCTATTATCGTTATTGTCCATCCACGATGGAAACATCGCCATCATTGGTGCTATGCATGAATTTGTCACGGTTTATTCCGTGACTATACTCAGACAAAACAACGTTGTACAGATGATCAAAAAGGGCCTCTTTATCACGATTTATTATGAACTTTATAGTTTAGAGCTCAATTGGCGTAGATTAAGCAGCAAAAGATTTCATGACGTGGTAGTTGTGTTATTATCATCCTAGATTATACATAATTATTGACTATCTTTCTTTATATTCTTTTCTTTTGCTTGGTGTTGTCTTTACTTAATATTATTCATGTTTCTCCGCTGCACCAGATTGCCTATTCCGTCGCTTGTAATGTCAAAGTCATCTTCGAAAGATGTCCAATGTTAACGTGATAATTGCATCTACAGCTGTCATACCTTGTATTTAAATGAGGTGAATAGATTGTGCATGTAGATTGGGGAGAAGCATCATCTAGTAGTTCGACTCCAGAGTTGGAACCGGCAACCATACCGGGGGGAACAGTTCTAGAAAATCTAGAATCGGGAAGCAATCTATCCCCTTTGGAAATGATCACGAACTTAACCGAACCCCTTTCTTTTTTCCTTTTCTTTAAACAATCCCTTGATTTTTGCGAAACTGTGGAGATCAAAAGAGAGGCAAATGTATGCATGGGCATGGAGCCAGGTGGAGCCAGGGATCGCATTCCCCGCCCCGTGAGCAGGAACTTTGCCTTGCCACCACCGCATGCCCCATGTTGGGCGAGGCACAGGGTGCCTCACAGGGCACCACGCCCTGTGGGGAGAATGTTTCACTAATGTTTGTCAAAATAATATGTAAAAAATACATAATTAATTATAATGATCATGACGATGATGAATTATGCTACCTTAAAATTATTCATGTTCTATAATCAGTCATCAAAAGTACTATAATCTCATAAGCGAGACACTCACGATCTCATAAACGCAACTCTACTTATTTATAATATATTTTTTGTATTATACACTTAATAAAATATAGATTTTATCTTTTGTTAGTTGTAAAATAAGTGGGTAATAAATTATAATGGATAATCGGTATTTTAATGTATTACTTGTAACTAAATTATATTAACGGATATTTTATTCAACAAAGTAAAATGCCCCGCCCCGTTTTCACGGGGATAATTTGCTTCGATCGGGGTAGGGCACCGCGGGGGCAAGATTTCCCCATGCCTCGTGCCCATCCATAGTAAAAAACTGGAATGAGTGAGCAGATTGTGATTTTTTTTTTGTTCTTTGAGTTCTATAGTTGCTAATGAACTTAAATTTTTGCTAGAAAATAGTCTTGACCGGTTCAAAATCGTTTGACCCTAGAACCAAGCTGGTCAGTTCGATTTCTGGGTAGAACATATGAGTTCAACTCTCAACCCAGGAATCGAACTTGGTTTCTCAGTAACCGTGAACCTACACGGTTCTCTTTGGAGCTAGCTTCGAACCGAACCAACTAGGCTAGTTCCTCAATTGAACACGGACAGTTTCTCAGTCCTAACGTGACTAGGCAAGGAGGGCCTAGAAGGTATTGGGAATGCTTGAACTTCAAAGACTTTTGAATGAAAGTGAGCCTCAATTACATAGATGAAATTTAAAAAAATAGTAGCCAATATATTCCATTGAATATAACCCATCGGTTCGCATGTCACGCCACTGTGAGTTACTGGATTTTGTTTAGTGCAACAATAAAATATATTGGATTTTCTTTTTCAATTTCATCTATGTAATTGAGAGTCACTTAAACTCACATGTCTCGCATGCATTTCAATAGTACTGACTTTTACTCCTTAAGTTAAAGTTATGTACCCCGTCACGCTATTGCAATTAATTTCTAAGTATAGCTTGTTTTCCTGTTGGTCATGCCTTCAATTTAATTCTTCAAATTCCAAGCTAAATAGGATTTTGTTTCCTCATAGCACAAAATCAAATTAAAAAAATCTCCATAGTTGGATTAAACTACTAATGCTCACATGACATGAGATCCATCGATGCTTTAAAATCACCCCTCAGTTAGAGGGACCCTTGGATCACCAGTTCAATGGTCTCTAAACATCATATCCAAGTGCATTTTGTGGTACCTTATACTCAAAAAGTGGTATTTCACAAATATTTTAGAAAGTTTTGATGAACGATCAAGATTTGTTCTTTTCTAATCCAACGGTCACCGACTTTCGAGGATTCGGTCCTCTGATATCTGCCGAAGTGTCCATTGCTTGTCTATCCTTGACTTGACGGTGGTTTCGCCGCGTCAGGCATAGGGGTGTGCAAAAGAACCAGGACCCGCCCGGACCGCCCGGAACCGGACCGAAACCGATGGTTCCTAAGGGAATTGGTCCGATTCCAGGTTCCAAAAAATTGGAACCGGTACTATTTGGGCCGGTTCCCGGTGTAGAACCGCCCACCCGCCCACTCGGACCGGACCGATAATATAATAATAATATATTTTATTTTTTAATTTTTAATTAAAAAAAAGAAGAAAATTTGTTATCATGTCTAAAGCTCTTGTGCAGTTGGGATACCTTGGTCATTTTTTCGAATAATTAATGGATACCCACTTGATTTATAGATGATGTGATTAATATAATCGATCATAGTGTAGGAATTGTATGAAAAGTTATGTTCTTTTCTTTTTGTTCTATTGATCCGATGTTGGTCCACAGATTTTTTTTTATTTGTTTAGGAAAACTTGTTGAGATCGGTTCCATAGACCCGCCCAAGAACCGGACCGGACTGGCGGTCCGGTTCTCGGGCGGGTCCATGGAACTGACGGGCGGTTCTCGGTTCCAATTTTTGGAACCAGTCTTGTAGCGGGCGGTCCACGGTTCCGGGGTGGGAACCGCCCATCCGAACCATTCACACCCCTATTGGGTGGCTCAAAGGAATTGAGGGCAGTAGTAGCACCATGGATCCAACTCCAGACACCTCAGCACTATGTTGATATTTTGGTTGCATTGGATAGGATTGGTAAGAGATGTGATTTACTTTGAAAACTTAAGTGATTTAGGCAACTTTGAGATGCTTATAGTCAAACCCAATTTTCGACCCAAAAAAAAAAAAAAAGTCAAACCCAATGATAGATCATATTTAAAACAAGACTCCAACTATCCGAGAAAACGATGTTCCAACAACTAGAAAGATCGCATGCCAACCAGTGGATAACAAAACACAATAAATAGAGCTCAAATGCATGGCAAAATCTTCACCGAAACACAAGAACCGCCTATTATTAGCTTTTCAGGATGCTTCAGCTCTCTGCCTTTTCCTTCATCCTTTCACTGACTCTCTTTTTGTTCATTCTAATTAAAGTGATCTCTAGCAGACATGGAACAAAAGGGTTGAATCTAAGGTTGCCCCCAGGCCCTAAGAAGTTGCCACTGATTGGGAATTTGCACCAGATGTTCGGCGAACTCCCGCACCATCGCCTAAACAAGTTAGCCAAAACATATGGACCAGTTTTCTATCTTCAACTCGGCGAGCTTCCCGTCGTAACAATTTCCTCTCCTGAAGCAGCCAAGGAGGTCCTCAAGACCCAAGAGCTTGCTTTTGCCGACAAGCCACCGTTCCCAGTGGCCGAAATGACGAGCTACGACAACTCAAGCGTGTTCTTCTCCCCGTACGGAGAATACTGGAGACAACTCCGCAAGGTTTGCGTTTTGGAACTTCTGAGTGTTAAGCGCGTGCGGTCACTCACATGGGCGCGAGAAGAGGAGGTGAACAGTCTCGTCAAGTACATCGGATCGTCGTCGGGTCTCCCTCTCAATCTCAGCAAGAATATCTTTGCTTGCACGAATTCCATCATTTGCAAGGCAGCTTTCGGCCAGAGGTGCAAGCAGCAGGACAAGTTCATCTCGACGCTGGAGGAAGCCTTGAGGTTGGCAAGCGGGTTCGTCCTAGCCGAGCTTTTCCCTTCCCTTTGGTTTCTGATCTACATTAACGGGATGAAATTCAAGTTGGACAAGATAAAGCGGAAGTACGACGAAATCTTGAATGCTATTCTTGCTGACCACAAAATGCAACGAGAACAATGCTCAGCTAGGCCAGAAGATGCGTCGGATAAAGAAGATCTGGTCGATGTGCTACAGCGTCTCCAGGAGTCTGATGAGATCGGGTTTCATCTCACCACGGACAACATTAAAGGCGTCATCTTGGTACGTTATCTTAATAATTTCTTATGAGCACATCCCTGGCTCTTAGCAAAAGTTTGACTAGCAGATTCTCTTTCATTTGGTCATATTGCGAGTATTATGAAGAAATGATTATATCTAGGGTTAATATCATGAAAAACTCCAAACCGGTACACCTGCGATAAATTTACTCCAAACTAATTTTTTGATTACCGAAAATCTCAAACTGGTACACTTGTGATAAATTTACCATCCGTTAGTTTCTGTTAAATTTACCCCAAAGCATTATTTGTACCGTGTTATTTGATCTTAGAAGTTCATGTACAGAATAACCAATGTTATGATGCTCGAGAGAAAATATACTTTACTATGTTTTTAGAAATAATAGCTTCCATACAATATTCCCATCTAACTTTAATGAGATTAAAAAAGTCAAATACTAAAAACTTATACTAACTTTTGTTTTAATATGCGTAGGCTATTACCTTTAAATTTATGATTAAGTGGAATTAATCACTCTTTTAACGATTATTTTTGTCTTATTGATACCTCATATTAGATATTATTTTTCAAGAAAAATGAATCACATTTTCGCCTTAATTTTCCGCACAACAACTGTTCAAGTACCATGACTAAGTTTTATCAGAACTAAACATAACGCGTTAATAGAGAAACTTGTCATCCTCAAGAGCCAATGCATTGTAATTTACACTTTACCGAACTCTAGTTTTTATTAAATGTTTCCAGTCTCTTTCAATATTCCATCAAGCATATTGAAAGATAAGGCATGCGGCAATATAACTATGAATGAATTATATATCAAATTGATATGGCTTTAATACCTATAGAGTTGAAATTTTATTATCATATTTACATTAATTTGATTATGGTTCAGTATTCCAATTTTATATGTTTTTGTAGCAGTCAATTTAAAACATGATGTAAGACAACATAAAGATTGAAAAACTGCATTTAAAATAAAATATGTCCATACAATCCCTTTATTAATAAATTCATTATATTATCTTTGCTATTTTTATTTTTAAAAAATATGGGAATTTTGGTTCAAATATGCTTGCCATAAAATTTTGTGTTATGCTCTTTGCAAACAGATTCACTTCAATGAATAGAAACTGGTAATCTTTCTATTTTCTCGCTTTTTCCAATCTCCCACTGTCTTTATTACTATCTGCAAATCTCACATAATATACAGGATGGTTGTTACTTTAAATTCAATGGGGATTTCGCACTATTTGCGGCGGGTAAACCCTTAATTTATAAATTCAATGGGGCGATTTTATTTGAAAGTAGACTTTCTTTGCTTCAAGGGAATATTAACAAACATTTGCTACGTCCTTACCAAAAAAAAAAAAAACAAACATTTGCTGCGTTAGTAGTAAAAGGGAAAGAGAAATTGCAAGTGAAGAGTTGTTATTGGTTCGGATCGGGTGTGCCTACTCGTTCTCTTCCGGCTATAGCAGCCCAAATCGGTTGAAATCCACTAGTTTAGCCAAGAGTGTGAATACCGCCTTGCGTAGAAATTGCCTCCTTCTACAGCTACCTCATTATAGATTCCGTCGCCAATAGACTCTTCCGACGGTTGTTTTCACACCTTGTCCACATGAAGCAGTAGACTCTCTCCCAAGACCATAAACTACATCTGCGAAGTGCATACAAAGAGCTTCCCACACACTTTCTCTCACTTAGGTAAATGTCTTCACTCCAAGTACGACCACTTATCTTGTATGCTTACAAAGCGAGCTGACACTCTTGCTAACTCTTTGGATCAACGCTTAATCGACTGCGATGCAGCAATGGAGAGACAGACTCAAGAAGTCTCTAAAAAATCTTTGATTTCTCGGTTTCAAGCACTTGTAGATGGACTCAGGTTTGCTCCTCGTTTGGTCTTCTTATATGCATCCAAATTTGAACGTTAAGCATGGATCTGGTAGACATTATGTCCCTCTGTCTACGGGTAAAAGAGCTCGGAGAAATTCCTCAATAAAATTAAGCGTAGGACGTTCAATCAATCTGGCCAGTCAAACAAATCATTGGATTGACATGGTTCGTTGTTCCATTGCTTCCACACTTGCTTCTACGTTCTCCAGTACTTAAAAACATTTTTCTCCCTATAAGATTGTCTATACCTTGATTGTTAACGAACTCTCCATTGTAATAGCCTCAGGTTCATTTTATATCAATATTCATATAATATACCTTCATACTTGATCAAATCCATTAAACACTCAAATAAGTTTTACTATAGTCAAAATCATTTCCGAGATGCTCGCAAAAAATTATATATAATGGGGTATATTTGCATGACTCTCGCAGGATATAATTGCTGCGGGAAGCGAGACATCATCGACAATGCTCATATGGGCGATGTCGGAAATGCTCAAGAACCCAAAGGTGATGGCCAAGGCGCAGAACGAGATACGGCGGGTCTTAAAGGGAAAGGACCGTGTTCAAGAATCGGATATCGAAGAACTCCATTACCTGAAGTGCATTATCAAAGAAACTCTCAGAATGCACCCACCAGGACCATTGATCCCCAGAGCACCGAGGGAAGGATGCAAGGTCAACGGATACGATATTCCTATGAATTCGAGAGTCATTATTAATGCATATGCTATAGGGAGAGATCCAAGATACTGGACAAATCCAGAGAAATTCAAGCCTGAGAGGTTTGTCGAATCTTCAGCAGATTATAAGGGGATGCACTATCAATTCCTCCCATTTGGATCTGGTCGGAGGATATGTCCAGGCATTGCATTCGCGGCAGCCAGCATCGAACTTATACTCGCATCACTGTTGTATCATTATGATTGGAAGCTAGCAAATGGGCAAGCCCCGGAACAACTCGACATGACTGAAGTTTTCGGTGCTACAGCTGGGAGAAAGGATGATTTGTACGTAATTGCTTCACCATGTGCTTCGATTTCACCTTGATAAAGAAGGCATGTGGAAGACCGTCCTTCATTGGAAAAATGTATAATTTAAAAACTTGTTGTGACATTGAAGTGAAATAAGATCGAGGTTCTCCGTAGTTCTGAACCAAAACTCTGAAGCGACATCCGCCTGTCTATTTTTCTGGCCATTCAAACATTCATTCGTCAAAAGCAAGAAAATAACATCAACACCCTATGAAATGAGACACCAGGAGGGAGGATGAGGGTAGTAAAACCCGATCGAAGCTGCATATACTCCTCCTTGGTGTGGACAGCAACACAATTAGCACAGGAACTTGCATCTCTACTGATCGGGATGTACTCGAGAGAGCTGAAATCCCTTGCGAACTCCCGGATGTCTTTGAGAACGACCCAAGTTTTCCAGTTGCTAAGCTTTTGAGGACGTGACGAATCTGTCATACAAGTCCGCCATCTCCATGCATCTCCACTTTAATCTCCTTCGACTGCTCTTGTTTTAGCTAGAGAGAATGCCGCTTCAATGGGATGCCATCACCTTGCCTAACCCAAAATTTAAACCTAACGCGACGAAAAATTACTAAGGGCTGACACATCTTTCATTGCCTTTTGGTGCCAATTTGGCCTGAAAATTGACCAAAGGCGACGAATTTTTATCGCCATAGACCCGATAAGCGCAACAAATTTTTGTGGACTTTGGCTAGTGTATGGCTACAAAAATGAGTTTTGCTGCCTTTGAGTATGACAACCTTATTGTAGGAGTGTAAAAAAAACCCGAGCCAACCCAGACCGACCCGAAATTTTAAGATATTTTGGGATCAGGTCTTATTTTCTCTGTGTATGAATTTTAGATGTGGATATTTATTAAGATTAGGCCGGGCCGGGCTTTTTGTACATGGCACCATTTCCCCCCCCCCCCTCTCCCCTTCGCTTCTTCTCTCTCCATCGTGAACTTCTGTCTCCCCCCTTGCAGTTCAGCCATGGTCTTCCTCGCCTCCCACGCCCCCCCCCCCTCGATTGGGAAAGCTTTCGATCCTCCCTCTTCGATTCCGACTGTTTCCCCCCGGCGCGATTGATCCCCCTTTGCCATCGATCTCCGCGAGTCGCCGCCGACGATGGAGGAGCCGGGGGAGCGCCCGGGGAGAAACCCTAGATCTCTTCTTCTTCTGCTACTTCTCCTCGGCGCTTTTTTTCGAGATCCTTTTCCGCGGGGCTGGCGGGGGGCGGTCACTGATGGCAGTTCAAGAGGAGGAGGACCTAAAGATGACGCTACACCTCAGCATGCAGCACTCGCCGCCAGAGCCCAAGTGGAGCAAGCCTAAGGACGCTGCCACCGTCGCCGCCTCGACCGCCGCCGTTGGGGGCTCGTCGCAGGACGACGGCCACCGGATGCAGAGTGAGCTCATGGCCGCCGTGGCCGAGAAGAGGATGCTAGCCGCGAGGAGCGCTGGAGCGGCGTCACCTCCGTCGCCTGCTCCATCTCCATTACAGTCCTCGTCGCCGGTATCGACGACGCTAAGGGTGCGAATGGTAACCATTCTGCTCCAGAAATCAAATTCTTGCCAGAAATTGATTTCTGGAATTCTTGCCAGAAATTGATTTTTGGAGGAGAAATCTGTTTGGTAAAACATGACTAATTCTGCTCCAGAAATTGATTTCTAGAATAGAAATCTGTTTTGATTTTTTTTGCACCTAAAAAAATTTAAATTTTACTTAAAGTGAGTGGCCACAGGCATTATAAGCCATTCTGTAAAGTTTTGAAATTTTTTATTTTTTAAATTTTTTTTGGGCACCTAAAAAAATTTAAATTTCACTCAAAGTGGGTGGCCACAGGTAAGTGAAGTTTTTTTTTATTTTTTTATTTTTTTATTTTTTTGGGCACCTCAAAAAATTTAAATTTTACTCAAAGTGGGTGGCTACAAGTATTCTAAGCCATTCTATGAAGTTTTGAAATTTTTTATTATTTTTGGGCATCTCAAAAAATTTAAATTTCACTCAAAGTGGGTGGCCACAGGTATTTTAAGCCATTTTGTGAAGTTTTGAAAATTTTTTTTTTTTTAATTTTTTTTTGCCATCTCAAAAAATTTAAATTTCGCTCAAAGTAGGTGGCCACGGGTATTTTAAGCCATTTTGTGAAATTTTGAAATTTTTGATTTTTTTGGACACCTCAAAAAATTTAAATTTCACTCAAAGTGGGTGGCCACATGTGTTTTAAGCTATTCTGTGAAGTTTTGAAATTTTTGATTTTTTTATTATTTTTTTAAAAAAAATCACCAAATTTCATATTTTTCGGAAATCTGACTTTTTTTTATTTTCTGGAAATTTTTATATATTTTTCTAGAATTTTTCAATTTTTATGTATTTTCTGAAAAAAAAATTGTGAGAAAATAGGGAGAATGCATTCCGGAATCAAGAAGCTACAAAAAGTAGCTTCTCTTTTTCTTGCCAAAAACTCATTCTGGAATCAAAATCGCATTCTGGAATCAAGAATGCATTCTGGAATCAAGTATTTTTAACAAACGCATTTTTATTCCAGAATGCAAAAATCGCTCCAGAATGCATTTCGGAAATTTTTTAACAAACGCCATTCTATTCCAGAATACATTCCGGAACAGAATTTTTATTCCGGAATGCATTCCATGCGCACCCTAAATAACGAGAAGTTTAAGCCTGTCCCAAAGCGCATCAGTTGCTCTCGATGGTTTTCGGATGCGAAGAAGCGCATCAGTTGATCTTCTTCGTCGACCCCCAATTTGTCTAGGACTCCATGGGACCCTAAACCCAACCCGACCCTATTCTTGGAGTATATACTGAACAGGTCTAGGATCGGGTCGATCGTGACCCTATATATTTCGGGTCAAGTCGAGTGTTATGAAAATCCAATCCGGCCCGACCCATTGACACTCCTACCTTATTATTCCGCCCTTGGTTTCCAAAGGCAACAAATTTGTGTCCGTCCCGCCTTTCACTACCAAAGGCAATGAATCATTGTCCGTCGCCTTTGGTATCTAAAGCAACAAATAGGTATTAAAGGCAACAGAATAAAAAGGATTTTGTCACCTTAGGTAAAGAAAATGAAGCAAACGCACCAAACGGTCGACAAACAAATTGTCGCCTTTACCTAAGGGGACAAAGTTAGACCTTTTGTCACCTTAGCCCAGTGAGTTAAGGACTCAAGATTGAGATTGGTTGTTGGTGGTGAAAATGTATTCAACCACATGGTATGAGTCAATCAAAATGATGTTCTTCTCCTTAGGAACGGAATTCTCAAAGTTACATCAAACAATTAATCTTATGTCATACACATGAAACTACTTTAATTTCATCCATAATACTTTTAAATGGTCATAGTCTTTGGGAATATTAATTGGTGAAATAGTTAAAATTGAAGACGTGAAATTCATGATACACCCTGATGAATTTGTTACTTAAATATGTTAAAAGAGAAATTAAAACAAATTTGTAGGTAGTCAAGCCACATGGCACTCGATGCATGAGTAATATCCACAAATGCTTGCAAGGGACACATATAGATATCATGTATGATTTCTGTTGGAAGATATGCCTGAATCAATCCAAATAATGATTGATACATTTAAATCATCCCGAGATTATAGTTGATTGAATGAATCAATCTAGGATTAGGATTGATTATATAAAAGATATTCTTTCCTCTTATTGCACATATCTTGTATTATATATTAAGCATTGTACATGTAAACCAAGTAGTAATAGAAATACAATTCTTTCTTTGTTCTCATTTCTCTTCCTTCCCCTTTCGTGACATGGTATCAGAGCTCACGTTCCTGGCTTAGCTTCCGCAAAAATTCTCCTTTTTGATTGCCTTACGGTTTCTTCTTTTCTATCCTTGTTGTTGCAGAAGACACTAATCTACGAAACAAGGTTAGCACTCCGATGTAGGAATCAGTTTTTTGAGCAATTCAATTAAAAAAAAAACCATCTTATCGATACCATGTCAAAGAACCCCTCCAGTTCAGAAGACTAGATTCCAAGTGGAAATCTAGAGGATACTCATGTGGAATCAACAGTGGAGAATCCGTCTGGAATCACATCAAGCCAATCGTCCATCGAACAAATCCAACCTATTCAGCAAGGCCCTGTTCAAGCCCGGCCAAACCAGGGGCAACCCAATTTGGGCCAACCCATCCAGGGCCCATTTAACTCATTCTGGTATGGACCAACCCATTCGAATCCTTGGTACAATTTTCAGGGACCAACAAACCAGGCCCAAAATTCCCTGGGCCACAGAGAACACGACCAGACCAGAGAGAGCCCACCAACCAATATTATGGCAAGCCCAAACCCTTGGCCCGAAATGCATTATGCGGGTCAGGCATCTGAATCTTGTATGCCAGGTCAGGGAACGAATCCTACTCGACTGTTCAACCTGGGTGGGTGCCGTTCTCGCTTCTTGCTACCAGTGGTCGCTCAGAGCCTGGCGACCCATTGTATACTTCCACCACCAATGGACCAGAGTTACGTCTTATTAGCCAACAACTGACCGGCCTGAAAAATTATTCCCGATGGTCTCAAGAGTTCCGACGAGCACTAGTAACAGAGGACAAGGACGGCTTCCTTGACAGAGCTGTCTCGATCCCCTCCAACGAACGTCTGGCGCGACACTAGAGGAAATGCAACCACCTCATCCAAACATGGATTGGCAATTGCATTTCTCCAGAGATCGCGGCCGGACTTCCCCCGACGGAGGACTCAAAGTGCATGTGGGAAAATATCAAAGAAATGTATGGTAAGCTTGATTATGCGAAAATTTCTCTCTTACCCAGGCACTCAACGAATTTAAACAAGGGAATATGACCATCACAGCTTGTTTCAACAAGCTTTCAGCGCTTTGGAATGAATTAGAAGCTCCTGAAGAAAAAACTTGAGGGGCCAGAATCAACGTTGCAACAGTACAAATCCATGAAGGATAGGGAGAAAGCGACTCGATTGCTCTTGATTTTGAACGAAACATACTTAACTTTTCGTTCTCAGATTTTGGCGATGGATTCGGTGCCGTCACTAGGCTGAATTTACTAGCTCGCCGTCTAGGAGGAAAGCCAACGACTGGCTTCGTTGGAGCACATAAGGGTCGGGGAATTGATACTCCTCGCGACTCAGACAAGAGCTCATCCGAGAGGAATAGCCACAGAAAAGGCGGGAGCAGAATGGAGATCCGCGGCTGCATCACTAGGGTTTCACGGAAAAGAGAAGGGCTCCATATACATAATGGACGCCTCTGGATCTTCGTTTTCAATCTCATTTCTATTTCAAGAGTTTGTGATGATAATCTATGTCGAGTTTTCTTCAATTCTGATAATTGTTTCTTTCAGGTCCTTTCGACTAGCAAACTGATAAGCTTGGGTAGTGTCTCACAAGGGCTATATTTTTGGATCAGCTTTCCCAAAAATTTTGATTTATCATGCTTTCCATTGAATAATCAATCATTGTGTAATGCCAGTACCAATGATAAAAATATTCTTTCTCATCAGCGATTGGGTCACAATGCTTCTTTTCCACACCCTCAATGTCAAATTTGCCCTTTAGCAAAGCAATCTCGTGCACCCTTTCCCACTAGCAAATCTCGTGCCACAAGTATTTTTTTCGTTGATTTATGCCGATGTTTGGGGACCTTACCATACACAAAATCATGATGGATCTCGATTTTTCCTTACTATTGTGGACGACTACTCATGTGCTACATGGGTCTTTCTTATGCAATCCAAGAGTCAAGTGCATTCTCATTTGAAGTTTTTCCTTTCTCTCTCAAAAAGTCAATTTGGAAAAATTGTCTAGCGTATTCGAACTGACAATGGGAAGGAATTCTTTTACAATGAATGTGCAATACTTTTTTCTTCTCGAGGAATTCTGCATGAAAACACATGCACGTACACCCCACAACAAAATGGGATTGTTGAGCGTAAGCACCGCCATCTTTTAGAAGTTGCACGAGCCCTTAAGTTCCAAGCTTCTATTCCAGAAAATTTTTGGGGTGATTGTGAAGTCGCAGCAGCTTAATTAATCAATTGCATGCCATCCTGGATTCTTGATGGACGAACTCCTTTTGAATTATTTTTTGGGAAGAAATTAGAAACTCATCATCTGATAGTTTTCGGTTGTTTATGCTATGCCACTACATTGGGTCCTCAGGACAAAATGGGTCCCCACGCCCGACGATGCATTTTCATGGGATATCCGACTCTCAAAAAGGGCTATCATGTTTTTGAACCATCCACAGGAAATTTCTTTATAAGCAGAGATGTTATTTTCCATGAATACATATTTCGTTTCAAAAATGAAGCATCTTCAGCTGAACATTCTAGACCGATTCTGGATCATCGTCAATTCTTATTTGAAGAGGACTTGTCTTCTCGACAGCAATATGTTCTTGTTCCATCGTCAAATTATCCAGCTACTAGCCTAGAAATAGACAACATTGGCGATTCTTCAAATCCAGAACATTTGTCAGAAGAATATGCATAAAATTTTGAAGAGAGTCTTGCCTCCTCTTCCATAGGAGAAGCTGATACCCGGAATCAATTTGAGCAAATACAACCTCATCCACCTCGACCGTCCAGTCGTGCTACTCGACCACCTACATGGACCAAGGACTACGTATGTGCTGCTTCACCAGGTATTCACTATCCAGTTTCCTCTTATGTTTCTTTTCATTGGCTGTCATCTGACCACACATGTTGTATTAGCATAATTTCAAAAGAAAGATAATCTTCCACATATGAAGAAGCAGCTACTAATCCACGTTGGCAAAAAACAATGGAGGCAGAATTACATGCCCTGATGGAAAATAAAACCTAGGAAATCGTACCATTGCCACCACACCGTAAACCAATTAGTTGCAAATGGGTTTACAAAATAAAATACAAAGTAAATGGATCAGTTGAAAGATATAAAGCTCGATTAGTAGCCAAACGCTTCACACAAAGAGAGGGATTCGACTACCATGAGACTTTTTCTCCTATAGCGAAAGACATCACAGTTCGCTCTTTTCTATCGATTAATGCTTTTCGTGATTGTCCACTACATCAAATGGATGTTCACAATACTTTCCTCCATGGTGATCTGGATGAAGAAATTTATATGAATCTTCTGCAGGGATTAAGGAGATAGGGGGAGTCTAGAGTATGTCGTCTCCATAAATCCCTTTATAGTCTCAAACAAGCTTCTCAGTAGTGGTATGCTAAATTTACTACTACGCTTATGACAATTGGTTTCAGTCAGTCTCGACATGATTATGCTCTATTTACATGGACGAGAGGTACGTTATCTATTTATCTAATGATATATGTCGATGACATACTGATTATGGGGAACGATGATGCTACTGTCAAAAGTCTGAAAGATTATGTACATTCCACTTTTCATATTAAAGACTTAGGATCACCCAAATATTTCCTTGAAATTGAAAATTGCCCGATCAGACCAGGGAATTCTCTTAGCCAACGGAAATTTGTTTTGGAAATTATATCAGAAGCAAGTCTATCAGGATGCAAACCAGCTGTTATCCCTATCGAGCAGAACATCAAATTGACTACAGCCGAATATGATATGGGATCATTAGATAATGACCCATTACTCAAGGATCCATCAAGTTATCAAAGATTTGTCGGGAAACTCATCTACCTCACCATGACCGGACTTGATATATGTTATGCAGTTCAGACACTCAGTCAATTCATGCATAGTCCGAAACAATCCCATGTGAATGCAGCCTTAAAAGTCGTGAAGTATTTAAAGGGATGCCTAGGACTTGGAATTCTTCTTTCTAGGAAATGTAACATGGAAATGACAACCTATTGTGACATGGATTATGCCACCTGTCCTATGAGCGGAAGGTCTATCACTGGATTCTGCATCAAAATAGGAGAATCCTTGCTTTCATGGAAAACGAAGAAACGGTCTACCATATCCTTGTCATCAGCTGAGGCAAAATATCAAGCTATGGCCAATATCGTATGTGAAATAGTATGGATACGAGGCCTTCTTTTGGACCTTGGGGTTAAAGTAAAAGGACCAACATTGATGTTCTACGACAATGATGCAGCACTCAAGCTTGCGCCAAATCCAATAGTGCATGAGAGAACAAAGCATATCGAAGTGGATTGTCACTTCACTCGAAACAAGATCCAAGAAGGGATAATCAAAACAAGAGGGATTGGAACCACAGAACAACCTACAGATATCTTCACCAAACCTTTATGCCAAAGACAACACGCATATCTACTGAGCAAGCTAAGTGTCTTGGACATATATAAGCCACCAGCTTGAGGGGGAGTATTGGAAGATATGCCTGAATCAATCCAGATAATGATTGATACATTTAAATCATTCCAAGATTATAGTTGATTGAATGAATCAATCTAGGATTAGGATTGATTATATAAAAGATATTCTTTCCTCTTATTGCACATATCTTGTATTATATATTAAGCATTGTACATGTAAACCAAGTAGTAACAGAAATACAATTCTTTCTTTGTTCTCATTTCTCTTCCTTCCGCTTTCGTGACAATTTCCACTAAAGGTTATTTGTACACATATAGATTATTTTTCTCGTGTTACGTCATTTATGACGCTGACCCATTTATGCTAAACGAACCTATTTAATTACATGCAAATGGTAATTCATAGTCAAATTTGATCACTTCATATTTAAGCATGTTTAACAATTTAATTCATAGTCAAATTTGAAACAGTATTCATTTTTTAAAGTTAAATTCAAGTCAAGAACTTTTGGAAAATACCAACCGATTCCTTTCCTACGAGCGTTGAAAAATGGCATCCCGAATCTTTGATAAAATCTGCGAAGTCACCCTCAATTTTGTCTTTAACGAAGATGCCTATTATCGCTATTGTCCATCCACGATGGAAACATCGTCATTATTGGTGCTAAGCAAGAATTTGTCGCAGTGTATTCCACAACTATTGTCCCACACAACAACGTTGTATAGACGATCGAAAAGGGTCTCTTTGTCACGATTTAATATGAACTTTATAGTTTAGAGCTCGACCGACGTAGATTAATCAGCAAAAGATTTCATGAAGTAGATTGAACTTGTCGGTGCAAAATGACGTAGCAGCGGTGTCATTATCATCCTAAATTATGCATGATTATTGTTACTATCTTTCTTTAATATGATTATATATTCTTGTCTTTTGCCTGGTGTTATTTTTATTTAATATTATTCACATTTCTCCGTCACGCCACATTGCCTATTTCTTGAGAATTCAAAGCTATTTCACTAGATTACTGTTAGCCCGTCTTACTTTTGTTCTGTGTCGTCATCAACTTCGGAATCCCGCTCAATTAGGCCATATGCAGTTTGTTTGTAATATCAGAGTCATCTTGGAAAGACGTACAATGTTAACGTGGTAATTGCATCTACAGCTCCTGTGCCGTACCTCGTAATTAAAGGAGGTGAATAGATTGTGCGTGTGGGACTAGGGATAATCATCGTCTGGTGCTTCGGCTCCAAAGTTGGAACTAGCAACCGAACCAGAGGAACGGTTCTAGAAACCATGAAATCATGAAGCAATCTGATCCCCTCTGACACCGATGTGGAATTTAACTGAGCCCTCTTTCGTTCTGTCCTTTTCCACAAACAATCCCTTGATTTTTGTGAAACTGTAGAGATCAGAAGAGAGGCAAAAGTACGCACGGGCATGGAGCGAGGTGGAGCCAGGGACAAGATTCCCGGTCCCCGCCCCCGCCCCGTGAGGTGGAACTTTTGCCTTGCCACCGCTGCACGCCCCATGTTGGGCTGCCCCGTGGGGAGAATATTTCATTAATGTTTATCAAAATAATACGCAAAAAAATGCATAATGAATTACAATTTTCATGACCATGATGAAATATACTACTTTAAAAATTTTCGTATTCTACGGGGTTCATATTAGGAAAAATCTTAAACTGATACGTCTATAATAAATTTACCCTCCATTAATTTTTGCTAAATTTTTACTGTTAAATTACTGAACTGGATAACACATGACAGTTGACGGATATACCGATTTGGAGTTTTATCTTCCGTTTGTCAGAAGCATACTAATTTGTGAATTTTCATGGTGTTAATTCAACTTAACGGAAACTAACGAAAGATAAATTTGTCATAAGTATATTATTTTTTTCATGGTATTTTTTTTTTTTGGTGAAGGAAGAGACAAAAAGTATATTATTTTGAATCCCTCGGGAGACATCGGTACGAGACTTTTATGATGGAACATGACAATCCTCAGCTACCCTTGATTCCATTCTAAGTTGGACTGACTCGCCACTCATGTTTATGGACGATATTCCTAATGAAATCACATGGGCTCCCTCTCTGTCTACACCTTTCTTTGTTGTGAGCGCCTGGAATCACATTAAGACAACAGGACAGCCAGCTCCTTGGCACTCCTTTGTTTGGGACAAGCATATCACTTCTCGACATGCCTTTCTCATTTGGATAATTTCTCTTAATCGGCTGCCGTCTCAGACTCTTCTCCTGCAAAACCGCAGGATTGATACAGCGAATTGCGCATTCTGTGGAACTATTCTGGACTCAGTCAACCATTTGTTCTTTGCATGCCCGTCCACGAGTAGACTAGCTTCATGTTGAGCCATGAAATGCAACCTCCTTTGACGCAATAGACCATGGCCTGACCTTATCACCTGGACAATGAAGGTCTCGGGTGGCACCTCGTTTGCTCATCGATTGTCCATATTTGCCTTCGGTGCTTTATGCCACATCATTTGGACCGAAAGGAATAACTCCATATTCAGGAATATGAATGTCTCCATTCCTGATATGCGCAAACATCTTATCAAGGTGGTGAAGGACAAAGCTATTTCCATGGACGCAATTCCTGACACTCCTGCAAACCGGAAGATACAAAGGAATTGGGGAATAACTCCATCTATCTTCGGTGTCAATCCAGCAAACCCTTAGGTTGTTGGTCTTCATGTATTGGGTTCGGTGGCCTCCTGTTGGCTTGATGTATAGTTTTTGCTAAGTCATCATTGACCCCACTCGGTCATCTCTTGTCCTTGTTGGGTCTATCGGTGTCTTTGGCGGTAGTTTGTACATGGTGTTTTTGATAAGTAATACAACTTCTTACCTTTACAAAAAAAAAAGTATATTATTTTGAGGTCTATGGTAGTCAAAAAATTAGTTTGGGATAGATTTACCACAGATGAACTAATTTAGGGTTTTTCATGATATTGAGCATATTCTCTAATCAATTATCAAAAGTATCATAATCTCATAAGCGAGACTCTCACGATCTCACGAATGCCGCTCTACTTATCTATAATAATTTTTTTCGTATTATACTGTTGCGATATTAACTAACGCAGAAACTAACTCGAGATCCTGTAAATTAAGTCAATGCGAAAATTATCGGAGAAATAACGAGAAACGATAAAAGGACGCTCAAGACTTACGTGGTTCGGTCGGACGTATCGGTATCTACATTCACGGGGAGAGTCAACAGTACATAATCCACTACTAATCAGAAAATCCAAACTTGCAATCGCTCGTAATGCTCGAGCGTTTTTCGTACCTAAACTAAATCTAAACCCCAAATATTTATAAATAAATAACTTATTTGGCTAAAAAAAATACCCTCAAGATAAATCCACGTGTGTTCTCGGCTCTAATACACGGCCAGGCATAGAGCTCCCCATTATTTGATTTCTTCCTTTTCGATCTTCGTGCGGCGGCTAAACAGGAAGCCAACGTGCGGCTTCACTGTGCGGCCATTCTTCAAGACACCAAAAACGATGTTCTCTCCATCTCGTGGTCTTGTCAGTGAACCCAACAGGCGGCCATTTCCTAGAGAGAAGACAATCTCTCCTTCTCTTGCGCGGCTTCTCTCCAAAAATGGACGAACTAGGCTTCTCTTTTTCAAGTAGCCCTATATCAAGAGACAAAGGACTGATGGTTGAGTCAACAACATTACCTCTTGATTTTTTTTTCTTTGACCTGGACCCACCGATGAAGAAATGTGAGCCCCATCTTTTGGCTTTTAGTGGCAAAGATCTTCCCTTCATTTTTTTTCTTTCGCTTGTGCAGTTCAAATTTATGTATTTATCTAACGGGATCATGTTCCATAACGACTCAAACTCGATATATAATTTAATAATTCTTCAAATTGACTTGATGTTTGAAATCAAGTTATAATGCTCATCATCTATGGTGCTTTCCCAATACCTCGATGGACGCTCATCCATCACATATATCTATCAAGCTCAAACAAAGCCTGAACTTATTAGAGGAGTAAAGTCGGCCCACATATTCACAGGATTCACCACCATAAGAACCTTCTTCACGGTTATTTTCTCTCCTGATATGCTATATCTGATGCAGAAATTTCGATCACCAATGAACTCGATACTCTAGTAATATCTTTGACTTCTACCAAATACCACGTCAACCAGATGTCTCACACCAACATTACTAATCAAGTAATTAGATTGCACTGCCTCTTCAACTCCTTCCATTGTTACCATTTCTCCGGTCTTAATCGTCAACAAAACTGTAGTGTCTCCAACTCACAACACAACTAACAAAAGTAAAGGCATAACTACTCGGTAATTGACCATCTCTCAGGCTTCTTGCATGACCCGAGTTCACAAACCCAGTTACTGTCACACCACCTGAATTACATCCTCTAAACCATAGCTCAATGTTTGTTGTCCCTAACAAAATTAGGAGGATCCACTTCACAACATCAAAATGTATACCTGGATTAATCATATACATTTTCCTAACTGCATGTGATGAATCAAGCCTAGTACTATCCATGAGATAACACAAGCAATTAACAGTACTAGCAAGTAAAGTATGGGACAATTGCTCCACCTCCATCCAAGTACACAATGACAATCTAGACAAATTATGATGTGTGGCAAGTAGAGTATCTACAAATTTCTCAACTGCATGTTGACTTTCTTTGAAGCTTTCCTGATGTAACTTTTTCATATTACGCGCAACATTCCAATAGTCTCTCTCTATATCTCCATACCCAAAACTGTCCCTACTGCACCCAAATTATCTATTTCAATATCTGCATACAACTATCGCTTTATCTCATCCACCTCCATTGACCACTTTGAAGCTACATCAACTGCAACCAAGGAATAACTATCAACCGATATGGAATCTAGCAACTTCGTAGAAACTGTCACATATACTGCACTCTGAACATCTCTAGGTTCTCCTTGAAGCTCTACCTATTTCTGAACACCGTTCGGATCTTTCTTTCCAATTGATCCCTCACTTCTCTTCTGAAATAGAGCATATTCATCAAATGTAACCTTTCTGCTAAATATAAAACCGAGTGAATCCTTCTCAGTACACCACAGCTTGTATCCCTCCACCCCATATAGGCTCCAACACGCTATCACTCACACAAGCATAAGCAGGGCAACCAAACTCTCAGTTTAGTGTAATCAGCGGACTACCCGATTACATTTCCTCAGGAGTTTTCCAATCAACCGATGGTGATGGCGATGGTGATCTGTTCACTAACCAACAAACAGTATTCACAATTTCAACCCAAAAATCTTCATCTAATCCAGCATTAGAGAGTAAAGAGTGAGCTCTCTCCAATATAATTTCGTTCATCAGTTATACAGCTCCGTTCAGCTATGATGAATCGGCAACAGTGCGGTGTTTCATTATGCTTTCCTCTATGCAAAACTGGCCAATCTCATTAGAACAGAATTCCAACCCTTTATCAGTTTTCAAGTGCATGATCTATCTTCCTATTTGCCTATCGATCATTGCCTTCCATGACTTGAATTGACCAAGCATCTCGCTCATGCACTTAAGAAACTAATCCATACTTTCCTTGAAATGTTATCAACAAAGGACAACACATACCCGGCACCACCCTTGGACGAAACTTGAGAAAGTCCCCATAAGTTTGAGTAAGGTATGGTGAACTGTCGTACTGAACTTCACTATTCGCTGACTACTCATGTCATAGTGACCCCAAAAATTCAGCTTCTCAATTTGATGGCCTCCCAATTGACACCAATGACTCATAATAATCATTTCCCTCTCACTCATGTGTCCAAGTTTCATATGCCACAATCATATGGTGTCCTCACCTGAAGCCTGAGAGAATCTAGTAGATGAGCCAATTGCTGTCTTTCTCTGGAGGAGATACAACCCACAGTCTATTTTCCCTCGCATCACCGTAAGCATACTTCAAGAGACCTTTAAAACTCCACCTTTAGCAAAAATCCAGTATCCAAACTTATCAAGAGCACTCAACGAGATAAGGTTCTTTCTTAGCTCGGACATGCCTTGCACCTATCAACCTTTGCACCACCACATTGTGCATCTTAATCTGAATTGTTTCAATCCCTACCACTTCACAAGCAGCACCATTTCTCATAAACACCTTATCACCCTCCATGCACTAATAGGTAGTAAACCAATGTCTATAAGAAGTCACATGATAAAAACATTCAGAGTCAAGCATCCAACCATCACCTGATGAACTCGTGGTGATTGTTAACACATCATCGACATCGCTAGAACTATTATCTGCTACGGTAACAATATTACCATCACCTAGAGACTCCACCTTAACTCCTTTATTTTTGTACTTCAATTAGTGCCCTACCTTGTCGCAGTGATAACATCGATGGTTCTGAATATTAGACCTTGATTTAAAACAACTCTTTCATCTATTACCTCCAGATTCTCTTCATCCGTATCTACCCTAGATAACTAAACCTTACGCAGTATTTTGCACTAAGTTATCTTCTCGTAACTTCTTTTGCCACTCCTTAGAAAACAAAGCGGACTTTACCTCTTCTAAGGTAATCGTAGTGCGCCCTGTAGTAATGAATCTATAAAGTGCTCAAAAGAATCCAGTAGAGATGCAAACAACATCATACCTTGTTTCTCATCAGGCAAGGCCTCATTGACGTTCTTCAAATCCATCATGAGTTTGTTAAACTTATCTAAGTGGGCTCTAAGGGATGTGCCTTCAACCATCAGAAATCGGAACATCCTTTTCAGTATATACAAGCGATTGCTCAAATCCTTCATCAAATAAAATGCCTTAAGTTTTGCCCATAACACTGTGTCATCCTTCTCTTCGGCCACTTCTATCAATACCTCATTCGACAAATTCAACAGGATCATACTCCTCGCCTTCCTCATTAGCACATCCTTTTCGACATCTTTCATTGATTCGGGCAAATTATCTTTGCCTTCCAATGCTTCAACCAAACCTGAGTTATTGACAACGCCTCCATCTTAACACTCCATAACCCTAAATTGTTCATCTCGTTAAACTTCTCAATTTCAACTTTTACCCCAGACATAATTGTAACAGCATAATTTCCAAATAATAATCAGACAAGTAAAAGTCCCAAATCACAATCAAGACATTCCAATCATCAAGCTCCGATACCAATTGTTATGATATTAACTAACGCGGAAGCTAACCTGGGATATTGCAAATTAAATCAATACGAAAATTACAAGAGAAATAACAAGGAACGATAAAGGATGCCCAAGATTTACGTAGTTCGGTTCGACGTATTGATACCTACATCTACAAAGAGAGCTAATAGCACATAATCTACTAATAATTGGAGAATTCAAGCTTATAATCGCTCACAATGCTCAAGCATTTTTCGCACCTAAATTAAATCCAAATCCTTAATATTTACGGACAAAAAAAATCCTCAAGACAAATTCACGTGCGTTCTCGGCTCTTGCATACGGCCAAGCAAAGAGCTCCTCATCATTTGATTCCTCCCTTTTCGATCTTCGTGCGGCGGCTCAACAGGAAGCCAACGTGCGGCTTCACTGCGCGGCCATTCTTCAAGACACCAAAAAAGATGTTCTGTCCATCTCGTGGTCTTGTCAATGAACCCAACAGGCGGCCATTTCCAAGAGAGAAGACAATCTCTCCTTCTCTTGTGCGGCTTCTCTAAAAAAAAATAGACAACCTAGGCTTCTCTTTTCCCAGACAACATTACCTTTTGACTTTTTTTCTTTGACCTGGACCCACTGGTGAACAAATTTGAGCCCCATCTTTTGGCTTTTAGTGGCAAAGATCTTTCCCTTCATTTTTTTCTTTCATTCGTGCAGTTCGTATTTATATATTAATCCGGCCGGATAGTGTTTTGTAATTACTCAAACTCGAGATATAATTTAACATATGTGCTTAATAATATATATTCATTTGCATAATTAATAGACAAAATCTATTATTACACTATATAAAATCCAGTACCTCATAATGAGATGACACGTGAACCGATAGATTATATATCCAATAGAATATATTGGCTACTCTTTCATTCTTATCTATGTAATTGAGTCTCACCTCTACTCGCATGTCTTGCATGCATTTCAATAGTACTGACTTTTACTTCTTCAGCCCGTCACGCTACTGCAATTAATTTCCAAGTTTAGCTTGTTTTCCTATTGGTCATGCCTTCAAATTAATTCTTAAAAATCCAAGCAAAATAGGATTGTGTTTCCCGGTAGCACAAGAGTGAATTTAAAAAATCTCTCACATGACATGAGATCCTTCGGTTTTTGCCTTAAAATCCCCTTAGGTAAAGGGACCCCTGGATCACCGGTTGTGCCGTCCCCAAACATCATATCCAAGTACATTTTTGGGGTACCTCGTACTCAAAATGTGGTATTTCACAAGCATTTTAGAAGGCTTTGATGAACGATCAAGATTTGTTCTTTTGCAATCTATTAGTCACCAACTTTCGACGATCCGGTCCTCTCAAATTTGTCGAAGTCTCCGTTACTCATCCATCCTTGATTTGACAGTGGTTTTGCCGCGTCAGGCATTGGGTGGCTCAAAGGAATTGAGGTCAGTATCACCATTGATCCAAGTCCAGAAACCTTAGCACTACGCTGATATTTCGATTGCATTGGATAGGAATGGCAAGAGATGCAATTTACCTTGAAAACTTAAGTGATTTAGGCAACTTTGAGATGCTTATTTAAAGCATGACTCCAACTGTCTGAGAAAACAGACGTTCGAACAACTAGAAAGATCAAATGCCAGCCAGTGGATAGCAAAACAACAATAAAGATAGCTCAAGATGCTGTACCAAAAACACGAGCACCACCCATTGTCAGCTTTCAGGAAGCTTCAGCTCTCTGCCTTTAAAACAAGACTCCAACTGTCTGAGAAAACGACGTTCGAACAACTAGAAAGATCAAATGCCAACCAGTGGATAACAAAACACAATAAAGATAGCTCTAGATGCTTTACCAAAACACGAGCAGCACCCATTGTTAGCTTTCAGGATGCTCCAGCTCTCAGCCTTTTCCTTCATACTTTCACTGTCTCTCTTTTTGTTCATTCTAATCAAAGTGATCTCTAGCAGACATGGAACAAAAGGGCTCAATCTGAGGTTGCCTCCAGGCCCTAAGAAGTTGCCACTGATTGGAAATCTGCACCAGATGTTCGGCGAACTCCCTCACCATCGCCTAAACAAGTTAGCCAAAACATATGGACCGGTTTTCTATCTTCAACTCGGCGAGCTATCCGTCGTAACAATTTCCACTCCTGAAGCAGCCAAGGAGGTCATCAAGACCCAAGAGCTTGCTTGTGCCGACAGGATACCGTTCCTAGTGGCCGAATTGACGAGCTACGACAACTCGACCGTGTTCTTCGCTCGGTACGGAGAATACTGGAGACAACTCCGCAAGATCTGCGTTTTGGAACTTCTGAGTGTTAAGCGCGTGCGGTCATTCACATGGGCGCGAGAAGAGGAGGTGAACAGTCTCGTCAAGTACATCGGATCGTCGTCGGGCCTCCCTCTCAATCTCAGCAAGAGTATCTTTGCTTGCACGAATTCCATCATTTGCAAGGTGGCTTTCAGCCAGAGGTCCAAGCAGCAGGACGAGTTGCTCTCGACGCTGGAGGACGCTGTGAGGTTGGCAAACGGGTTCGGCCTAGTCGAGCTTTTCCCTTCCCTACGGTTTCTGATCTACATTAACGGGATGAAATTCAAGTTGGACAAGATAAAGCGGAAGTACGACGAAATCTTGAATACTATTCTTGCTGACCACAAAATGCAACGAGAACAATGCTCTGGTAGGCCAGAAGATGCGTCGGATAAAGAAGATCTGGTCGATGTGCTACAGCGTCTCCAGGAGTCTGACGAGATCGGGTTTCATCTTACCACGGACAACATCAAAGGCGTCATCTTGGTACGTTATCTTAATATATCTTATGATCACATCCCTTGCTCTTAGCAAAAATCATTATCATATGAAGAAATCATTGACATCAAGTTGTGAATCGTTATTTTCTTTCTATATATTCATTTGCCAATACACAATTCTTATGGAAAAATATGAAGAAATGCAGTTACAATAAGGAAAAAAAAGGATACAATCAAAAGGATTAATCTACATAACCTAGAATGTAACTGACGTATAACATAATATTAGTCATGCATGTCTCGCAACTACCGTCATTAACTGTTTTTGTCAAATCTTATGACAAGGACGAATAATGTTCCTGTACACCCATAAAAAAACAACCATTCTGCGAAGAAACATGAAAGTCAAAGTCGTTAATGTATGACATACAGATTTCCTTAAATATGTAAATCATAATGCTAAAAATATATGCATTCATGTATGTATATATATATACACACACAAAGCATTATTTGTACCATGTTATTTGATGTTAGAAGCTCATGTACAGAATAACCAATGCTATGATGCTCGAGAGAAAATATATTTTAGTATGTATCTTTTGAAATAATAGCTTCCATACAATATTCCCATGTAACTTTTATGAGATTAAAAAGGTCAAATACTAAAAACTTATACTAGCATGTTGCATGAGACCTATGAATTTATGATTATGTGGAATTAATTACTCTTTTAACAATTTTTTTTTATCTTATTGATACCTCATATTGAATATTATTTTCTCGAGAAAAATGAAACACAAATAGCAATAGGATGGAGTTGAGAAAAAAAAGGGCTATAAACATTAATTTTTATTTTAAATAATATATGTCAATTTAATCTCTTTATCAATAAGTCATTCAGTTATCTATACTATTTTTATATTAAAAAATTAGATGGCGATCCTTGATTGTGGTATTTTATTATATAGCAATCAACTTTAAGAGAGAAGGCTATTTGCGAAACAAATATGGGAGGTATTCTAGAGAAGGCTATGTGATTGCAGAGGGATATTTTGGGTAATGAAGAAAATTTGGAAACACGCCTCTATTGGAAAACATCCCTTCATTTTATGTTTCGTCCAAATAAGCAACCAAGCTGGCGATGAAATGATTTTTTGAGTAAGTAAAAACTGAACATATAGATGCAACCCCTTTAGAAAAAGTTTGTTTTTTAGCACGAGTAGCGATGTTAGTAGGAAAAGGGAAAGAGAAATTGCAAGCGAGAGTTAATATTGGTTCGGATTGGGTGTGCCTGTTGAACTTCATTGCACAAAATATTTGTTACTGTTGCGGAATAACACCAAGAGATGCACAAATCGAAAAGCTCTAATAGCAAGGATGAAACCAAAATCGAATCACACGAGACACAAAATATACGCGAAAACCCAAAACGGAAAAAAACCACGGGGAGAGAGAGGGTTTCACTATCTTCAATAATGAGTATAATTGAAAAGCTCAAAAAATCACTCGATGAGCCACAAGATCTAATGATCAAACAAGAAGATAAGATAGAAAGAACAAAGAAATGAGAGAATGTGAAGGCTAGGGTTAGAAATGCGTTATGCAAGACATCTCTTTTATAGTCTCCTTTCAAAAAAACCCCTAAAATAAATATGCATGGTCCGAAATACCCTTGTTATCAATTTGAAAGTCAAAACCCAACAATTATAAATGCACACACTCATGTGACCTCACTCACCCACAAATCTCTCGCTTCACTCACACACTCCTCACTTTAATAGATTCACTTCTCATACTCGGACTCACTCCTGTTCACGTCACTCTCAACACCACAGCAACACACTCTTACACCACCCACTTCACCAACATAACATTACTCTACACACTGTCTCATTGACGCATCACATGGAGCACTAGCTGCTATTTATTGGGAGCTAATGTCGGTGGAGTCATGCAAGCACTATTGCTTGCCCACTTGCTCTGGCAGTTTCTTTCCAGAGAAATCTAGAGGTGGCGCAAGTTGACAAGTAGCTCAACTTGTCACCCGAATTTACTTTGGAAATATCTAGAGATCGAAGCTTCAAGAGAAATCTAGTGGAGGAGAGAGGGGACGGTGCTCTCTCTATCAGTGTCTATTGGGGGTGAGCAGTTCTAGATTCCTTACAAGTTCCGTGTGGAACCTGAAACCTACCCTTGGATATAGGTTCCTCATTTTTTGGAACTTGGAATCTACCCGTCGGAACTTAGAATCTAAAACCTACCTTGAAATAGGTTTCAGAGTAGATTCTAGGATCTAACAGATTTTTTTTATTATTTAATTTTTAGTTAAACAAAACGACAATGAATGCAACAATACTGAATGAGCTTATCATTCGCCAAATAGAATACAAAAGATTAGTATTCTTGGCATTACGATTCAAACAGATATAATTACGATGAGAAGTTATTGTGTGAATCAATACTACAGGTAAGCGGTTCCATGTTCCGTATAGGTTTCACTCATGATAATAGGTTCCTCATTTTTTGAAACTTGAAACCTACCCTATTACAGGTTTAAAGGTTAGTTTCAAGGTCTATCTAGGTTCCACCTGTTTTATTAATTGAATAATTGCAGTGAATTAACACATTTAATGATCACCACTTTCTGCTATGATCCACTAGACACAACTTATATTTCGACACACGAAGAATATGAAATATTAACAGGTTACAAAATGAAAGCTCAGACTAGTGATTCCATACACTCATCATCTAACGCCATGAAACTTTGTGGGATCACGCGAAGACATAGACCAAGTTAAAATATAAAAAACTTATTTAGGTTTCGGGTTCCAGATTTCACCTATCTAGAATCTATAATCTACTCGTCGAAATAGGTTCCTCAATTTTTGAAATCTAGAACCTATCATGTATACCTTGGAACCTGAAACCTACAAGTTTCCATAAGTTAGGTTCTCAGATTTCAGGTTCTATCATGGAATCACGATCTGGCTATAGCAGCCCAAATAGGTTAAATCCGCTAGTGTAGTGCAAATACTGCCTTGCGTGGAAAAGGCCTCCTTCTGCAACTACCTCATTATAGATTGCGTCACTAACTGACTCTTCCAACGGTTGTTCTCACATCTTGTCCACACGACGTCGTAGACTCACTCCCAAGACCATAAACTACGTCTCCGAAGAGCATACGAAGATCTTCCCACACACTTTTTCTCACTTAGGCAAATGTCTTCACGCTAAGTATTACCACTTATCTCGTATGTTTACAAAGGAGGTTGACACTCTTGCTAGCTCTTTGGATCAATACTTAATCGACTGCAATGCAACAGTGGAGAGACAGACTCGAGAACGCTCTAAAAATGCTTCGATTTCTCGAATTCAAGCACTTATAGATGGACTCAGTTTGGCTCATCGTTTGGTCTTCTTATAGGCATCCAAATTTGAACGTTAAGCATGGATCTAGTAGCCATTATTGTCCATCTGTCTACAGGTAACAGAGCTAAGAGAAAATTCCTCAATAAAATTAAGTGCAGACCCTTCAATCAACCTGGCCAGTCAAACAAATCTTCTCTATATGGCAGGTTCTGAGCACATCAATTCATCAATCTCTATAGCTGGAAAGTTTGGATTGACATGGTTCGTCGTTGCAATGCTTCCACACTTGCTCCAGTACTTAAAACATTTTTCTTCCTATAAGATTGTCTCTGCCTTGATTGTTAACGAAGTCTCTATTAGAATAGCCTCGGGTTCATTTTAGATCAATATTCATATAATATAGCTTCATACTTGATCAAATCCATTAAATACTCAAATAAGTTTTACTATCGTCAAAATCATTTCCGAGATGCTCGCAGAAAATTATATATAGTGGGGTATATTTGCATGACTCTCACAGGATATAATTGCTGCGGGAAGCGAGACATCATCGACAATGCTCATATGGGCGATGTCGGAAATGCTCAAGAACCCGAAGGTGATGGCCAAGGCGCAAGACGAGATACGGCAGGTTTTAAAGGGAAAGGACCGTGTTCAAGAATCAAATACCGAAGAACTCCATTACCTGAAGTGTATTATCAAAGAAACTCTCAGAATGCACCCACCAGCACCATTGATCCCCAGAGCAACGAGGGAAGGATGCAAGGTCAACGGATACGATATTCCTATAAACTCGAGAGTCGTTATTAATGCATATGCTATAGGGAGAGATCCAAGATACTGGACAAATCCAGAGACATTCGAGCCAGAGAGGTTTGCTGAATCTTCGGCAGATTATAAGGGGATGCACTATCAACTCCTCCCATTTGGATCTGGTCGGAGGATCTGTCCAGGCATTGCATTCGCGGCAGCCAGCATCGAACTTATACTTGCATCACTGTTGTATCATTATGATTGGAAGCTAGCAAATGGGCAAGCGCCAGAAAAACTCGACATGACTGAAGTTTTCCATGCTACAGCTGGGAGAAAGGATGATTTGTATGTAATTGCTTCACCATGTGCTTTGGTTTCACCTTGATGAAAGAAGGCATGTGGGAGACCGTCCTTCATTGAAAAATGTATCATTTAAGAACTTGTGTGAGATTGAACTGAAATAAGATTGAGGTTGTCCGTAGTTCTGAACCAAAACTTTTAAGCGACATCCAGCCTGTCTCTTCTTTTTCTGGCCATTCAAACTTTCATTCGTCAAAAGCAACAAAATAACATCAGCCCACTATAAAATGAGAGACCAGAAGGGAGGATGAGGGTGGTAAAACCCGATCAAAGCTGCAGATTTTCCTCCTTCTATCGACAGCCACCCGATTAGCACCATAACTTTGCATTTCTACTTAACGGGTTGCACTCGAGAGAGCTGAAATCCTTGCGAATTCCTGGATGTCTTCGAGAACGACCCGAGTTTTCCGGTTGCTAAGCTTTTGAGGATGTGACGAATCTGTCATACAAGCCCGCCACATCCTTGCATCTCCACTTCAATCTCCTGGCACTGCTTTGGTTTTAGCTAGAGAGAATGCCGCCTTAATGGGATGTCATCACCTTGCCTATCCTGAAAATTAAACCTAACGCGACAAAAAATTACCAAGGGCGACAAATTTTTCATTGCATTTTGGTACCGATTTGGCCTGAAAATTGACCTAAAGCAACCGAATTTTTATCGCCATAGACCCAATAAATGCAACGAAGTTTCGTCGACTTTGGCTGGTGTACGGCCTCAAAAATGACTTTGGCTGGTGTACAACCTTATTGTTCCCCCTTTGGTTTCCTAAGGCAACAAATTTTCATGTTCGTCGCTTCCTTTCTCTACCAAAGGCAATGAATTATTGTCCGTCGCCTTTGGTATCTAAGCAACGAATAGGCATCAAAGGCGACAATATAAAAAGTATTTTGTGGCCTTGGGTAAAGACAATGGAGCAAATGCACCAACCGGTCGACAAAAAATTTGTCGACTTTACCTAAGGGGACAAAGTTAGACCTTTTGTCATTTTCTTTAGTGAGTTAAGGACTTAAGATTGAGATTGGTTGTTGGTAGTGAAAATGTACTGAACCGCATGGTATCAGTCCATCAAAATGATGTTCTTCTCCTTAGGAACGGAATTCTCGAAGTTACTACAAAAAATTAATCTTATGTCATCCACATGAAACTAGTTTAATTCATCCATAATACCTTTAAATGGTCAAAGTCTTTGGGAATATCAATTGGTGAAATAGTTAAAATTGAAGGTGTGAAATTCTTGATACACCCTGACGAATTTGTTACATAAATATGTTAAAAGAGAACATTAAAACAAATTTGTAGGTGGTCAAGCCATATGACACTCGATGCATGAGTAATATCCACAAATGCTTGTGAGAGCACATATATTGACATCATGTTTGATTTCAACTAAAAGTTTATTTGTACACATATAGATTATCTTTTTTGTGTTACACCATTAATGACATTGACCCATTTACGCTAAACGAACCTTTTTAATTACGTGCAAATGATTCGTGTTGAGAATCGTTGCCTCTAAATAGATTTAGAGAAAAGGCTCTCAAAACGAAAATGAAACACATTCATTATGAAGATGAGAACAGCCGATACATCATTATGTGATGTCTGGGAAAGATAAAGAGAACATAGATGTTAGATGATCGTATCATAACCACAACTTAATGGAAACATGTATGCTCTAGTTAACGGGCATTATTTATGATTGCTTGTTTGGGTGGTGGATCCAAATAGTTAATACTTCAACAAGCGTCTAACTAGGATTGAAAATTTTTTACGGGCTGCTGAAGATGGAATAGAGAGTCTAGAAGGTTAAATAATTCATCACATTAAAGGGATGTTATGCCTATTTTGGAGGCAAAACGAGCCTCTCACAACTCGATGTTGGCAAAAACCAACTGATTATCTGCAAAAGAAAAGTAATTGAGTTTGATGGTCGCATTCCATATACAAAGTTTTGGAGGCCAACTTTGGGATACAAGCTTGGAATCCCGGCTATGCTTGCTAGTGATAAACAAAAATATTAGAGTTAAATTGCATAGCAGATAGATATTAGAAGCATTTACGTATTTGTCGGACCAGCGGTAGATGGTTCCATGCTCAATTGAATTATCTAGACCAAAGCCCCCATTAAATACCTATGATGGACGAAATTAGCATGTGGATTATTAAATGGTCGGAAGATTTAATCCTCTCAACAAATTTGGAAATCAAAAGGTTATATCTTCGGTCACGAGAAAAAGGGGAGAGATTGGCAGCGTTGGGGAAATTCTGATGTGCACGAGGCGTGAAAATCGAGAGAAGATATAGAGGGAGCGACTCGCCAATGTTAGAAAAAGAATGTATATCTTACCTTTTCTTTTATTAAACAAGCGATTCTGGTCAATAAAGAAGAGGCAAACTGTGATATTCTTTCCTTGAAAAGGCCCCACAATTTCAGCGATACGGGCACAAGAATTTCCAAGAGAGAAAGGGACATCTTCTGCTAATATAGAGTTCCCTGATAAGGCCACCATATAAACAGAGGAGAGAATAAAGAGGGAGGCAAAACATTTGTGACATACGCGACAATGAGGAGGATCTTGAAAAGGAGCCGCGACTAGCTTAGCTCCTCCACACCGTCGACACCCGTGACACACCGTCGACACCCGTGACACACCCCCGACGACCGACAAGCTACCGAGCTGCTGCCCTTCGTCCCGACGAGCCCAGTCTGCCACGCCCATTGCAGCTGAGACTCGCCGCGATGCTAGAGCCCCGCGACGAGCCATAATCCGTTACGACCGACGCCAAGATGAGCTGCTGTCCCCTCCCCGTGTGGCCAACCCGTCAAGCCGTCGTCTCCCTGCACCGCCGTGTCGACCTACCATCGCTAAAAGCCGGGACTCACCAAGCTTCTATTTTTCTGTCCCGTTGTCTTTGTTGCCACCCAGCCTGACATCAGCGAGTCACTACTCCAGCATCGGCTGAGCCTTACCGGCTGAGAATCACCACGAGCCACCGTCCCGTCAAGTCTCGTGATCCGCAATTCTGATCCCTATCGTTCGAATTTGGAAAGTTATCCACAAATTAGGTAAGATTATCTTCTAGTTTGATCTTTTAAACTTGTTGCCTATTTTGTAGATTTTTGCTATCTTTGAGTGAGTATGTAATATCCATAAAAATTTAAGAATCACCCCAAGTTAAGATTTCATAAATTAACAATCCGATTTCTAAACACGAGATGCGATACTCAACGTGGAAAATTTTCCATCATATCCATAATACTTGGATACGATCGTTGATTTATCTTGTTTCCAAATTTAAATTAAAAACCTTCCATCAATATCCATAATCACTTGGATATAATCGTTGGATTATTCTACTTCCAAATTTAAATAGATAAGATAAATTTTGTGAATTGTGTGGATGTTATCTAATGGGTGTTTATCAATGTTTAATTCTTTTTGCTAAAGAAAATATAAAAAAGAAAAGATTAGGTAGAATTTAAATTGATTGTTATAGATAATTTGCATTCTTAGAGTTTATTTAGATTGGTTTTTTAGATAGAATAGGATAGATTAGGTTCACTTTTGAATATATTCAAAAAAGATAAGATAACTTCCAATTTAAATTAGGATTTAGAATAATTAATTTCCTAGTTTAACTCAGATGTTATATTAATCTTGATAGTTTTTTCAGGGTAATTTTTTATTATGAATTTCCATGAAAAATACCTAAAAAAGAAATCATTGTAAGATAAGTTAATTACCTTTCTAGAACAAGATTGCATGTTTAATTTAGGTTATTTATTTATCCCAAATTTTAATAAGTTAATTTATTTCCTTAGTTTAAAATGGCATGTTTAGATAATATTTTTTTATTAATTACGGATTTTGATAAAAGAATACATCGTTTGCCGGTCATATAGTCTTACATAAATTGCATGTCATTTAGAAATTGCATGTTAAGGCATTTAATTAGGAATTATATGTCACGTTTTGTACATCATTGCATATAGGCTGGTTTTCATATAATCAAGAATAAACCAAAAAATATATAGAGCGGAATTGCTTGTTAATTAGAAATTATATTAGGGTTGTTAATTAGAAATTATATATAGGGTTGATGATGTAATTTTCAAACTAACATTCACATTGCTTTGAGTAAGTACATTCTCCTTATCTTGAAATTTATTTATTACTTTGATTATTGAGTATTTCTTTGGTGGTTTACGATACCGCATGATCACTTCACATGTTAGGTGGTAATAAAATTAATCCAGGCTATCAGCTCAAATATCTTTATGAAAAAAAAACATATCGAAGGGCGTTAAAGTAATCTAACGTAATCAAGTTCCTATACATATAATCTCTAATTCAAAATTTACTTGGGTTTCTAATCGACTCACCGTAAATAGATTAGTGATGACTCATAATTAAAAATCATTTGCATGTTGAAAACTTGATTCATAAATTGCGAATTGGCATAGGCTTGGGAGATGCTGAGTTAAGTCTAGGCTTAATGATCCATTAGCCGAAACCCTAGGTGGTGCTCTTCGAGGTAAGGTCGCGGTAGCTTGGGCTAATGGATCATTAAGCTTAGACTTAACTCGTGCTCTCCTTAGTTTATACCAAATTGTGAATTATGATTCAAGTTTTTAATATACAAATGATTTTCAATTAGAAGTCATCACTAATTTATTTACAGTTGGTCAATTAGAAACTCAAGTAAAGTATCGGGAGGTTATGAGTATATTGACTTGATTACACTAGATTACTCTAATGCCCTTTCAATACCATGAAAATGTTTGAGTAGGCAGTTTGGATTAATTTTATTACTTACTAACATATGAGATGATCATACACCAAATTAACATCCAATTATCAAAGTGATAAATAAATTGCAAGATAGGGAGAATGTACTTACTTCAAAGTGACGTAAACATTTGCAATGTTAGTTAAAAAATCACATCATTAACCCTAATATGATTTCTAATTAACACGCAATTCTAGTCAATTTATTCTTTGGTTTTCTCTTGATTATATGAAAACTAACATTTATGGAATGACGTACGAAAAAAAAAACATGCAATTCCTAATTAAATACCCTAACATGCAATTTTTGAATGACGTGCAATTTCATGATCCTAAGACTATATGACATACATATGATATATTTTTCTATTTTTTATTAAAATTTGAAATTAAAAATGCCTAGTATCTAAACATGCAATTTTAAATAAAGGAAAGAAAATTAACCTATTATAGAGCATTGTTTTTGTATTTTCTTATTAAAATTGGGAATAAATAAATAACCTAAATTAAACATGCAATTTATCTTACAAAAAAAATTAAATTGTTCTAAAATGATTTTTTTGGGTAATTTTCATGGAAATTAGGAATTAAAAATTACCCTAAATAAACAATCGAGATTAGGATAATGTCTAAATTAAATTAATAAATTAATTAATCTAAAATCTAATTTAAGTTGAAAATTATCGTATTCTCCTAGAATGAATTCGAGAGTGGATGAAATCTATCATATTCAATCTAAAGAAAGCAAACTAGATAAACTCTAAGCATGCAAATTATCTCTAAAAATCAATTCAAATTCTACATAATCTTTTTAGCCATTTTTTAGCAAAAACAAATCAAATAAGAGACAAACATAATTGTCAAATCACATTCACGCAATCTACAAGATTTGGCTTATCCGTTTAAATTTGAAAATGAAATTAACTAACGATCATATGAAATATCCAATTGGTTATGGATATTAATAGAAGGTTTCTCGCTTAAATTTTGAAACATGATAAATCAATGATCATATCCAAGAGGTTATGGATAGGATGGAAGATTTTTCGTTATGCCGGATATCATATCCCGTAGTTAGAGATCGGATTATCATCCAAACACGTTGTTAAGTTGGGAAAGTTTCATAACTTAGGGTGATTTTTTTTTTATTTTGTGGATATCACTAGTCATGGCCACGGGCCGATTTTGGCCCGAAACCAACCCGGTCAAACCCGGGCTCGACCCGTTGACCGGGCCCTCATATTTCGGAACCGAAACCGGCCCGTGGACTACGGGCTCGGTTCCGGTTCTAACAATTTTGGAACTAGCCCGAAACCGCCGGTTCCAATTCCAGTTCCAAATTATTTTTTTTAAAATAATAATGAAATTTAAAAAAAATCATTATTTAATTTTTTGTATAAAACAATTTGAACTCTAATTGCCATGCATTGTAAGTGCATTGATCTCTAATTACAATGCTTGGCTTGGGTATATTGAACTCTAATTACAAGGCTTGGTTTGGGTTTTATACACAATGATTCTAATGTCTCTTCGTTCCCCTTCGATATGGGACTCTTGGCTTGTCTTGAACACCTTCAATATGAAATTCTTGGCTTGTCTTCATGCAAATGTCAAGAGTCCCACATCGAATGGAAATGACGAAACCATCAAAGGAGTCGTGTATAAAACCCAAGCCATGCCATGAACATGTGAAGTTGTATGCCTTTTTGTGGCTACAATCCTTTGCTAGTTAAGAACAAAGGGTTCCATTGAATCGCCTAGAATCGGACCGGGTCAATGATCCGGTTCCCGATTCTATGATTTGTCGGTCCAGTTCCTAGTTTTAAAATTAAGAGACCGGTCTTACCGGTTCGGTTCCTGGTTCCAAGCGGAACCGGACCGAACCGGGAACCAATTTTATAATTTATAATTTTTTTTATTTCATAATTTATTTTTAAAATTTTTAAATTACGAACCGGAACCTACCAGTTCAAAACCGGAACTGGAACCAGAACCTGCCGATTCCGGTTCACATATCACACACACACCCAAAGATAGCGAAAATCCACAGTAGAAAACAATATCGATCATATTAAGTAATGAACTATTAAAATTGATTATAGCAACAAAAAAAAGAACTATTCAAATTGATATCGGATGAGATTGTTGCCTAATTTATGAATAGTTTCCAAATTCGACATGCATTGAGAAGACATGCGTTGCATTAATCTGAGTGTTGCACAGACTAAAGCAATACACCCTCCATCATCAAATCTTGTTGGTGACCAAAAATAACCCGATCAAATATTTACTTGAGAAATCTTCTTCGGTCGGGAAATTAGCAAAGTGGCAAGTCGGTTGAGTGATGGAGTTTGTTCATTTGTTTCTCTTCATCATTCAAGGTTGGAGCTTGTCTTTCTTGTATGTCTTGATCTTTTTTTTTTTTTGGTTCTGATTCAGTCGCCGTGTTCCTGAGCACGGGATCAGAGTTTAAAGCGAAATTATGCTAGCTTGCTTCGCCATCTAGGGCGTCACAAACCCATTCCTGCAGTCTACCGGCTGATCTAGCTCTGCCATGGTGTTTGAACGTGTGTGAGTTTAACCTTTAAGCTATGCGTCTTGTTTCTCGAGACTGGTACTCATACCTTGAAACCGAGTTTCCCTCGTTTGGCCGTCAGTCGCCTTAGTTGTTTTTCTTGATGCTTAAGTTTATGTTCATCATGGAAATGTTAGGGTCAAAATGGCGCAACAACTCTCTAAATCCGAGTGGTGGTTCAAGTTGGCTTTAGTACTCTAGGCTAGGCTCATTTTCTTGTCCGTTGTTCATGTTTATTTTGATACTAGTTAATGTCAAAGATTAGTAGTTGGTGATGTCCTCTCGGTTGAGCGTCCGCTTGTTTAGTTCTGTCTGGGCATTTAGTTCATTTTGTATATTTTGCAATTTTCATGCAATCCGTTATGTTGTGATATGAATAGCCTATGTTGTTTTCTCGTAGGATTGTCGTCCTTTCGACGTGTTATGGATGATGTTCCCATTCCATGTTTGGGCTGGCCGCCATCATCCATGGCTGGATGGTGGCCGTTTAGCTTGATTTTTGTCCACTTTGACACACTCCGAGTCGGCCCTCACAGGTTGCCATGGTTCAGGTATGTGTCGGCACGCCCTTGAGTGATTTTAAAGCGATTTTCGAGGCTAAAACAAACAGTTAACACCCGCTGTAGCACATTTGTGCTTGCTGGGCGGCGGGCGTTTAGTTTGATTTTGGTTCAATAACACTCCCCGACGCGTCTAGAACAACAAGTTCCTGAAAAAGACATGGCCCTTCAAATTTCAGTACAAAGAATGGACAGACAGCCACGAAAATTATTTGTAAAGAAGTTTGAGAAGGCCCTTGAATCTAAGAATCGCAATTAGCGTGAACATTATCTTGAAACTCAACTGGTCCTCTCCAGACTTCCACAACTAAGCAGCAGCAGCATCCAAACGTTGGTGGAGAAACACAGGCATGATCTAATTGCCTGATTTTCAAATTAGTCAAGCTTGGCCAATTAGGCAAAAGATGGGAAAATTAAACGGGTAGATGTGAATCTTCTCAGTGTTGCTTGCATGTACAACCAGCAGCTGAACTAAGGTTTCGCCGTAAATACCGGCTCTTTCAGCCCGTCTCTCTCTCTCTCTCTTTCTCTCTCTCTCTCTCTCTCTCCAACTATACAGGATTTGAAAATAAAAAGACAGCCATTTTGTTTCTCCCATAACATGTCAAAAACCTTCCACCCAGCTTTTCTCTAGTAGACATTCTAGAGAAACAGGGGAACAAGTATCGCCTTGCATGCCCTGGAGAATGAAAAACGACCTCTGCAACTATAAATAGCTGCGTATTGAAGTTTCACACAATTGGCAGTGGAATGTTGTCGTTGCTACTTCGGGGGTACATCTGTTTCTGGACAGCCTTCACCGCTGCAACTCGAGCTGCATTTGCTGCCCTATTAGCCGCTGCGACAGCCCTATTAACCCTTTCATCAACCTTGGCCACGTCATAAGCTCTCTCCGCTGCTCTTCGTGCTTCCTGATCAAGAGAAATCGACAAATAAATAAACAATTACATCGTTTTGGCCAGTTTAGCAGACTTGAGAGAAATAAACTGTCAATAATAAAACTACTTTACAACTGCCCTGCAGCTAGAAAACAGAAATCAGATGGAGTCATCTCCTGGACATCCGCAACTCATCTCCTTATGTCAGCTATGCAAGACTCATGCAAGTAAATCGGGATATTATTTTTACTTCTGTAATTTTTTTCTCTGTGATCACAATTATATTCAAGAGGACCAGCTAATGCAAGTAAGTTATATTAACAGAATGGCCATCAAAGACCCAAGGTTATGACAATGAACTTTCAAAAAATGTTCAGAGCTTTCCCTTCAACACCTGAACATACATCCCTGCCGAAGAATGATACCAACCTCCAAAAATAGGCTTGCACAGGATTATTTCATTTTTCCAATTTTCAGTATCCACTTTCCTTTTGAAGTATTTATATTTCCCCAAAATTATTGTAAACATAAAGCACAAAAGATTAAACTTCCCACCAGGTGGTAAGTATACGTTATTTCTTCCCGTAACGAATTCAAAATTTGGAGCGATCATGAAAGCAGTAAAGCCGTTAGTTCCTCATTGATGATATGCTCAAACTATAAGCACGATTCCACCTAAACATCAAACAGTCATCTATCATCTGATAAAGAATAAATGACACAATTCAAGCATCAGCACAACAACTTAATTGTTCGCACTTGATATAATCTTTTTTCAATGGGACATAATGCAATCTCTTTATGTCTAACAGGCAATGCATCATGGAACAGCTGCTTAGCTGCTGAAACTCAAACTTTTAACTGTCCCCTTTCCTTCTTATTTTTTATTTCAAGAATTAGGGGCTCTATTATCAGCATAACCATCTCTAACAAAGTTCGTAAATTAGCTGCTTAGACCCCCTTAGGCGTGGCTAAGTCGTAATGACACCCCACACATTTAACAAAATCAAAAATCCCTGGTATCATGTAGAATTGATGCCTTTGAGAGATCCTATTGAACTTCAAACAGTTGATATATGCTTAAATGGTGTTTTTTAGGTTCAGATTACATCATAACTGATAAGCCACTCATTATCTTATATAGATGGAGCATTGCTAAATGGATTGCAAACAGTCCAACACTCCTAACTAGACCAGATCAGTAAAATTGCACACGAACTGGATTATTTTGGTAATAAAATGCCAAAATATCAAAGTAGATCAAGCACGGGAATTTGGCATCAAAGCCTTGTGGCCAGTGCCCAACACCGTCTAACAAAAGGTCATAGATTTTCAAAATTTTACGAGCAGTGCCACAAGCATTATTTTGATATGGAAGTGTGTCTGTGCAATTGATCCAAAACTGAGATATGCTAGAAATCAAACTCTCGAGAACCAGATGACATAATAAAACTTATCAAAATTCGCAGACCTTGACAACACACAAACAAAATGCAGAAAATGATTAAGGAACTTTGAGCCAAACTCTCATAGAAACAAAAGTCCTTCCTCACCAGTAGCAGTTTAACTGCTGCTTTCTTAGAAGTATCTCCCGCTAGTTAAACCTGTTCTCAGTTATGGCATGTTTAGTATGATGGAATCAGTATGGAATGGAATGCCCATTTCAATTCTGATTCCAGTTCCTATGTCTGGTGCAAGAAGAGAAGAGAAAAAGTAATGCCCGTTTCAAATGGAATGGGTATTCCTTCTACTAATGGAATGACCAATTCCATAGCCAATCTATGAAATGGCCTTTCTTTTCCAATACTTCGAAAATTAATTATAATTGCTTTATCAAGGTAAGTTATATTTGTGGATATTATTGGCTATTTCCTTATGAATTTAAGAATAATCTGTTTCAGATATTCTCATCACATGATTTGTTATTTCTATTTAGTAATTCCCAAAAATAATATCAATACAATTGGGAAAACTTCAAAGCCCCTCTCCCTTCTATGTCTGTTAACTTTGTACTGCAAATATTGTGGCGATCATGTTCTCTGACAAAAATTGTCGAAACAAGGTGTAGCAGCAAAAGCACATCATCCATATTGCAATTCCTCCTAGCTTTCAACATCCCCCACCAGATCCCTTCCTACTCTAAGTCCAACCTTTAGAGGATTTTGCATCAAACTCAAAACAGTTTTGCATTGAAAAAGTTGGTAAGATGAACTTTGAACTGAAGACTAATTGACTAAGATCCATTCTAACTCAGAGGAGATGTAGCAGTCCACAAAACTTTCAGGGACAGTCTATTCTGTCATTGAAGTTTAACAAATTACCTTGATTACCACAACATTTGAAGTCAGAGCTTGAATGCTTAAGGTGGAGCCAAACCTAACCTAAAGGAAGATCAGTTTCAATAAGTCAAATTTTCTATTGCAGGCAAGTTTCGTTTCTTCTTTCTTCAGGGGAGTTTATATTTCAGCCTTATACTGTGTCTAAAAATCTCACAGAAGTCATTTCCTTTGTCATGTAAAATTCTTTGACATTTTGTTGTCCATGCATTATAATCACGCAGTGTTGCTATCAAGGCAACAGGCTAATAACCTAACTGAACGACTAAGCCAAGGACCATTCCCTCAGTGACCACGCCGTAAAAGGGAATACAATATGTGGGCATTCAATAAAAAGTTAAAAAGGGAAATAAACCTTTAGTCAAATGCAGAAGAGACAATTTATATGGATCCTGGGATAAATGCAGCCTGGTACTAATAGGCCCGTTACATAGACCAAGGCTTCAGGGCCATGCATCAACAAGAGGAACAGTCCCTAATATAATGCTAACACCTGGCCTGAGCCAGCCCTAGTAAGTAATTCCATCACGCCAGGCCAATTTGAAGCTCCGACCATAATGGCAATTCTTATGCTAACGACAACGATCATAAGCAATATATTTTCCTAAACCCATTATTGACATCAGTCTCACATCCCATGGACTAGAAAAGCTTAAAACAGATTCTAAAGAGTAATTACCTGCACGGCGTTGAGCACTTTAGAGTGATTGACTGCGACTGGAGAATCAGGGTACATGGTGCTTTGTGTACTCGGTATATCCAGAATCCCATTCTGCCAATGTCCAGATTGAGTTTCCCCATTTCTAAAAGTGTACATGCCAAGCCCTTGCCGTCTACCCTCATGCCAAGCACCCTCATAGCGATGACCATTGGCAAAAGAATAGATGCCGAAACCATGCATCTTGTCTGCAAAGTATTCTCCAGAATACGTGTCACCATTTCTACAAAAGGAAGACGAATAAGCTTAACACGGAATCCTGTAGAGATAGATAACATCTACTGCTGCAAAACAAAGTACGAAAACTAATTTGCTCGGAAACCTAACAATTGCCACAAGGCTGAAAAGGCATTATGACAGCATTTAAGGATGCTATGCATTATGAAACTCCTGAAAAAGCACGTGAAGAGAAGCTTTGGCTTGTCTTTCTTATGCTAGGACAGGCAAAAAGAGGACCTTATGTCATAAAATTATGATAACATCAAAAAGATCTCAACCATGCACAGTAAAATGATGCAATAGTGGAAACATAAATTCCTTGGCATTTCAATTACTCTGTCAAGCACACATATATACTCATCATAATAAAGCGAAAAAATGCAGATAATCACAGATTTCAAATCAGATGAAAAACATTCCAGATAAACAAATCCAAAGAATGCAGAGACAATAGGTATCTCAATAAGCTCTCACAATAATAGCACAAGCTCCACGGATGAACTTCCCAAACATCACCTGCAAGTTACGTGCAGATAAGCCAGGAAGCCAGGAACTTGACACAGTATACAATCACCAGAGTCCACTTTTTAAGTAGTTAACTGATCGATGCTCTTTTTTTCAGGCCACAAGTAATCTACGCATTCAACCAATGGTAAGTTACCTGAAATGGTAGTGACCGAGCCCATGCTTAACACCCCACTTGAATTCTCCGACATAGCGGCTTCCATCCTCACATGTATGTACTCCACACCCATGGCTTTGCCCACTAGACCACTCCCCAGCATATACATCACCAGTATAAAATCTATAAACCCCAAAACCATGCCTAAGCCCCTGTCTATACTGTCCTCTATATCGGCTACCTCTTGCCCAAGTCTCAACTCCGTGGCCATCATATTTCCCATCAACCCAATCCCCCTCAAACCTCCCGCTCATGTAGTAATAATACACACCACTCCCCGAACACTTGCCCTTATGGAATTCGCCCTCATACACGTCCCCATTGCTATAAACCTGAACCCAGCATCCCGAATTCACTCTTTTCTCGGCTTTTGTCCGGGACCCGATGGACCAGAACACCGGCAAAGGACTGGATATGGAATGGGACGCTTTCAGCTTAATCGGGAACGAGCGGGCCAAGAACAGCCGTATCGAGGGGAGCCGGGGGAGCGCCAAATTGAGCGAGAACAGGAGCGCGGCGGAGAACGCGAAGGCCGAGACGAAATCGAGCAGGAACGAGTTGCTCGGGTGGGACACGAGGAAGTAAAAGAAGGGGAGGGACAGGAGGAGGATCAGGCGGAGGTGAACGCGGAGCCGCCGGAGGTGCTTGAACCGGCGGAGCAGGCGGGAGGCGGTGGACTTGGCGGCGACCGCGATCGGGACCAGGGCTCTCCGCGGGGCGGCGAAATGCCGGGCGGCCGGCGGCGCCGTCGGGGTCGGGGGGGAGAGGCGGTACACGGTGGGGGACTTGGGGAGGGAAGCGGCGGGAGGAGGGGAGAGCTGAGTCAGGAGCGGGCGCTTGTAAGGGGTGGAGGGGGCGATCGGGTCATTCTGGAGGAGGCCCGGCGGGGGGGCGGCGAACTGGAGGGGGTCGAAGGCGGCGGCGGCGGCGGCGGCGGAGGAGGCGAGGAAGGGGGGGAAGTGGTGGTGGTGGTGGTGGTGGCCGCCGGAGTGGGAGTGGGAGTGGTGGAGGGAGGAGGAGGGGATGGGGTTGAAATCGGAAGAGACGCCGGTGCTTTCTGTTCCGATCTGGACTTCTGATTTCTTCTGATGCATCACATCACACACTCGGATTCATTCAAAAAAAAAAAAAACCAAAATTCCTTCCTTCCTTCCTTCCTTCCTTCCTCCTTCGTCGAATGCTACTCTCTCTCTCTCTGTCTCTGTCTCTGTCTCTCTCTGCGTGTCGATGATTTCAATCTCTCTCTATCTCCATTGATGCATCACACACTCCAATTCATTCGAAACCAAATTCCTCCTTCCTTCCTTCTTCTTCCTTCGTCTTCTTCGTCGTCGTCTTCGACGAATGCTTCCTTCTCCCTCTCTCTCTCTCTCTCTCTCTCTCTCTCTCTCTCTCTCTAGCTCTGCGTGTCGATGATCGTCAATCTCTCTCTAGAGCTCAAATCGCCATGGACGGACGGAGTGTTTTGGCGTGTGCAGAAGAAAGCCGCTTCTCTCTCCCGATCTCTTATCTATTTATGGCCCCTCCTTTTTTTTTTGTTTTTTTTTTGCGAAGGCATGAAAAACCATTTCTTTTTTCTTTTTTAAAAAAAAAAAAAAGCTTCGTATGACAGGCCGGCGCCTGCGGCTCGGCTGATGGGGAGAAGGCTCACTGAATTCCCGAAAATGCCCCTCCTTTTCCTGCTCAATTGCTTTGCATGCCCCTCCCCTCCTTTTATCCCTTCGTTTCTTCTTGATTCGTGCCTTTTTTTTAGAAAATGATATAGAAAGTCTCTTGACATGGATTTATTATGCAATATGATATCTAAACTTTTAATTTATTCAATGCGACTCCTAAACTTTGATCCACTATACAATGTACTTCCTGAATTTTTGATTTGTTCAATGTCGTTCCACAACTTTTGATGCATGATCAATTTAAGTCTTCGAACTATATGAAAATGCTTAATTTAGTCCTTCTATCAATTCAAATTAAAGGGTTATATTGAAATTTTTCATATATTTTAGTGAATATATTGAACATGTACCAAAAGTTTGGAGACCATATTGAATATTAAATTAAATTTCAGGGACTGCATCGAATAATTTAAAAGTTCAGGATCAAATTACTTATTGGGTCAAAATTTAGAAACTGTTTGTATCGTTATCCGTTATATTTCCCCTTTTTCTTTTTTGGCTTTCTTGAAATGGATTATTCCCTTCTGACCAAAGAAAGAAACAAATGGGATTATTCCCATTTTCCAAGAAATTCTTACGTGGACCGGATGATCTCAATAGCTGGATTAGGGGACACATGTATGCCAAGTAATATTGTCACGGACCAAACTCATCCACCCTAAATTAGTCGTGTGGCTGAAACAACTTGGCGTCGCGCCCTAAGAACAAAATGCGAGATCTCATCTTTGATTCCGACCTAGTTCGATCATCCGAGGCTGTGTCGCAAGGAAATAATTTCTTACGAACCCTCTACTCTCGATGCGAATGGCTTGCCGATCTCAGATCAAATCGGGGAGATGAAGTTTAATCTGATGCGCAAAAATTTGACTCAAAATATCACAAGCAATTACCATCCATGGAAAGGATTGGATCTTGGTGAAAATGGCCTTTTGAACGAGATCATGCACTAGCTCGAGGACTTCTGTTGTTTGCTTTTTTCACAGATACAAACGCTAACGAGTAGAGTTCATCGTTATTAACATTTCATAAAATGCAGAACAAAAAAAATTTCTTTCATTTGTTTGACATTGTCGAGGAAAAGTTATGAGGAGGGGTAGACTCCTGTCTCCGTCCTGACATTTGCAATATTATATTTACATTCACTTGCTATATCACATTCACAACAACCATAATAAATGATATTGTCTTAATCCGACTCAAACTCAACAATTTTTTTTTTGGAATTCATGCTTTTTTTTTCAATTTTTGAGATTATGAGTGGGTTTTGTATCGTCCTTCCAAACAATTGCTGTTGCATTTTACAATTTTTTACCAAAAACTTGACTAAAGAATTTCAATCTAAGAAAGTTAAATATAATAATATTGACGTTAAGAATCGGGAACGCCGGTCCCCATATTCGAATCTACCTTGGAATGATCGTGGTTTGTCTGGGCGACTATGTCCAGTTGCTATTTCATTTTCATGATGTGACAGTTTGTTTTAATTAATTTTATCAAATAGTTTGAAGTTGTTGCTATTCCAAAACTAAAATCAATTTTATGGAAACTAAGATTTCATTAGTTTTGAGGAAAATAAATGATAACGAAAAAATTTCTTGAAAATGATTATTTGTGCCGCTTACAAAAATGAACGAACGAAAAATATTTTCATCGTTCACGAAAATATTTATATATAAATTGTTATCAATAATAAAAACAATATTTATTCGATTAGTTATTCCAAAAGATACATGTGATTATTTTTTCCAAATTATTTATTTTTCGGCGAAATAAACGGGGTCTAAGATGACGATGGAGTTGTAGAAAGGAAAACTTGCATTTCGAAAAGATACAAGCTTTGACAATATATGTTTCTTTTGCTAATAATTCATCACCAACGATTGCCAATTTCACTGTACCAAAGGTCGAGAATTAAAAACATGGTTTTAACTTTCAAAGGGACGCATTTTAGGTAAGAGCAAACTGGTGAATGTGCATATGTGTTGCGTGTACGTGCGAAATTGATATTTTGAAAATTAAACAAAATCACTTTATCATAATCTTTGGGTCAATAAAATATCGGAAAGGAATTATTAATAAAAGTATATAGTACAAAGAGATTGAATAAATATATTTGAAAAGAGAAAAATAAACAAAAAAAATTGACATTTGAAAGATTTTGCCAAAGGGTTAATACCACGAAAAACCCTGAACTGGTACACTTGTGACAGATTTACCCCAAACTATTTTTTTGACTATAAAAAATCTCAAACTGGTACATCTGTGACAATTTTACCCCAACCTATTTTTTTGACCATCAAAAACCCCAAACTGGTACACCTATAACAATTTTACCCCGAACTATTTTTTTGACTACCAAAAACCCCAAACTGGTACACTTGTGACAATTTTACCCCGAACTAATTTTTTAATATTATTTTTTAAAAAATTTTCTTATTTTTTTAGTTTTTCTTTTCTTTTCTTTTTCCTTTCCTTTTCTTTTTTTTTTCCTTCATCTTCATTGGACCAACAATGGATTGTTATATTGTAATTAATACCGCAATAACGTGACATGTAACACAAATGCTACATTTTGACCAAAAAAACCATAAACGCTAAATGAAAGACTTTCTTTTATATGCATGAATTTTCATGCCAACCACTTTTTTCTACATTTAAATGTCTCGCGAAAAAGGCATTATATTGTTGTTGTGTCTTTCTTATTTTTGGGTGCAAGTGGATAGGCAAATTGATGGGGTTCAACGCAAGCTTGTTACCTAAGCTTGGAGTACAGCTCATCAACAATTTCTAGACGTCTTGCTTGCCAATTTAATTTACAAAAATAATATATTTTATATATAAGATGAGAGATATTATATGTGTATGGTGATTCATAAATCAATATGATCACTTGAAATATATAATAAATAAAACGCAAGAAGAATTTTTTGTACTATTTCTAATTGATATAGCAAGAAATTATAAAGAAAAAAATTATAGATACAAACTTACGAATTTAATTTCAATTTAATATGCCTTACCAAATTCACACTTCCTGAATTTTTTTTTTGTTTGAGGTTAAAGATGAAGAAAAAAAAAAGAAAAGGAAAGGAAAAAGAAAAGATAAAAAAATAAAAAAAAATTCGAAAAAATAAAATATAATATTAAAAAATTAGTTCAGGATAAAATTGTCACAGATGTACCAGTTTGGGATTTTTGGTGGTCAAAAAAATAGTTTGGGGTAAAATTGTCATAGATGTACCAGTTTAGGATTTTTTATGGTCAAAAAAATTGTTTTGGGTAAATCTGTCACAAGTGTACCAGTTTAGGGTTTTTCGTGGTATTAATCCTTTGCCAAATGGTATCATAATTTTTAACAAAATATGTGAATTTTCAATTAATAAAAAGAAGCTATTGATAAAATGTGAAAAAAATTCTATATACATATGTAAGTGTGGAAACAAAAAACGTATTTCAGGATTTGAACTTTTTTTTATAATGTTGTTTGTAAGATATACATTTAAATTTTAAAATTGAAGTATAAAGCATATATATTAATTTACACATTTGTCCATTGATAGGGTTAATACTACAAAAAATCTCAAACTGGTACACATGTGACAAATTTACTTCGAACTAATTTTTTGATAACAAAAAACTCTAAACTGGTACATCTATAGCAATTTTACCCTCTATCAGTTTCCGTTAAATTTTATCGTCAAATTTCCGAGTTGGATAACGCGTGGAAGGTTTACGAGTGTACCAGTTTAGGGTTTTATCACTCTATTTGTCACATATTTACCAATTTTATGATTTTTCGTTGTATTAATACAATTTAACGGATGGTAAATTTATCCCAAGTGTACAAGTTTGAGATTTTTTTAGATTAAAAAAATTAGTTTTTGGTAAATTTATCATAAGTGTACCAATTTTAAGTTTTTTTTATCAAAAAATTAGTTTATAGTAAATTTATCATAAATGTACCGATTTGGCGTTTTTCGTAATGTTAACCCTTGATAAAATATCTTTATAACAATTAATTGAGGATTTTTTGGGAAAAAAAAACAAACGGATCGCGACCCGTTAAGAGTAGGAAGCCCTCCTTGCTCGAACATTCGCCATAAGGGGCGAATCATGACATAAGATATTGAGAATAGGGTTATTTTGGTCATTTAAGGTTGGACATCAAATGTGAAATATTTATATATACATTAAAGATTCATACTATATGTTTTATTATATAAAGCGAAAAGGAACTCGTGCTTTTTTAGAGAGGATCACAATCCTTTTTTTTCCCCTACAAAATATCCCCAATTAATTATTTCATAAATATTCTACCAACTGAAAAATTCGTAAATTAGTTATTTTACTTTAATTCTCTTGTGCTCAAATTTTATATAATTTATCTTATATATTTTGGGACAACCTTACCAAACAAATTTTCAAACGCTTTGAATATTTTTTTTTCTTTTTCAACACATAGGGAAAGTTCTTCACAATTTGTCGAAATCTTATTTCCGTTGATTAATAATTCAAACAATTCGTTATGAGGCATATTTACAAAATATTAAATATCAATTTTCTTTGCATACACGCAAGCGTATGTACTTTTCCTAGTAAGCTCCTATTGACAAATAATTCCTATTGAAAAAGAAGGCGTAGAATAAGGGAACTTTTGCATACCCCATAGCTTATGATGGCATTTATTAATAAGTAAAACCTTTATGTAACATCTAACTATCGGGATGGAGGACCAAAATAGTATAATTTTCGTAGTAAGCGGAGTAAAATTAAAAAAATTAAATAATAGTAATAAATTCATTAAAATTATATACAAAATTATAAAATTTGTCAGCGTCAGTGCCGGCGGCGCTACGTCAGTGATTTCCGGTTGAAATTGATATGATGAAATGAATTGGCACAAATACAAAAGATTTAGGATTTAATCGACAAAAAAAATATTTAGGACTGAATCGGCTCAATTACAAAAGATTTATGATTTTTTTGATAATTTTTCCGATTAAAGAAGTAGTCGACAGCTATTTAAAAGTTAAATACATAGCAAAAAGCTTGGCTGCCAAGTTTTTGAAGAGTATAAGCTTGTGAATTGAATATTACAGCATGGGAGGAAGAGTTGGTGTGGATTGCACCCATTGAAACATTCCAACCTCATGACGATGGACCACACTTGGAAAAGAATAGTCATCAATGAAAGTAGAGACATTTTTTTTCTCACAGTAGGTAGAGAGATTTCTGGAGGGTTGTCTGAATTTAATTTTTGCACTAGTCCTAAGGTCGGTTTAATGACACCTTATGTGACTAAAAATAATCAAAAAGTCAAACGGGGTTGCTCCCCTTTAATTCAAATGATTATTTATGAGGACCATGCTACTTGCATAGCTCGCAATAATTCTACGACTGAGATTGGGAACATGCCATTTAGGCCCAATTCGGTGAGCATATATTTTCATGTGACGGATACACTGTGTGATAGTGACACATGATGCTATCGACCAATTAATAGTGAGATGCATATCTACAATGCACCTTCATAGCATGAGCATAATGACGATCGATCGGTCATATCACGTCATTATCGATCGGAGGTGTATTATTAGAGGTGAGCATCAGGTCCGGTTCTACGGGGGAACGGGACTGCACCACCTGTTCTAAAGTGAACCGGTTTAGTTCCCAATTCCGAGAACCTAAAGCCGGTCGGTCTCTGCTTCCAAGACCAGAACCTACACGGGAACCAAAGTCCCACAAATTCACCAATTTAAAAAAAATGCATCAGGCCAAAGGCAAAGCCCATGGGCTCTTGGGTTGATTATAGGGGAATGCTTGGGCCTTTTGGCCAATTTGAAAAGGGTTTTTTTTTTCGGTAAAGAAATATCCTAAAATCAATCCAAGCTAATTTGAAAAGGGTTTCGTTCGTCCATTATCCAAGAAAGGCCAATCTTCGTGCCCGATTGAATTGCAAAAGCCCATAGATTAGGGTCCCTCCCTCCTAATTGACTTTACAAGCCCCCCAACCCTTTTGGGATTTGCTTTTGTTTAGATGTTAATTGTTGCTGTTCTCCTATCTTTGCTAGTTAGATGAAAATCGGTTTGTTTTTACCCAAAAGAAAATTACCCTGAAGCCTAGCCATGCCTTCTGCACACTAGCAGTAATGGACAAAAGTCCCAATTTGATGGTGGTATGGATCGAAGTTCCTAGTAAAGTCTCCCTTCAAGTCCAATTCAATCCTTATAATTTCTGGGCAGCATGCTTTTCTCACCAAAATATCCAACTAAACATCAACTGCAGGCATCCTAAACATCAGCCATTGATAATCCTACCAACATAAAACCCAAATCAGACCATCAAAGTTGAACAATTCTTACCCATTTTCGCATCAGTCAGTCTCTTTGAAAGATCAGCTTGTGCGAATCCGATAAGTCATGTGATCATACTGATTGATTGAACTCGCGAGTCCAATAGAACTTTACAAACTCAATGAGATTTGGTGATGAGTTTAACCCACATAATCTCAAGCTTAGTTTTAAAAGCAAACAATTGGAAACCCCCTCAACATAATCTGACTAGATTCGTATGCCACTTCATGCTTGACATCTATTGAAATAATTAAATAGTAAACTATCTATTCATTTAACATCTTAAGTTTTATAATAATTGGTAATGATTCTACCGAAGTCTCACATGGTATCAGAGCAATAGATCCTGAGTTCGAATCTTTCTAAGCTCAAACTAAGCGTGAAGAGGAGTGTTACAGCTTAAACTTTTAGGACAGTTGACAATGATCTCACCAAAATCTCACATCATCCACCTAAGCTTTGGCATCAATTCACCATCAAGACTTCACAAACTATGCTCATCTTTTGTGTGCGAATGCGAATGGCACGGGGGCTTCAGAGTATTGATAGATATGGTGACCATTTCTTTCTAAGGCAACGGAGAATGGATTTGAGCCAACTTCTCCCTCCAGCGTTGAGCAAACTTTACGAAATTCTCATCTGTTTTTCTTTTCTATCCTTCGCAAGTTCATACGGGTCGGAGCTATCTTCATGTCGAAGCAGTATTACTTGAGGAAAGCACTGGCGAGGTCGGTCCATGTCTTGAGGCTACGATGATCTAGTTGGCTGAACCAAATCAAAGCCGGTCCGCACAAACTTTCTCGCGACGTCCGAGTCATTAACTTCTCGTTCTTGCGATAATAAGCCATCTTTGCCCCCGTAGAACTTGAGGTGAATGGGCGGGGCATCCAGAACCCTCGTGCTTTGTGAATTTGGGGAACTTGAACTTCTCAGGTACTTTTAGCTCAAGCAAACCCATCTCGGCAACCTCATCAGCGTCTTGAATATCTTTCACTTTCTCCTCCATCTTAACCGATCGCTTCTCAACCGACTCCCCCTCCTTTCCTTCTTCCGGAGACATTCCTGGAGTGGTGTCAATCGCGACGATGATCTCCATCTGAACCAGGATTCGGCCATCTTCACCTTGCTCCCCAGTTGGAGATTTGTTGGAGGATCCTTGCGGAGCGGTCGGAGCGGCGATCTTCCCAGCGACCGAGATCCAAGCTAAGATGCCATTGATATTGTGCGTAGAATCAGCAGGGAGGGGTCACCATCCTGAGCCAATTCAGTCCTAGAGCGAGTGCAAAAGAGACTTTGGACTGCACTGCAGGGAGATGTTTTGGCAGACTTCAGTGTTCCGAACGTTGGGACCGCCCAAACCGATAGGCTTTTAAATCAAGTTTTCTAAAAGTTTATGGCTTCTCCCTGGCACCCGGTAAGGGGTGAGCAACTTGGACCGCCCAAACCGAAACTAGACTGGATCGGACCGGACCGACGGGTTTAGTACGGTTCTCGGGACTATCGGTCCGGTTCTTGATTCCTAAAAGCGGAACTGGTTTCCGGACTCGGTTTGTTACAATTTCGCAGGAGCCACACGTATAGCCAGTCACCGGGGGCTTCAACCTATGGTCCTTCGTGATTCTCTTGCTGAGATCGGAAGTTTGAGGATGTTTTGAGGAATCAAACCCCTTGAAATTCTAAAGCGTTTTCCGGAAAATCCAATCGGGGACCCTTATGCTTACGTGGCGCCAAGTATTGATCATTGAGTAGGACGGGATTGCACCAACATGGAAGGCCTAATTTCGTAAAATAAGCCCCAATTATTTTGTCTTATAAAGAATCTCAAACTTTAGGTCTCAAAAAACCCTAATTTGGGCCTAATCCTAAATTTGCTCCGAAATACTTTTTGTCTAAGAAAAAACCCCAAACTTTAGGTCCAGTCCCAAATCTGCCCCGAACTTTTTTTTTGTCTTAGAAAAAACTCCAAACTTTAAGTCCAGTCCCAAATCTGCTCTAAATTTTGTTTTGTGTAAAAAAAATCACCAAAATTCAATTTATTTTCAAATATATACCCCGTGATCTAGTCCCAACTTGACGTGGCACTTTCATGTCGATAACAAATTCACGTCAACAAAATAATGTGGCTTTTTTTTAGATAAAGAAAGTTTGGAGCAAATTTAGACTGAACCTAAAAATTAGGTTTTTTTTTAAATTAAAATTTTTATGAAATGAATTTGTTATTGTCCCTAACTTTCATATCATAGAATGGTTGTATTTTGGAGAATTTCAATAATTTTAACGTGTTTGATTTGTTATCGAAGTGAAAATTCAACGTTGGTATGTACATATTGCCCAATTACTTTGTTGATGTGGATTTTTTATCTACATGGAAGTACCACGTCAAGTTTGGGCCGGATCACGAGCATATATTTTTTAAAATAAATTGAAATTTGTTGATTTTTTTTTACACAAAACAAAATCCCGGTAGATTTGAGACTGGACTTAAAGTTTAAGGTTTTTTTCTGAAACAAAAAAAGTTCAGGACAAATTTGGGAAGTGGCCTAAAGTTTGGGATTTTTCCTGGGACAAGAAAAAATTAGGATAGATTTTAGACTTGATCTAAAATTTGGGATTTTTTTTAGGGAATTCATCGGATGTGGCAGGGCCAGACCAACTAATATTTTCTCCTAAATAAGCATATCCTAAAATTAAAATATTAATTCTATTTTTCGACGTCAGTATTCTATAGTATAGATATCGTTTCTTAAACGTGAAAAAGACAAGCTACTGCTCGAAATCAACTTTTTTTAATCTCCCACTTGTACAAACTTGCGAACTCATCGACTTCTGTGAAGCGACGAGAGGAAGCAGAATCGCCGAACCGAAACGAGAGAAGAGAAGGAATGATGGCAGTCGATGAGCCTGCATCGTCTGCTTCCATGGCGATGGTGAAGATGGCCTCGACATTGATCCTGGGCATGCTCGGGCTCGTCCTGATGCGTGCGTGCAGAGCGTTCGTTTGGGGACCGAGGACGCTCAGATCAAAGCTTCGGAGGCAAGGAGTGGGGGGACCACCTCCTTCTCATCTTCTTCTCGGAAACATCCCTGACATCAAGAAGATCCAAGCTGAAGAAGCACAGAGAGCTCGAGAGTGCCGCAAAGATGGCGTCCTCTCTCACGCCTGGCCTTCGCTTCTGTTCCCACACTTGCAAAAATGGCGAACCCAATACGGTACTCTGCTTTTCCTCTGTTTTGCTTCTTGATCTTTCCAAGAAAAAGAGTTTGGGAGTGATTATTTTTCACATGCTTCATTGGCCAATTAGCTTCGTCTCTGTGATTTGCCTGAGCCCGAGTTGCTGGAATTTTTTTTTTCCGGGTCTTGTTTGTTTTTTATTCATCAACTCGTCTCCAGGATTGTTGCTTGGGGTCTGTTTTCGATTGGTGAAAACGTTTGGACTTCTAGCTGAACTCTGGGATTTTGGGTTCGTTGTGGAACACGAACGGTCAGCATCGTGACATTTGACAGTTTGACAGTCTCGACCCTTCTCAATCTGCTATTTCGTTGACTTGGATCCGTAAGGAGACAATGACACTTTCAGACATTAATGTTCAAGCACTGGACATGTTTTGTGATTATATTTGTGTGGGACAATTTCCTCTTCTTTTTCTTTCTTTCTATTTTGGATGAACAAAATAATGAATCTCAAATGCCAACAGTTGATGCATGTTTCTTTGGGCCCTTTAGGAATTCAGGGAACTTGAACATCCTAATATGCTTGCATTGCCTCAGCTAATATGGTGAAAAATGAAGGAGAACCCTTTCTCAGTGTCAGTTGCAAAGTGGGTTTTATAGTTTAGCCAACTGACTGTCCTCATTAGAGAAATTCTTCTGCAAGCGCGGTCGATTGCCAGATGCTTTCTGCATAAGTTAGCTATAGTGACCGAATCTCAAAAAGTGTCACGTGATCGACATTGTTGCTCATGTGATTGAAAAATTCCCGTTGTCCATAATGCATACTTAATAGAGATATGTGCAAATGAGATACAGAAAATATTTCTTTTAAATTGGCGATAATAGATCCTTCTCACACCACTCAATCTTGACCTGTGTTCCCCATTGCGAGAGAGTTTATGTTGGTGTGTTGTTGGCAGGACCCATCCTCATATATTCAGCCGGGCACATACAGTTCTTGTCGATAAGTGATGCGGAGATGGTGAAGGAACTGACCACGTACACATCGCTGGGCCTTGGAAAGCCTTCCTATCTCTCAAAGGACAGGGGAGCTTTGCTTGGACAGGGCATTCTCTCGTCGAGCGGCTCTACTTGGGCCTACCAGAGGAAGATAATTGCTCCTGAGCTGTATCTCGATAAGGTTAAGGTGATTCTTCCTGTACATTTCTCTTTTTTTGGATCCTTACAGATGAACCTTGGATCGAGTGAAATGGTAGATGTACATACACTTGCCTATTATTTCTGCAAATGCAATTCAAAGTAGCAGTAACAGGAATAGCATACATCTAATGTTGATCTGTGGGATCTTTAACTATAGTACTAAAGCTCATGATTGTTATTTAGATGTGCTGTTGCTTCACTGTGACAATATATTCAAGGTAATGAAGGAGAAGTTATGTGCAGCAATATGGCAGACGGTTGTAGTTAATAGTTAGGAAAAAACTTCTTAAGAAATATATGAAGCTGATACAAAAATGTTGCTTTTTGAATTTTATGGAAATCCTAGCTAAAATGTACAGAACTTTGTAGATTAATGAATCATGAATCAGTAGTCGCTCATTTGCCTTGAAATCTTTTTTCTAATTGCTTTTCAAGGGCATGGTGAGCCTCATGGTCGACTCCGCAAACTCGCTGATAGGGTCTTGGGAGAGCCGAATAGAAAGCAGTGGAGGCACGGCGGAAATAAGAATCGATGACGACTTAAGAAGCTTGTCTGCAGACATTATCTCCAGAGCTTGCTTCGGAAGCAGTTACTCCCAAGGGAAGGAAATCTTCTTGAAGCTCAGAGAACTTCAACAGATCATGTCACATGGAAGCGTTGGAGTAGCTGGAATGAGGTAGAGATCCATCAGAGCTAATCTAATAGAGACTGAAATATCATATAAAAGGTGATGATGAATTCGATCAGTGAGAAATCAAAGTTAGAATTTTATATATCTAAAAAGGTCCGTGTAATTTCATATTCTGAAGTATCTGTGATTTAACTACAGTTCAAAGAAAAAGTACTGGATGATTTTTGCTAATTGTTTATTTGTTTGGGAACTTTCTTGATCAACTTCACAAGCATATGTGCTCAAATATGTTCAAGTTTTATCTTTGGAACCTTGTATCTACATGGCTCTGTTTGTATTCATCCAACTTCTGTATATGATAGCATAACCCAGTCTAAGCCCCTATGTTTTTAAACATCTCAGATACCTGCCAACCAAAATCAACAGACAAATTTGGCAGTTGGACAAACAGATTCGGTCGACGATACTAGAGGTCGTGAAAGCACGAATGCAGGCTTCACATGAGAAGGACCTCTTACAAGTGATACTCGAGGGTGCCAACAATGAGGGCCTACCATCAAATATCTCCGCCGATAAATTCATCGTGGATAATTGCAAGAACATATACTTCGCTGGCCACGAGACCACTGCTATCACGGCATCTTGGTGCCTGATGCTATTGGCTGCTCATCCTCACTGGCAAGCAAGGGTTCGTGCCGAAGTGCTCGAGATTTGTAGCGGTGGCGTTCTGGATTCTGATAAGCTCCGAGGCATGAAAACAGTGAGTGACATTTGTTTATCTTACACTTGCTGCCAGAAACTACAGGGTGTTGGGAGATTCTCTGGGTCTATGGTTATTCACTTGCTTGTGCTTTTGGAGATCGTTTACACACAATACCATGCAAACATGTACCAAAATTACCTTTTAAGCCAGGAGTTTATTCTGAATCGATTATTATTCAGAAAACATCTAAGCCTGAAATTTTGATAGTAGGTTTTCATGTAATCATAGTCCTGATGCGTTTCTGAATGGGGGCATTCCTGTAAGCATTTGAAGCTTCTCTTTTTTCCCTCTGACGTGCGTTTCAAATTCATTTGCAATTTCCTAACAATCTTTATCAACTATTGGCAGCTAACCATGGTAATTCATGAGACTTTGCGACTCTATCCGCCAGCGGTGTTCAGCATAAGAGAAGCCTTGGAGGACATCAAGTTTAAGGGACTTCTGATTCCGCAAGGCTCGAACATCCAAATTCCGATCCACATTCTGCACCAGCTACCCGAAATATGGGGGACAGATGCTTCAGAGTTTAAGCCGGAGAGATTTGCACAAGGAATCTCCGGAGCCTGTAAATCTGTTCAGGCATACATGCCCTTTGGTATGGGACCTCGGACTTGTGCAGGACAACATTTCGCCCTGGCCGAATTGAAGGTGATCTTGTCGCTCATTATCACCAAGTTCTCCTTTTTGCTTTCACCTAGTTATCACCATTCTCCGGCATTTAGGTTGGTTGTTGAACCTGGAGATGGGGTCATTCTCCATATGAGGAAAGTTTGAGATATTTCAAAGCTTGGTTTTTGTGTTGAAAACAGTATCCTTATCGCTTGCAAACATATCCTGGAATTGATCTCTCTTGGAAATTTGATGTTATGAAATGTATATTTCCAGTTGGCAAAAGCTGCAAAGATGACATTGATTCACCAACAAATTCCTTGGAAAAACTCAAACTGTGCCTATAGATGGTATTCTCGAATTATGAACGAATTCTGTGAACACTCTTTGCGACTGCATAAAAGAGCATTCCATGCAAAATTTTTGAAACAGGTTGATGATGTAGATGCACTCAGTAAAGGCAGTGTTCTGTTCAAAGTCTACTGATTTATTAAAAGAAATTGGCACCAAAATTTCCAGTTCCACCAAGAAGTTCTAAGCTTCGCTTGCATTCTTCTTTTTCTTTTCTTGTCGCCCCATCGGTGGGTGGGTCATAGACGTCTATGCATTCAACATTCTGCAAATTCTTTAGCTAAAAAGTTAGGCGCAATGTATCACCTCTTCACTGGCCATGCTAAAGAAATGTACGAGACAACATCAGAAACTGTGTTCCATTTGTTTTCTCCAACAAGGTTGCTCCTTAGGTTGCAAACCTTGCTTCGCACAAATCAAGCTGTCAGAAACTCAAGATCTTGATTTTATTAAAACATTGTGCCCAAATTTACAACACTCAATCTTCTGACCTTGAAACAGCCATCTTGTCTCCATCTATCAAACCAAAATCCTTGAAAACAGTCTTCAAGAGAAGAGGGACCGGTTCTTGTTACGTTCAAGTCGAGCTTCCCTCTATCGAAGCAAACAAAGGCACAGCACAATGTTACCAAAGACTATTAATATATACACAAGCAGAACAACGACACAACATTTATATACTTCTACTGGTCCAGATAACTTCTTTAGTTACATCCAGATAGAATATTGATATCCAGGTAAAGGGACAAAATAAGTCGATAGGCATGAAGTCCATATGACTGACACACTTAGGTTCAATACCTCTTTTTTCTTGCATTCTTTGTAAACATCGAAATGTTCCTGGCATTTACTCTTGTCACGACTGAACTCTTCTAAACCTGCATTATCAACATATACAGTTTATATTGCAATGTTATAGGTTTCAACTGAGAAGGGACAGTCAAAGGAATGTGCATATGGACATTTCCAGGTCGGGAGAAGGCAATGAAAGAACCAACTAAAAGCCAGTCATTTGTGTATAACATGAAAGTCCGTCATACAAATACTGTAAATTACAAAACAAGAGCCCTGACACTTTGTTAGGGATCGATGGTCGGTGCACATTACTTTTGTAAATCAAAGCAATCAAGTTCAAACATCACGTCAGCCCTTTCGATCTACCAGCATAAGTAATGGATCATACACATCTGTACATCTATTCAGTTATTAATTTGCCTCAACTCCACGCAAGCCTCATAAACCTCGACTTTTTAGCATATTTGTTGCAGGCAGTATGCCTTATGATATGCACAAAAGCATTCTGGGTAATGCACCAGGAACCAATGCTTTTCTCCCCCCCCCCCTCTAGTCAACGGATTGCAGTTTATCCAAAGGTCAAAGGTCTCTTGTGTCTAAGAAACACAAAAACGATCCTGCTATTACTAAACTTGGGCAGCTGCTTAAAACCTAATCAAAGTCCACCAAAACACTTAAACCTCCTGTGATCAACATTCTCCACTAACATGAACGATCTATTCCTGACCAATTCCAGGACATCCAGCATCGAAAGCTCTTCCAATACTTCCTCAAAAAGGGTTAAAAAAATGCAGTTCCTATATATCATCAGTTCTCCCTCCGTATCATTGAAGGGTCACTACCCAGCAGCCTTGCTCGAATAAGGCCGCAAATACCTAGGAGGGGTAGCAATTGTAAGGGCTTAAGCAATTTACACTGATCATCATCGTAGTAATCTGAATCTAAACAAGCAATTCCTTTCCCAAATCTCTGGTCATTATGGAAATTTCCTAACACGCAGCACCCTCTTATTGACCCCCTACCCACAATCCGGAACAATCAGAGAAAACTAATCGATAACTCAATAGTCGCCTCGCCCCACCCATCATCCCTCGGGATTGATCCTAAACATCATGGCATCGCCATCACAGAACTAAATCCCGAGCCCTTCTTCGCAATACCCCGAATCGACCCACACACGCGGTGAGCCGCCACCCTCTTCGGCTTCGCCGAGCAACCTGCCATGCAGGCAAAACCTAACGCCGAAACGCCAACAGGATTCTGGACGGCGGACGAAAAACGAGCTCGCAGGCAGATTTGAATTGGGAGATCGGGCTTGAGAATGCACGACGCGATGGTTCAGGAAGGTGGACGAGAAGGGGTAGGGTGGAGTTTCACGGCGGCGGAGGAAGCTTACACTTGAGGGAGGCGGCGTATTGAGGGTAGCAAGGGGAATCGGCGATCCTCGCGGCGCTTGGGTACGGCGGCGTTGAAGCTCGCGACGCCATTTCTGGGACCTCTCTCTTAGCCTTTCTTTTCCTCCTCTCTTTAGTTTTGCCGACAACCAGTGGGGATTGCCCCGCAGGGGTGAGCGGTTTCCGATCTAGTCCGATCATGTCCGATCCAGTCCGATCCCTATTTAGGCGGTCCATCTTGCTCACCTCTAGTGACCACTCTTTCTACTTGGGACCTCCTTAAGGGGCTAGGGATGAGGGCGTATAGTTTTAGATGTCGCCCTGCAAGAGGCAAGACAAAAATTTGAGAGTGAATTGAGAGCTAGAGTAAGACAGATAAAAAAAAATTTGCCTATGTACATAAATAAATGGGAAAATGACATAAACAGTGTGAACTTTGATCCAATGTGTAACGTGGTTCCTAAACTTTTAATTTGTTTAATGCGATCTCTAAACGTTAACATAATGTTATATGTGGTCCTCAAACTTTTAATTTGTTCAATGTGGTCTTTGGACTTTTAGTACATGTTAAATTTAGTTCTTAAATATTGAACATCTTCATATAGTTCAGGGACTACATTGAATATGTATCAAAAGTCCAGAGACCATATTGAACAAATTAAAAGTTCAAACATTATGCTAAAGTTTAGGGACTACATTGATCAAATTAAAAGTTCATGGACTGTATTGCACATTGAGCCAAAGTTCAAAAACTGTTTATGTCATTATTCCCTAAATGAATTGATGACAAGTTCGTGAAATAATAATATTTTTTTCAAAGATTATTTGAACTCATTTCTCCCTTTCGTATCTTCTCTCTATGCAATAAAAGAAGAGAAAATGCATAAATGGTCCCCGAATTTATTCTAATGTGTAATGTGATCTCTAAATTTGTTTAATGTGGTACCTGAATTTTAGCCCAATGTAAAATGTTTTTCTTGAATTTTTAAATTATTCAATGTGGTTTTTGAACTTTTTGTATATGTTTAATTTAGTTCTCAACTATATAAAAAATGTTCAGTATTATCGTTCCATTAGTTCAAATTCAAGGACAACAATGGATATTTTTATATAGTTCACAGATTAAATTGAATATGTACCAAAAACTTAGAGATCACATTGAACAAATTAAAAGTTCAGAGACAATATTGCACATTAAAGCAAAGTTTATGGACTACATTGAATAAATAAAAAGTTAAGATACCACATTACATATTGGGCCAAAATTAAAAGACCACTTATGTCTCTAAATTCATAAGGTTGAATTCTGACCTGAAAATTCCACGAAACCCGAAGCATTATAGGAGATTCTAAGGACAACACTGTATTATAATTTAATGGACAAAATTTAAATTTTAAAATTATGAAAATAATCGTTATATAATCTCTTAAATATCTCTCGTCGCAAATTTGTACTCTGTTTGTTTTGCAAAAAATGAATGAAGTGAACAATATTTTCCAAAAAATGATCGTTTGTATAATTTATAAAAATGAATTAACGAAAAATATTTTCTTCGTCTATAAAAATATTTAAAAATAAATTATTATCAATTATAAAGATATTTTCTATTAATTATTCATTTCAAGTAATAAAAGTGATCATTGTATTTTTTTAATTGGTTTATTTTCCGCGAAACAGATCAGCATTGAATTCAAATTTTTCTCCTTTTACAACCTTTAGAATTTTGTTGATGTCCTTTTCACATGCATGTGCACGCGCTCTTTTGCCAGCATCAAAAAGCAAACTCAAAAAGCAGACTCCACGCTCTTCGATTTCAAACTTTATCCCAAAAATGGATACGGATGTGCATCCTACTATTGAGATAAGTTATAATAAATGGAACTTATCATACTTCAAGTTCAAATAGTCAAGATAATAGTCAGATAATAGTCAAATAATAGTAAAAAAAGGCAAATCAAATTTCAATATAGATGTTTTCGTGTCATGATCATTTAAATTCTTCTCCTTAAAAACTTCTCCTTAAAAATATCGTATCTAATAATTAAATCTTGTTATGAATCGTGCTATGTCATGAGAAATTACAAGAATGTAATTTCTTTTATATTTTGTGAACAAGAAACAAAATAATCATGTTTTGATTGTACAAATGAATACTGATATGTTATATAATTAAATGACTAAAGAAAAGACATGAAATAAGTTTAGCGGCAGAAGGACACTATTGGTGCCATAACTTGTGCGCGGCGATCACTTTGGTGCCATAACTTTTTTTCGGATCACTTTGGTGCTAACTTTTTTGAAAAACGATCACTTTAGTGTCAATGCTGATGTGGCTCGTCGGAAATCTTACGTGGCGCTGACATGGCTCGCCGGAGAGGTCCAGTTAGCATTAAAAAAATAATAAAAAAAGAAAATACCACAAAAATTAATTTTTTTCTTCTCGGGCGAGGGCGGCCCTCGCCGGCGTCGGGCGAGGGAAGCCCTCGCCTAGGCGGGCGAGGGTCGCCCTCGCCGGCCCAGGCGAGGGCTTCCCTCGCCCGACGCCGGCGAGGATTGTCCTCGCCAGATTCGGCAAGGGCTTTCCTCGCCGGCCCAGGCGAGGGCCGCCCTCGCCCAACACCGGCGAGGGTGGCCCTCGCTTGGGCCGGCAAGGGTCGCCCTCGCTCGACGCCAGCGAGGGTAGATCTCGCCTGGGCCGGCGAGGGTCGCCCTCGCCCGACGCCGGCGAGGGCCGGCAAGGCGAGGCTTCCCTCGCCCGACGCCGGCGAGAGTTGCCCTCATCGGAGAAGAAAGAAAAAAAAAATTAAAAAATTTGAAAAAAAGCCACGTCAGATTATTTTTTAAAAAATATAAATGCCACGTCAGCGTTTTTGCCGGAATTTTGGTCGGAGTCACTAAAGTGATCTATTTTTTCCGATTTTAGCACCAAAGTGATCCGAAAAAAAGTTATGGCACCAAAGTGATCGCCGTACACAAGTTATGGCACCATTAGTGTCCTTTTGCCTAAGTTTAGCATTGAAGTACTTTTGCTTGGTACAATGCGACGTGTTTTTTTATAAGTGCATTATTCGGTTTACTTCAAAATAAAGAGTACGTTTCCGTAAGTTCAGCTAACGTTTGGGAAACGAAAGTTTTAGAGAAAATTGCGTATGTACGTGTTCTTATATAAAAGCGCGAATATTTTACTAGCGGAGGTCATGCTAATTAAATATTCGAGTTGTTAGTTGTACATGATAATTTCATATCCCAAAACTATTCCCGCTTTTAATAAATATTCTATAAACACATTGTTGACATTTTTCTTAAGAGTTTAACCTTTTGAGAAAAACAGTTTGTCTAGCTTGATGTTAACCATAATACAACTAATCATGAATCTGTATCATGCAAGTTTGGCCACAAAAGGCGCCCTTTTATTGCATGCTTCTCAACGTTCTTTTCACAATTTTGAGGACAGTGTTAGGAGAGTCCTAAATTTATTGCATTAATACCAATTTAATTACAGTTTTTTTTGTGTCAATTTAGTCATAAACATTTTGATATAATGTCAATTAAGTTATTCTAATTAATTTTGGACAGATACTGCTGACGTGGATGTCGGCTGGTCAACGTGATATAGCCGGCGCTAACGTAGACAACTTTTAACAATATTTTAATTTTTTTCGAATTTTTATTTATTTCTTTTCGTTTCTTTGTCTCTTTTTTTTTTTCCTCCTCTCCCTTCTTCCTCCAGCTAGTCTTTGAGGTAGCCGAACCTCGACGATTGGCCACAGGCCTAGGCCGTGAGGCTTAAGCACTTGCCAACGGCTAGGTGAGGCTTGACCTCGCTCATGGCTAGCGAGGGCGAGCCTTGCCCAGCCCATCGCGAGGTTGCCATTGTGGCCATCCAGTGAGGTCCCTCATCATCCTTGGCCTCTAGCCGGTTATCTAGGTTTGATCACTGGCTGGAGGAAGAAGAGAGGAGAGGAAAAAAAAAGAAAAAGAAAGAAAAGAAAAAATATAAAAAAGGAAAAAATTAAAATAAATTCGAAAAATATTAAAATTTGTCCATATCAACGTCGGCTGAGCCACATAGGCCAGCCAGCGTTCATGTTAGTAATATCGGGCAAAAATTAGCCGAAAGTAAATTGACACTATGTCAAAAGGTTTTAGACTAAATTGATACAAAAATGTGTGTAAAACTAAATTGGCATAAATGTAATATGTTTAAGATTTTTCTTACACTATTCTCCACAATTATGTGGCAAAGGTTGATCGAACCGTGCTTGTGTTCACCATTTTGTTATTACATCTTGACATCGTTTATTTTTTTTAGTCAAATTGACATTGTTTATGGAAAAAGCTAATTTTGACCGCACTAACTTTTAAACGGGCTCGCGGCACTGTCTACCAAAAATTGCTATACATTTGGAGTGATTCCTAGTCATATTTCCAAACTCAAATTATAGAGATTTCATCGTTACATGCTATATTCTACAAAATCATTCAAATATTTAGGATGTTACATTCACCTTGTACAAAGTCTAGCTATTTTCTAGAGTCATGACATTCTATATTTCATAGGATCTTGTCTTAATATAGTTTGGACCTATAAATAGACCATCCTTTGTAACAACTGAAGTCAAGCAACTCAATATGATTAACCATTACTTTTCATATTTACTTTTTAACTCAGTATCAAGCAAAGGTCAAGGATTTAAATCCGATCACGCCCTCTCAAATGCATCGCTCGTGGCATTGGATTCACAACTTGCTCACACGATACGAGAGTAGTGCCCGTTAACATACAGAGTCAAGTCTTGCTCGTGTAAAAAAATCAAGTTACATGCGACGAGAGTGCTAACAAAAATGTCATAATTGTATTGTTGACACAATTCTTACTTATTTAAACTTTTGGGAAAAACGATAACCGAACTTATAATTAGGGAGGACACCAAGGCATGTTTGTTTCAGTGAAAGAATTTTCATGAATAAGTTTTCCCGACTTTTCACGTGCCTGATTTGCTGAAAATGATTAGTTAATGCAAAATCATTTGCGATCACAGGAAAAATCCATACTTAAAATAGGGATAATGAATTCCCTAATTTGAAAAAGGAGAGAATATTTTTTCTTGAAAATGAAGTTTTCCTCCAAACAAACATACGCTTAAGAGGGACTTAAAAATATTTGAACTCAGGATCTCCGACGATATACCACATAAAGTTTCCTTGGAGAGTTAATTTCCTAAAAAACCCTCAACTTTAAGTCGAGTCCCAAATCTCCTCCAAACTTTGTTTTGTTTTAGAAAAAATCTCAAACTTTAGGGCCAGTCCAAAATCTATGCCAATTTTAACTTTAAGTCCAATCCCAAATCTGCCACAAATTTTGTTTTGTGTAAAAAAATCACCAAATTTCAATTTATTTTAAAAAATCCACCCTCATGATTCAGTCCCAACTTGACATGGCACTTCCATATCGATAACAAATCCACACTCAGTCAAGTAATTGGGCTTTTTCTTAGACAAAGAAAAGTCCGGGACAAATTTGGACTCAGCCTAAGTTTGGGATTTTTTTAGGCCAAAAACGTTTTTTGGGGTGGATTTATTATCGTCCCAAACTTTCATATCCTAGAACGGTTTTCTTTTTGAAATTTTCAACTATTTTTATTGGGTTGGATTAGTTATAAAAGTGGAAATGCAACGTTGATATGTACCTATCGCCTCATTACTTTGCTGATGTGGATTGTTATCAATATGGAAATGACATGTCAAGTTCGGATTAGATCGCGGGGGTGGATTTTTGTAAACAGATTGAAATTGGTGATTTTTTTTACAAAAAGCAAAATTCGGGGCGAATTTGGGACTTGACTTAAAGTTTATAGTTTTTTTTAGACAAAAAAAAAAGGTTTGGGGCAGATTTGGATTGGACCTAAAGTTTGGGATTTTTTTTTGAGATAAAAAAGTTTGAGGCAAATTTGGGACTTGACCTAAAGTTTGGGGTTTTTTTAGGAAATTAGGCCACTAATTTATCTTACGTTGCCACATGAACATATGCTATGTACTTCCATAAATGTAACATGCTATAAGTATGCACCTTGAGATGGACATCCTTGAAACTTAATATGATTCTTTTGCTTTAGTGGTGAATCCTCAAATCTCAAGGTGAGGAAAGTACCAAAATGCATTAGTGTTAATTCAGTCATAAATCTTTTAATTATATTACTTTAATCCAAACCTTTTCACATTTTATCAATTGAGTCCATTCGGTTAATTTTAGCTAGAAATTGCTGACGTGGACAATAGCGACATGAACATTTTAAATAAATTTATTATTGTTTGTTTTTCCTTTCTCTTTTTTTTTTCCTTTCATTTTGGCTAGTGAGGGTTGCCGGCAAGCCCTCGTTGGCCATTGGCGAGGTTTGCGACCCTTGCTAGATATGGGTCAGGACCACCTAGCCTAGAGTTAGCGATCAAGATCCACTAGAATTGGGCCGGACCGGCCGATTTGGTCCAATTCACGAGAGTGTTGGCTCGGTTCCTAATTCTTAAAAGTGAAATCAGTGTCTAGGCGGTCCAGTTTCCGGTTCTAAGGGGGAATTGCACCGACTATATATATTTTAATTTTTCTAAAAAAATTAGTAAAATGTGAACTAAATCTTAAGTGAACTTCATCGACATAAATTCAATAACAAAAATGAGTAAAATGTGAATTAAACCCTAAATGTTTGAAAAAAAAAAAACTAAATCTTAAGTAATCGGTTCCATTGGACCGATCTGGTCTCCGGTTCCAGGTTCCACTTTGGAACCGGACTAGACTGGGAATTGATCACCTCAAGTTGGCAGGGCCGCGAAGGCCTTAGGCTAGGCCATTGTGGCCGACAAGGTTTCGAAAGCCCTAGGGGAGGGCCTCTAGCCCTTGCCCAAGGCTATCGTGGCCTCACCGATCGCTAGTGAGGGCGCAAAGGCCCTTGTCCAGGGCCTTCTCAACCCCATCAGTGACCCTCGCCAGCCAAAATGAAAGGAAAAAAAAAGAATAAATAATTCAAAATTCATTTGTTTTAAAATTATAAAAATTGTCCACGTGAGTGTTAGCCATACCACATAGGATGGTTAGCATCCATGTTAGCAATTTCTAATCAAAATTGGCCGGATGTATTTAATTAGCAAAACGCGAAAATGTTTATAATTAAATTGATCAAATTGAAAGGTTTATGAATGAATTGGCACAAATACAATAAGATTATGACTTTCTTTTTTCGTACTTTTCCCCCTCAATTGGCCTTAGGTCATTGATTACGTGATCCGAGTTTCATGTTGTCGCCCAAACACTCGGTAGTAAACCTCTGGAATCAATATAAAACGAGCACGCGGGCTAGGACTGCTTACACTAGCGGAAGTTCTTGGGATTATCTAACGGGTTTATCATATAATCTTGTCTTTCATTACAGCCTAAACAAGGCAAATTCCCGCAACACGTGATTGTAGAGGTGGCCACGGGCCGGTTTTGGCCCGGAACTGGCTAGGAACCGACCCGGTCAAACCCGGGCCCGGCCCGATGACCGGACCAACGGTTCGGAACCGGCCCGTGGCCTATGGGCCCGGTTCCAGTTCTAGAAAAATGTGAACCGACCTGGAAGCGCCGGTTCCGGGCTGGTTCTGCGAAAAAAAAAATTAAAATTTTTTTAAATTTTTTTTAAAAAAAAAAGCTGCAACACAGCCTGCAGTAACCATTAAGGCCCTTTAATTCTTTTTTTGAAGAAGGCAAATTTTTTTTTTTATAATTATTTTTTTTAATAATTATTTAAAAAAAATTTTAAATTACGAACCAGAACCGGAACCGCTAGGGGCGGTTCCGGTTCCGGTTCACATGTGGCCACGAACCGAAACTACCGGTTTCGAACTGGAACCGGCCGGTTCCGAACCGTGGCCACCTCTACGTGATTGAACCTAAATGTGACAGCCATAGTGCCATTAACTAATTCCTGTTTGACTTCCGTGAAATCGACCCGTTGTCACTAATTAATTCCTGTTTGACTTCTGTGAATTCGACCTCAATGTAGCACGGTTGTTCCACCTAGTTTTAAATCTCTCCCATCCTAGGCAGGATAAATATCTTTTTTCTCGTGTTTCCGACTTAACAATCCCAAAATTCCGCTGCAAATTAGCCATCTTGATAAACATCCGAAGACCCATGGTAGCGAGTGAAAACTAGGATTACTTAGTCTGCTTCATCAGGAATGGCGACAGCTGAAAAAAACACAACAAGGTCAGAACTCAGATGTTCGATCTACTATTTTTCTGACTTTTAACTTGTCGATCATCATGCGTTTCGTAATTCCAATAACTCGGTTTCGCCGGTGTTCTTTTCGGATATGCAGCTGTGACAGGTGCTAATAAGGGCATTGGACTGGAGATATGTAGGCAATTAGATTAGAAAGGAATCGAGGTGATATTTGTTGGGATTTTGGAATCCAAATCCCATAGAATTGAATGAAAAGTGTATGGATGAAAGTGTCTCACATAGGATAAAAGAGGTGATGGGAGAGGGTTTATTTTGAAGAGTCTCTTAAATGGGTTTGGGCCTCAAGGGGTACCCCACTTTTGTGGAAGAGAGAGGACTTACGCCAAGCTAGGTCGGTCCCCCGCGCACGCCGCTATCGGTTTTTTTATTTTTTTCGAACAGACATGTTGTTTAGAATTGATTTATTTATTAATATCAATTTTTTATTTTTTGGACAAACAAGCATGTTTCGTGAGGTTTGGTTCGCCCAAACGAAAACCGAAGCCCTTCGCAACTGTTCACGAACCGAACCGGTTCAAGTGAACCTTCGCTACTGTTCACGAATCGAACGGGAACCGCTAGCGAGCTTTCGTTACTCGCAACTCTTCATTTTTCGCCATATACATATATCTGAACGGTTTAGTTCGGAGGCGACACTTCGTGGCATTCTACATTCCCGTGAGACATTTTACCGACGCACTCGAGACATTTTTCACTTCATCATTATTATTTTGTTCGATTATTCTGCGAAATTGCGTTCGAAGGCGTCCTCTGAATACGCACCACTTCGGAGGAACGAGATCCGTTCTATCCTGGGAGACGATTGTCCAATATTCTCGGGTTTTGATTGAGGGGCCAAATTCGTCTTAAAGACACGACGTTACTTCGTTGGGCTCAAATCAACATTCTGCTTGTTGATTTGTACTGCTTTCAGGTTAGTCTTTTCGATATTTGATTTCAATTTCTGATATACGAATTTAGCCGGACTACAATATTAACAGCTAGAGAAGAGCAACGGGGCCTTCGAGCCATCAAAAGCCTCAAAGAACCCGGGATTTCTGTAATCTTCCATCAACTCAACGTGACTGATGCTGACAGTATTGCCTGTTTGGGGGAATTCATCGAGACTACCCATCGAAAGCTTGATATTTTGTTGAGAGATCTATCTTGCCAATGGAATTCTTTGAGAAGTATTCGATGAATGATCTCTCTGGTCTTCGCGCATAATCTTCGTGGGTTCTGTTCGCTTCTGTAGGTAAATAAGGCAGGCGAAGGAATCGTTATTGTGGACTGGGAGACATTCAATACCATGTCATACGAGAATGGCAGAGTATGTCCTCTTATTAGAACCCTCTTTCTTCTGTATGGTCTGAATACACGTAAAGTTATTTTTTCAGATCAATGTTGTGAATTCAGTGCCTGAATTTCGCGAAAAAATGTAGATAAAAGCCAACGCCGCTGAGCTGTTGTCAGAGCTGACGAAGCAAACTTATGAGATGGGCGAGGAATGTGCAAAAACAGTCTATTTTGGCACAAAAAAGAGTTACAGAGGCACTCCTTCCGCTGCTTCTTCGGTCGAATTCTGGAAGAATTGTGAATGTAACTGCATCAATTGGGAAGCTCCAGGTTACTTCTTGTTTGTAGACTAGAGTTGAACATGATATGATCAGCCTAGTGCCTCCACCGGTGCAAGTACTGATGAGGAAACTCTGTTGGGTAGTCCTGATGCAGATGCTTTCAGTCGCCAAAACAAAAGATAGCTTGAGATGAGATCGTAAAGTTTATAGGAGTATAACTGTTCTAACTAGAGGTTATAATGGTCAAATCACCTGTCACATGATCATTCTATCTAATGTCATTTACGCATACAAAACTGTGCATGTGTCTGCATCTTCTGTCCGGCCATTGGAATGTCTTATTCATTGAGCTTGCGCTGTCTGACATCTTTCTTAGCATACAATCTTGGCATTATTTTGTTGGGATAATGACACAAACGGTCCCTGAACTTTGGCCTAACGTGCAATTTGGTTCCTGAATTTTAATTTATTCAATGTAATCCATGAACTTTAAGCTAGTGTTCAATGTGGTCCCCGAACTTTTGATTTGTTCAATGTCATCCCTAAATTTTTGGTACATGTTCAATTCAGTTCCTGAACTATATAAAAATATTCAATGTAGTCCCTGCACTTGAACTAATGAAAATGATTGTATTGAACATTTTCATATAGTTTAGGGACTGAATTGAACATATGCCAAAAGTTCAGGGATGACATTGAACAAATTAAAAATTCAGGGACCACATTGCACATTAGATTAAAATTCAGGGACTACATTGAACAAATTAAAAGTTCATGGATCAAAATGCATATTGGGTCAGAATTCAGAGACTGTTTGTGTCATTTTCCCTAGTTTGTTCAATTTGCTGTGCCTTTTTTTTTTCCTGGTTCAGCATGTCAAGAACGAAAAGACAAAAAGAAAGCTGAAGGATATCGAGATCCTCAAGAAGATGACACTAGACGAAATGTTGAGCGAGTTCCTGAGAGATTTCAAGGAAGACAAGTTGGCAGCAGAAGGGTGGCCTACTCATCTATCGGCGTACAAGGTCTCTAAAGCCGCGGTCAATGCTTACGCTAGACTTCTTGCCGAGGAAAATCGCTGCCTCAGCGTCAATTGCGTGTGCCCTGGTTTCGTGAAGACCGATATTAACGGCAACAATGGAGTTTGCCCGGTCGAGGACGGAGCGAGAGGGCCCGTGATGTTGGCTTTGCTGCCTGATGATGGGCCTTCAGGACGCTTCTTTGCCGGGACGGAGGCCTCAGGATTTTGACCCAAGTCTTCTGCAGTTTGGCCTTAAATGAAACTTGCACTTTCTTTCCCACGTGACTCTTGTTCACATAGTACTCAGTTCGAAAAACGTACGCATTGACTGCGAAAAAGAAGGAAATCAGTGCAAGATAAATAAGTCGATAGTCTCCATCACGTGAAGTTTGTTACTGAGAAACAGCAAAAGCATGGAAATCTGAGAATTGGTTTTGTAATTTTCTTTCTGAAGAGGCAACTGTGAGGACTTAAAGTTCTGTGGATCAATGAGATTACCTCACAATTTATGGGACAAAAAGTGGAGAAGAACAGATGACCTAACATGCCAATTCCAAAAGAGTCATCGACTTTTAGAATCGCTATGCCAGGGTTCTGTATGTTTACTAGACGACGTGAAACTATGTTCTTGTTTAAGAACTTGTCTTGTAATGCTAGCTTGATAGAATGGCATACTTATGCTAGGTCTTGATACAAGCAAAATATTTGGATTGACCCAGACTACCTATGGCAAATTGTAATTGATTATTTGGGAAAATTTCAATTTGGCATCCAAAGTGGGGTTATTTTCTCAAAAAGAGGTTCAAAGTGAACAAAGTGTCAAATAAAGACTTAAAATGTCCAGTTAGTCTCAAATAGAAGTCTGAAGTGCTCAATTAAGGGCATGGGTTCGCCGGTCGGTCAAATGCTCACCGGGTGACGAGCATGTCACTGTTCCGACGGGGGAATTTCGTCTTTTATTCTTTTTTCCTTTTTCTTTTCTTCTCCTTCTTTTTTTTTTCTTTTCCCTCTGCTAGCCCCGCCTATGGCCGGCCTCAGGCGGAGGCCGCCCTTGCTGGATCTGGCGAGGGTCGCCCTCACCTGGGCTAGGCGCTCGAGGGTTGACCCTCGCCAAATCCGGCGAGGGCAACCCTCACCCTCGCTCGAAACCGGCGAGGGAAACCCAAGTCAGCGAGGGCGAGGGTTTCCCTCGCCAGATCCTAGGTCGATGAGGGCGAGGGTTTCCCTCGCCAGATTTGACGAGGGAAACCCTTGCCCTCGTCGGATTTGGCAAGGGTTGGCCCTCGCCCGCCTAGCCTAGGCGAGGGTGGCCCTCGCTGGCTTCAGATGGCCCTCGCTGGCGTCAGGCGACCCTCGCCGGCGTCGGGCGGCCCTCGCCCAACATCGGCAAGGGCGGCCCTCGCCCAACGCTGGCCAGGGCGGCCTTCACTTGAGGCTGATCGCCTCCACCGGCCCCGGCTATGGCCGACGGAGGAAAAAGAGAAAAAAAGAAGAAAAAGAAAAGGAAAAGAAAAAAAAATAAAAGACGAAATTACCCCACCGGAACAATGATGTGCTCGCCGGCCAGTGTGCATTTGATCTGCCGGCGAACCCAAGCCTTTAATTAAGACTAATTGGGCACTTCGGGCCCCTATTTGAGACTGATTAGGCACTTTAGGCCCTTATTTAACACTTTGTCCACTTTGGACTTCTTTTTAAGAAAATGACCCCACTTTGAGTACCAAATTGAAATTTTCCCTGATTATTTTGAAGTTAGAATTGCACGTACAGATCAAATTATTTGAATTTGCATAAAAATGTTCGTCAAAACTTACGAAATTCGCCACATAGAAGATAGAAGCCAGATAGCACATGCCAGGGCTGGGAACAATTGTTGATCTTCAATAAGTTAATATCAAGGCTTCTAGATCACATACAATTATCCAGTTTTAAAGATTTACAATTTTTTTTGTCTTCTTTTTTTTCTTTCTTTACTTTTCTATAGAAATGATTAACTCCTTTTTTTCCTTTTCCAAAACTTTTGCCTCCTGGACAACTCAAATTAAAGTGCATGGCACACCCTCAGCAAAAAGCTGCACAAAAATCTCACCTTTCTTTTCCTTGCCTTCCCTCTCTTTTCTACAGTTCATTTTTACTCTGCCTTTTCTACTCGGCGCAAAATCTTGACTTCCCTCAAGAAGCCCACACATCATACATTGAAGAGAGAGAAAGAGAGTTTTAGTCATCAGTAGAAAGAAATTCACCATCCTCTTCTTCTTCTTCTTCTTCTTCTTCTGCATTGTGGGGTTACACAATGAGCACTGCAGCAACAGTCACAGGCAAATCAGGAGCAACAGCATCAGAGACCAAGTTTATCAAGTGTGTCACTGTTGGTGATGGTGCTGTAGGCAAGACTTGCCTCCTCATCTCCTACACCAGCAACACTTTCCCCACTGTACCTCTCTCTCTCTCTCTCTCTCTCTCTCTCTCTCTCTGCTTTAGCTTGGTCCAGTAGACTTCTGTTAATCCTGGTTCAAGGGCATTTAGCTCGTGTTTCACTTCATCTTCTCTTGTTTCATGTGAGTTATGATTTAGAATAATTGAGGGTTTTCGACCCTTTTGTGGGCAGGATTACGTTCCAACTGTTTTTGATAACTTCAGTGCCAATGTCCTGGTTGATGGGCAGACTGTGAATTTGGGTCTCTGGGACACTGCTGGTTCTCTCTCTCTCTCTCTCTCTCTCTCTCTCCCTCTCTCTCTCTCTCTCTCATATTTATGTTATTTGTGAAATCTGATGGGCGATTGCAATCTTGGTCATTGTTGCTCTTTGTAACTCAACCATACTTCAACAATGAGGGTCTCCGTGAGAGCCCTTCATTCATTCGACATTCTCCGGTATGAATTTGAGCTCCTTTCGGAAGGACTTCAAACATGTTTTTCGTTGGATTATGGTTTTAGAAATGACATGGTGTCTAAACTTTTACTTGTCATTTAAGATTAAAGAGAATGCTGATTTCAGGCACCCTTTACCCAGTGGCTCCCCTTCATCATTTCTAACCATAGCATGGAATTTAGAGAGGTTATTTATCGCAATGTGCTTTTTGCCCACAAGTACTAAACAATTTAAGTGCATTATTCAAATTAAAGCCTTCTTTTCAAGTAAAATAACTGTTGAACATGCCTATTGTTATGAAGAATCCTTCTTATGATTATGCTTCCCCTGTCTTGGATGGTGTCTGAAAACCGTACTAGCTTACCAACAATTCTATCTATCTTTTCAATGTTACTAGATTATCTGGGCGAATCTAAAGATTCAAACTTTATCCCATTTCAGATGCCGGTGCTATTCAAAACCAAGATGATGTCTTTTTTGGAGTAATTTGTGTGTCAATGTTACTTTGTTGTAATGATGTTGGATTAACCCAAGATAGTGGATGGAAGATAATTTTGCATGTGCACTTCATCATGACTCACTAAGCTTTCTTGCTTTATTTGAGAGTTAATCATTGCAGGAAATACACTTAGTTTGATTAATGCGCAGAGTGGTTGCTCATATATTTGAATAATGTCCTTAAAGTTGCTCTCAAAAGCGACTGGATTGTGTGAAAGTTCCTTAATATTCAAGTTTTCTATTCAGGCCAAGAAGACTACAACAGGCTGAGACCTTTGAGTTACAGAGGAGCGGATGTCTTCATCCTTGCTTTTTCCCTCATCAGTAGGCCAAGTTTCGAGAACATTGCCAAGAAAGTAAATGATGCTTCTTTCCTCTTTAACTTTAATCAATTCTTTAGAAACTTTTTTTGACTTTTCTGTTGACTAATTTTTTTGCCCTACTTTCTCATTCTTTGTTGCTGTCTTTCTTCTTCTTTTTCTTTCTGCACATCTTTATTTTGGTGAAGTGGGTTCCAGAGTTGAGACATTATGCTCCGTCAACTCCAATTGTTCTTGTTGGGACCAAATTAGGTAAGATGTTGTTTCTTTTCTTCTTTGATATGTAGCTTTCTATGAGGTTATTTAGATCAGACTCCTCTTCGCTTGAATTTCGAAATTTCAGTTTTCAAATATCGGCATGAACTTGAAGTGACTTGCGGAAGTTGTTGGAAAAGATTAAAAAATTATAAGATATCTGTCTATTTAGGAGTGGCAGTGTTAAACAAATAGCAGCAGGTTATTATTATGTGCATGCGTACAAAAACAAAGTTTTACCTTAGAAATCAGATGACATTGAAACTAAGAGCACCTTTTCTTCTCTGAATAACCAGATCTAAGAGAAGACAAGCAATTCAAACTAGACTACCCCGGAGCATGCACTATTTCGACGGAACAGGTAAAGCGCCATTTTTTTTTCTTCGTTGGCCAATGCAGTCATCTCTACCGAATAACTGTACGTGAAATCGTGTATGTTTGTAAATGCTGCGAAAGCAATTCATCATGAGTGAGGCAATGTACTGAAGAAAACAGAACATGCAAACTGATAATAATTGACTGATATTGCAAGGACAAGTTCACGTGGCAATGGATATTCCTGCATCTTGCAATTTCAGAAAAAGAGGACAAGATTAACTTGCAATAGAGAAACAAAATTAATTCGGGCATGTTCAAGAAAAAAAATGCTTCTTTGTGTTCAGCCCCTGCATTTCCTTAACTTGCAAGTGTTCCAATATGTACATTTAACTAGTTTCCATGTCCTCTCCGTTATATTTAGAGCAACCAATATAAATTTCTCCATTGGTCGATCGGTCAGGCACTTTTCTTTTACCAGTTATGCTATTTGTATGATTTCCTCGATAAACAGGGTGAAGAACTAAGGAAGCAAATTGGGGCTTTGGCATATGTCGAGTGCAGCTCGAAGACACAACAGGTCAGTCTCATTAAGTGGTTGCAAAATGAGTTCTATACAACCTCAAGCACATTATTGTGTTCATCATGTGATAAGGAATGAGTTCATCATTCTGTAGACTTACCATAGTGGAATGGACGATAAGGAATAATGGTGAAAATCCGAGATAACCTTTCGAATGGCACTTATTCGCGTGAGCAGCTATTTCAAAACACTTGTGCTTCTTTTATCCTTCACTTTTTTGACTAGAAGGCAATAGAACCAATTTTTAGGAAAATTTCATGTGGAGGTAACATGCGAAGAAAAACATCCCAAAAAGTTTTTGAAGAAGCACAACCATTTTCATAAGACACGGTGATGAATACGTCTTTCCATCCTAGTGCATGGTTGAAACTAAGACCTGAGCAATCTTTTTCTCTGGCCAACGTGCAGAATGTGAAGGTCGTGTTTGACGCGGCGATCAAGGTGGTTCTACGGCCTCCTAAGCGCAAGAAGCAACAGAGACGATTGGGCGTTTGCCAGATCCTTTAGACTTACCCTTGAAAAGCTGCGCCAGTGTTCGACTCCGGTTGAAATAACGGTTTCAGTTTTCACATCTCTGTGCATATTTGATATCCTCAATCTTCCTTTAACCTTTGCAAGAGAGTGTATTCTTTTGTGAGCGAATTGAAGCCGCGAAGGCGCCCTTTCTTCTTTCTTCTCTGATGCATAATCTATGACTCTCCGAACTTTAATTTCTGTTTGCCTATGTGGTTGTCAGGTCTGGTTGAGATTGTAAATGTATATACGCATTATGTTTCGTTATTGTTCCTTTTGTGATGGGCATAAAATGATCTGTTTGCTACACCTACACATCAATTGGTGCTTCCTGAGTAGTAAGTGGATTGATTGTTTGAACCCCCTCGGGTTTGGTTTTTCATCTAGTGGTCATATTTGGATTTTCCTCTAGCGATCCTATGAAGACATTAGAGATGGCAAAATGGGTCATAAGCCCATTTTTCAACTCAAATTCAGTGGGTGGAGGAGACGTTCGTATCGATGCCCGAAAATTTGGGGCTTATGTTGCCCGATAGAAATTAAGTGGACAGCTTATTGCTTATTGGATTGAATACCATGTAAAAAGGGGACTACGTAGGACGATTTACCCTTCTTCTTGGAGCCAATTCTTGGTCAAATTAAGCTTAAAACTTTACAAAGTTAATCTATTTCCACCAACATGTCAACTCATTCCAGCTTTGGACAAAGGAGTGTTATGCACTTTCTCCACCTAATGATATAGGGAGACTGGTAAAGAAGAAAAAACACGATAAACGATGGTAAGTGAAACGACTAACATCTCATCAAAAAGGAGGTAGCAAAGTTACAAACATAAAATGTTAAAAAGTTTCCCATTATGTACCGATAGGGTGTGAATGGACTAGTATGGTTCAGGTCCCCACTGATACCGGACCCGACCCGACCCGACCCGACCCGACCCGACCCAGACATGATTTCTCTTTCTTCTTTTTTTGACTTCCCCCAAGACCCGACCTGCATGAAACACCAACCGAAAAAACCAATAAAAAAACAGTTCGAATCGGACCTGGTTATCGATTTTCCTTTTTTTTCCCCTAAAACTGCATAGCCACCTTTGATTGTCTCGACCCGAATTTTGGTGAACGTGGTCGTGCCAGAACTCCAGGATAAAAAACTCCGAGCCTCAATCTCTTATGGTCTTCAATGCTGTGTCTAACAGCGAAAGATACTACTCTTAACACCTGATCAACGGTAGGAGTCTCCTGATTATGCAATACATCATTCTTAGTAAATGCAGCCGTGCCAAGTTAATTTCAACAAGAAAACAGACTAACTCTTCCCCCTTTAGCCTGCTGCTTGATCCATAAGTACTCAGAATTCCAATCACCAGGAAATCTATCAGAGAAGAATTAACAGCATAGCCGTCCTCCTAAGCATGGGAAGAGAAAGCACATTCAACAAACGGGTGGCCCGTGATTCTTCGCCCTACTTACATCACAAGCATAATGTTGAAAATGGAGGAGAAAACCATCGAGCTGTTCTGTCAATAGTAGGAAGTTCATTTGGAAAAGCCGTTTAAGTAATCAAGGCAAACTTCGGTGCATTTGGAGAGAACCAACTTAGCCTATGGCGATCCACCCAAGGCCCCTTGTTCCTCACCAAATCCCAAGTAGTGACAGTGTCCAGAATCCCAGAAGCAGATGCATTACGGACTACTCTGTCCTCAGCTACAAAATTAGGGGAAAGAACGACTTGATTCCCTGTCTGAGCTCTTGCTTTTCCTGGTTCAGAAAAAACTTGGGAAAGCACATGACATGGTCCACCAGTCTAATCCAAACCTAGGACTAATTTCCCAACAAAAATAAGAAATGGGTTTAACAACTACCAATCTCTGACTTCGTCAGTCATCAAGAGAAGTTACTATCGAGTTCAGGCTCCATGTCCGTACCAGCCATGCAATGCCAATGGCTCAATGGCCAGACTCTGGCGTAATGCAAATAAACGTTTCACCTGTGCCAAGATCCACGGATCCGTGACTCAAGTCTTCCTTTCTCGGTATCTTCTGAAGGAATTATTTTGGATTTATCCCAAAGGAGTAGTGTTATCATAGGCAAGGGAATAGTGCTATCGAGGCAAGATTATGAATCAGCATGGTGGATATCCTGTAAAAACTACTGCTGAAAACCCGACACCACATGCAAATTCCATATACATCTTCAGAATCTGCTTCACTCTGCCCATCCGTCAATTGCTTTCTCCTTCCAAACCAAACCTAAAGTTCAAAGTAACTTCTTAAATCTGCAAGTACCCTCTCTACATATGGACCGCCATCCAAAGAAGCAGGAAAGAACCAATGAGAACTGAAATAACAAGGGAATAAGAGACAATTCCACAGCTTAAAACTACAAGTACTCTCTTGACTTTTTGCATAATTGGGTATAAAAAAAAAAGCAGGACTCAGATCTAACTTTTTCTTTGGAAAGTTAGATGCAACATTTTGATTATTTTCCCACTTTTTGGATTTTTTTCCATCATTTTCATGGATGATAAGAAAAACCCTCCTTCTCTATGTTATGTTACAACTTTTGAAACCACGAAGAGACACCATCCATAGTGCTCTTCTGATGATATGGATGATAAAGTCGCCACCTTTCTTTGTTTAGGGAGAAAATGTTAGGTGACACGTCCTTCATTCACGTTCTTGAGGAAATAAATCATTTTTGGTTCAGAATGCACCGATAGATGGTGAATGAAATGGCCTCAACTTCTTTTATATATGCTCTCACCAAGAACATCTTCCTTGACACCTCAAGTCACAAATTTTTCTGGGGGCTTCCCCCTCTCCTAATAATAGTTCATAAACTCTTAACACAGCATTGAAATTAGTCGACACTCGCGTTAGGTTTTTTAACCCACAATATCTATTAATATGTCATGTGGTCAAAAAGAAAAAGGAAAAACATTCGCGGGGTTTCCTCTCCTGATACGTGGTGGCTCCTGCCGTGAAGGGACCCCGACCCTCCGAAGGTGGGATTCTTGTCTTACACTGGAGTTCCCCTCCTTTTAGTGTAGCTTGTAACTCAAAACGCAATTCTAGGATCAGTCGACATGCGCGTTAAGTGTTTTTTTAATCCCTAATATTTGTTTGTAAGTTAAATGAAAAAAAAATCTGATTCTTTCCTCACTTGTTGTTCATGTTTTTTTCCAAGTATGATCTTGATTTTTGCCCAACATCTAACGCACCAGGTGGTGAAAAATACTCTCATTAATTGAAAGGACAATTTTGTAGAGCCACCGCAACAATTTCCCCATGTGTTCATGACCACTCGCATTCATTTCCTTTGCCGCTGTTATGGATACTTATGATATTTCTCTTAATTTTTCATATCTTTTTTTTTTGGTAAAGATTTTTCATATCTTTTGTGATGGTGCATATCTAAAAAATTTCTCTATATATTTCTTTAATTGTGCATATCTTTAATTGATATCAAATAAAGCTTATAAATAAGTTCGTGTACTCTTTATCAAAATATAAAGAAATTACTCAACTCTATTTTTTGCGGTATTCTTATCTTGCTATCGGTGCACAATAATGCACATCGCATCCAGTGCATTCTTGAGTGCACACCCGTAGCACACCTCTTAATTCGTGTCCTTTTTCTATCTTTCTTTTTTTCAAAAAACTAATATTCGTCTTTCAGCATCGTTTCTCACCATTGTCCGTCGCTTGATAACCACGTCAGCTTGTTGTGTTGTCGCCATGATTGCCTCCTGCGCAATGGCAACCTTTGTTGCAACACCAACCTCCTATAGCATAGCCTGCACAACAGTCAAAACAACACACAGTAGCCACATAAATAGACGCGTTAATGTCAGCTAGTTCTTTCTTCATCACACCGAACCCCTTTGGTGATCCACCCAGGTTTTCAGATCTTTTATCCAAATTTAAGATGACTTCTTCTATGTCACATTAAGGGGATGTTGAAATTATTTAAGATATTTCTCTTGATTTTCCAAATCTCTCGTAATGGTGCATATATAGGATATTCACCATATATTCTTTTGTTTGTGCATATCCCTAATTAATATATTCCCTACATAGTCATATGATAAATAGGTTCATGTACTCTTTATTAAAACACATGAAAATACATAGAAATTACATAATTATCTTTCCTGCATTATTCTTATCTACAGTATTGCAATTCAACTCAGAAACAAAGGCTTCCAAAGCACATCTTCCACAAATCACTACAAATGTTATTATTCAAAAGTCCAAATCAAAAGGTAAAACTTATATATGAATGGAGACTTCATGAATATAAAGCACATTGAAACCCCATGGACAAGCATTGTCAGGTACTTTAATGTCGGCAGATGCGGAGCTACATGAGAAATAAACGGGGGAAGAAGCAAAAATCTAATACCTTCATCTAGAGAGGTAGCCAAATAAAAGCCCAAGTCAAAGCCCGCAAACATTTCCAATCAAACTCATCTTCATTCAAAAGTTTAAGTCTACGAGTTATGAGTCAATTATGATTATTAACTGCTCAACACCACACAATTCTCTTATGGAAGACTAACATAAATTTAAAATTAAAGAAAATTGATCGGCTCTCTATGCAGTGCATGGTATGAGGTAGATGTCCTCACATGTTATACTTGAACAATTTAAACTAATTAAGAGGGGAAAAATTATCAAAAAAAAAGTTATAAACCTATTGTGCAAATATCTAAACTTATTGTATGAATGTCAAATTACTGTTGAATTTTTTGATTTGACCAAGTGAGTCCTAAACCTTTTGATAATTTGCCAATTTAGTCCTGAAATTTTTTCTAGAAATTGTTGATGTGGATGCCGGTTTTCTTATATGTCACGGCCGGCGCTGACGTGGATAAATTTTATAATTTTTTTAATTTTTTTCTTTTCTTTATTTATTTTTCCTAGTAGCCACTCACTATGGTACAGAAAATCTAACATAAGGTCAGCAGACAAAGAACCCCGAAAACAGCCTCTCCAAGAAATCAAGGGTTTTAGGTTGTGCATACATCATCTTAGACCGTTCAATCAAACCGAGTGCTGTTTATGCAACACGCTCCACTTTCGATCACAACACTCCCCTCTCAGTCCAATAGCCCTTTCAAGATCTGAAATCCACCCAAGTACTCGAATGATCATAGTCCTTTCTTTCAATTATTATAGGCCTCATGACTTCGACCATGCAAACCTGATTTATAAAATGCATTTCCATTGGGTTTCGCTTACTCTGTCACTTGTTGCAGAAGTTGCGCGAGATCTAATGAAATGTTACCGTTAAGGTTACACTTCTTCTACATGTGACTTTGGAGCCAGTTGGGATAATTTCCTTGGAAAATTTATCCAAAAAGTCCTAAATCTACCGTACTTTTGTCAATTCAGTCCTAAACCTTTCAATTTTGTCAATTGAGTCCAAAATATTTTCACCTTTTGCTAATTGAGTCCATTTGGCCAATTTTGGCTGAATATTGCTGACGTGGAAATTTTAATAATATATATTTTATTAATTTTATAATTTCCTTTTCTTTCATTTTCTTTGTTTTTTTTTCTTTTTCTTCCTCTGGTCATCGGCCTCCTCATGGTCAGCAACTAGCCACAGGACAGATCCAACGATGGCCAACCTCGCCAACTGAGTAAGGCTCGCCTCACATCGGCGAGGTTGCTGAGGCAGGCAAGGGCCGACCTCTTTAGCCTCAAGTCTGTCGAGGCTCAATTGAAGCTGGCAAGGCCGACCCTTACCAACCTCTGGCGAGGGCGAGCCTCGCTTAAGGCCAGCGAGGTCGGCCCTCATAGATACCGATGAGGGGACCTCGCCCACCTCAGTGACCTCGCCCTAGCGAGGCAAGCCTTGCTTGGCTAGCAAGGTCGGCCTTCACCAGCTCTCCCCTGTGGCTGGTCGCTAGTCTCCTCAATGGCGACAACCACGAAGAAAGAAGAAGAAAAAAAATAAAAAGGAAAAAAGGAAATTATAAATAACAAATAATAAATAAATATATCATTAAAAATAATCCACATCAGCACCAATGGTGCCACGTAGTACAACCGATGTTCACGACAACAATTTATGGCCAAAATTGGCTGCAATCACTCAATTGGCAAAATGTGAAAATGTTTAGGACTCTATTGGTAAAATTGAAAAGTTTATGATTAAATTAGCAAAAGTACAATAGATTTAGGACTTTTTGAACAATTTTTCCTTATTTCCTTTAAAAAAAAGTAAACCTATCAAAATGGGTCGTATACCCTCTTCTCAACCCATATATAATGGGCTAGGTTATTGCATGAATTAAATTATATTTAGTAAATGGGTTATAGATGAGTTTAAACATAATATTAGTGTTAAATAGATCATAAATAGGTTTACAACTTATTTAGACCAAACTCACATCCATGATTGGATTTGTGGACATATGGTCGTGAACACTCTTGATGGGATCTGCCTTTTTAGATTTGTGGAAGTCAATGTCGCTTCTCATAGGTTGTGGTAAAATTCTATTGTTGCGTTTGATAGCCCGGATTTGAGTTTGGAGAGGATAACACCTACCCAGTGTTTGGTGACATTCTTCGGACCAGATAAACTTGGATAAAATACCGGATAAGAAATCTGACCTAAGGGGTGGGATAAACCCGGATTTGACATAAAATTTAAAAATTAATTTTAAAAAATTCATATTTTATCTTTCAACGGAGCGATAAAGTGACGCATTAGATATTGCTTCACCCAAGGACCACCACCAAAATTACCGATCATTGTCACTTTCGACCACCTTACGATGGGCGTCACCTTCGACCATGCCAGTTATCACTATTGGTTGACGATCGTGTTTAGACAAGTGAGAGTGCAAAGGGGGCCATAAGACGATTGTCGTGCTGGGTTTGCATAGATAATTCTTTCCACCCAATTGCATATGTCCTTCACATCGAGCCCGACCTTTCATGCATGACTTACGAGCCGACTGTTCACCTATTAGTTGATGAAGAACCACCAGCACATCATCAACTTCTTGGTGATCATGCTCTCAATCATCGAATTCCACTTATTGTGCATCACGAACGCTGCAACGGCACTGTGGGTAGAACCTTCTTCTACGGGCCCATCCCACGATGCACACCTTCTCTACTATTGCCTCTCTTAGTCGCTTTCTTTGGCAATGGAGTCCGGCCATATGACCCACAGGAAGTGCCTCCCCCTATTCACAAGGACATCCCAAAATTATGTGAATTCGTGTTTGTCAGTTGAGAGTTGTCATGCTCTCGAGGTCGACTTCCCAAAGACGTGGCCGAGAGGGTTTGAGTCTCACGTACAAGAGCAGCAAAGTTAGAGATGGGATTTTAAAAAAAAAATTAAAGATTTTCAAATGAGAAAATTTTTAAAAAATTTGCAATTTTATCTTAGGTTGTGGATTTCGAAGATTTTCAAAGATTCTAAATCCTATTTTATGTTACACCAAACATTTGATATAATATTTTTAGGGATATCTGGAGAATTTCAAATCCCCTTTATCCTATCCTATCTCAATTCGAATCTAGACAATCAAACTAGTCGAAAGCCCTTCCTAAATAGGAATAAGCACATGACCTTTCAACACGCAGTCTTCAAAGAACTAGCCAACTCTCATTATGCGTGTAATTTTTAGGGTTTTGAGATCAAGATTTTGTCCTATTAATAGAGAAAATGATTAAAAAAGTCATAAACTTATTGTACGGATGTTAATTGAGTCATAAACTTTTTAATATGGTCAACTGAGTCTAAACCTTTTGATAATTTATTAATTTAGTTATTCTGGTTGGAAATCGCGTCAACTATCCTATGTGGACACTTTTTGCAATTTTTGTACATTTTTAAAAAAAAATTCTCTTTTTTCACTTTCTTGTTATTTTCCTTTCTTCCTTCACCTATTGCAAGGCCTTGGTGATAACCGATAACTAACCACAGGCGAGGGCTGACCTTGCGAGCTTATAGCGATGTGACTTCACCTGCCATTTCTTAATTGAAGATATAATTGAAAAATAAAATGGCAAGTACAAAAATGAGTAATAACCACCCATAGAGACTGGTACAATTCAATTCAACATTTTGTTCATTTGGCTTTGATTTTGTCGTAGCTCTATAATTTGTATTAGGTTTATAGTTGGATGAACTGCATTTATTAATATTGACACTAAAAAAACCGACAGGTACAGCTAGTTAGTCCATGAACAAAGCGACCGGCGGAGGAAGAAGGGAAAATAAAAGAAAGATAAGAAAAGAATTAAAATATTAAAAAATTCAATTTTTTTAAAGAAAAATTACATAAATATTTCACGTCAATGCCGATTATGACACGTATGAGGATCGGCGTCTACGCTAGCGATTTCCGAACAAAGTTTTTTGGAAGGACTAAATTGGCAAATTGTCAAAAGGTTGAAGACTTAATTGACCAAATCAAAAAATTTAGCATTGATTTGGCATTCGTATAATAAATTTAGAACATTTTTTTGGTAATTTTCCTCCCCCTTAATCAGTTTAAATTGTTCATGTACAACTTTCGAGGACATCTACCTCATGCCATGCACTGCGCAGAGAGCTGATCGATTTTCTCTAACTTTTTTTTCGTTTCAGCAGGAACACAAAAATGTGGCCACTCACTGCGGAACAGGAAAAATCTGACATAGGATCAGCAGACAAAGAACCCCGAAAACAGCCTGTCCGAGAGATCAAGGGTTTCAGGCTGTGCATACAACATCTTAGACGGTTCAACCAAACCGAGTGCTGTTAATGCAACACGCTCCCACTTTGGATCACAGCACTTCCCACTCTTCTAAGATCTGAAATCCACCCAAGTACTGGAATGATCATAATAGTCCTTTCTTTCAATTATTATAGTCCTCATGACTTCGACCATACAAACCTAATCTATAAAAAATTGCATCCCCACCGTGTGACGCGGACTCCTCAACTTCACCAAAAAAGACTTCTCCTCCACGGCCACCATTTCAAACCATTCTATCAGCCTCAAACGCCGGCCGGTCCTACTCACTTTTTCTTTACTTTACGGTGGAAAAACTGGCCTGAAAGAAGTTGTCAATAATAGATTATCAAGCGAAACTGACAAAAGTCGCAATATTTTATGGCGGGGAAATGATTTTCTATAAATCACTGGGGGTTTACCCCAGTGGTCACCGTTCTCACTTGAGAATGGGGAGGTGGGGAGTTCAAATCTCCACTTTCGCGGGAGGTAGTGGTGGGGTCGCGTAGTTTAAGACGTAGATTTCGGCGCCCACGTCCCGCAAGAGGCGGAGCGCAAGTATAGAGTAGAGCCGATAAAAAAATGGTTTTCTATGCTATTGTGCCCTCATACTGGGCAGGACCTACAAGGCTCCAATACCTACATGCTTCCCCATCATATGAACACTCTCCCTCTCTTTCTCTGTCTCTAATCCTAGAAATGAAGATGGATTACTACCCAAGGAGCACCCTCTCGTACCTCACTCTCGTCTCCCTTCTCTTTGCCAGCTTTCTCTACCTCTGGATCACCACTTCGTCTTCCACCTCAAACCCTTTGTTCCCTATTCACTCCCAACGCAACTGCTTACCACGAAATGTAAGCGCCAGTGTCCCCATTTCCCGTGATCGCTTGATATAAGAAACTTGTATGCCTTGTATTTGTCGTTAAAAGAGTCTAAGTACACTAACTTCGACGCTCCTTCCAGGAGACCGCGGTTGCTCCCGCCCCCACCACTGCTATTGCCGTCCCAAGGGACGACCTCGAGCTCGCGCTGAGTAAGGCATCGATGCCGAACAGGACGGTGATCATTGCGATGGTGAACCGGGCCTACGCTGACCCCGGCGCGGAGGTGGACTCGGGCGCGACGATGCTGGACCTGTTCATCCGGAGCCTGTGGCTCGGGGAGGGGACGAGGGGGCTGCTGGACCACGTGCTGGTGGTGGCGATGGACCGGGCAGCGTACCGGATGTGCCGGTTCCGGCGGCTGAACTGCTACCGGTTGGAGACGGACGGCGTGGATTTCAGGGGAGAGAAGTTGTACATGTCGGAGGACTTCATCAGGATGATGTGGAGGCGGACGGCCTTTCTCGGTGACCTTCTCAGGCGTGGCTACAACTTCGTCTTCACGGTAAGGGGCTAAGCTTTCTGAAAAGAAGAAAAGGAAATCGTTAATTGCTTTCTTTTATTCCTGATTTTTTGGTTTCATTTTCGTACAATGGCCGACAGAACAGAAACCCATGTTTTACAAAGTAACCTCGCAGACTAATCTTTGCCACGTGATGGCAGGAAAAAAATTGCCGTGTGAAATCCAAATTGATCTACAAAAATAAGCAAATTTATATGAGAATTCGATCGAGAGAGGCGGTCAGGTACATTCATACTTCATAGTCGAAGATCGACGAGCAAAGATCGACGCTTTTTTAAAAAATCATGAATGGCGAACAAAGGCAGAGACATATACCAAAGGGGCTCTTGTTGATCCAGAATTGGGTCATTGGTCAATAAACATAAATGCATTGCAGACGTATGTTTTATTGTTTTCGTGTGTGTTGTCCGCCCATCCATCTTCTTCTAGAAAGTTATGTGACGGAGATCTATAATTGGTTGACCGATTACATCGAATACCTGACTCGCCTATCGAGCCGTGATAACACCGACAATAGATTCGGAGATAAATATGCCTAGGGTAAGTGGTTTACATAAAGAATAGTAATGACGAGATAATGATTCGAACCCCAATCATGGAGCAAAAGTTTACTGGGTGGTCCTTGTTAGGAAATTTAGGTGGGAAGAAAGGGACGGTGGAAAATGTCTCCAAGGTATAGTTGAAAATGAAGAAACGATGAAGTGGTGACGGTTGGCAATCATAGAAAATAGGAATTTGGGCTGATGTGGAAGGATGCCACGTGGACAGAGAGATGGGGTCTTTTTCACTCCCCTAAAGTTGGGGAGGTTCGTGGGAAACAACTTTCGATTGACTCGCCAATTCACTGGCATGTGATGTGTGGAAAATCCTGGACCGAATTCATATGTAATGAAATGAATTTTTTTTTTAATGTTGATTCTATTTTAAAGTGCCAAAAAAAAAGTTAATAAACCTAACCTTCGAAGCCCTCCATCCTTTAGACAAGAGCTTCATGATTTGTCTCCTGAATTTTAGGGTATCTTTCACATTAATCTCACTTTATAAGGGAAGTAAAGATATCCTAAAGTGGAGTTGGGGTTTCGTACTGCCTCTATGATTGACAGTGGTAACTCTTTTTCTTTTAACCGTGTTTCGAGGTGGGCACGAGAGTTTTTTTTTTCTTTTTTTTTATAATCTAGGGATATTAATGTGAAGATCTAACTATATGAAAGTTTATGAAACATTTTGCAAATTCCATGAATTTAGCGCTTGTTATATAGTGTGAACTCTATGTTGTGGTATCAATGAAAGTTTGAGTGGCAATATGTCACTATCTATCCTTTCTGCCATTTTAAAGTTGTGCATCGTACTTAACATGAAAAGAATCTTTAAGAAGAAAAACGCAGGCGCACACGCACACACACACACAATAGAGAAATAGATCGATGTAGTGGTCGATATAGATGAACTCAGTTTCAATAACATCTGTTGAATCAAGCATGTACTGTCTCCAATAGGAAAATCCCATAGCAGCTTTTTCTTATGAGCCTATGGTATATCTTATGAGAAGGGGACATTGAAAAGCATGAGTGTTCGATTGACAAGCATAGAAGAGGAAGAGTTCCATTATTGTTGGAAAGGTACGGAATATGAGAACAGTCGATGCATGAACATAGTGAAAAATTGTCCTCACACCTCTCCACTTATATTGTCTTATTAGATACCCAAAAAGGGTATTTTCTTCTTTTTTTTAAATTTTCGCTTTATTCATCATCAGAGATGAAATAATTTTCTTGGAGGATGCTAATATTCGGATGGGTGTAACTGGAAACTTTCACAATGATATAAATCATGTGCCAAGTAAGATTGATTCTACACGAGTCTCTAAACTGTATTGGGGTTTTCTAATTAGTTTCTTTCGCTAAGGATAGACCCAATAAGAGACAAATATGTTCGAGTTTTCTTGGGACTGTTGTTCAGCATGTGCCGTATTTAAAAATACAATTCAATTAATAAAAAGGTTAATCACATTGAAAATCGTAAAACAGTCTCAATCAATTAGTAACTAAAGAAATGTCGTAGGACATTTTGCTGCCGACACCTATTAAACATGTTGCTTGATTTGGACATTTTTGTTTCGGATCTCCTTTTTTTTGGTCGAAGATCTCCTTCGTTTTCCACAAATGTTTGCTATTGGCTTTCTTTCTACTTGCCGGCAAAAATTGCCCCGTACATTTTGATATGATAGAGAGAGAGGTGCATGCATGATCTAGGCCACGGATCACTTGATTTCGTATGCAAGAATTGACATGAACAGTATATTTTGTTGGCTATAAATTATGGAATTTACTAATATCATCACGGGATGGCTGGTGGACGTTGATCTGCGCCACATGCTTAAACAGGGTTTTTACTTAGGTTAATCATGCTTTGCTTCAAGGGAACCATAGGGGATATTTACTGGAGATTTAAATTATTCAAGGTGATTATTATTAATTTGCTTCTTCCAAGGTGTTAACTCTTGATGGATAAGTGTGCGGTTTCCTAGAGAAATTGAAGTAGTGGAATTTGCTTAATGCATAGTTTAAACAGAGGAGACAACTAGGTAGGACCTTCGATTTCGTTAATTTCGAATAAATAATTGTTAGTGCACTTCTTAGTGTCCCACATGAGCTCACCACTAATGATGCGTCAATTGGGTTTAAAAGAAAAGTCCCAATTTGCATCCTATAGTCTTTAGAATGACCTACCCTTGTGCCACTTTGATCAATTGTCAAAAGATTTAGAACTAAATTAGTCGAATTGAAAAATTTAGGACTTAATTGGCACAAGTGCACTGGATTTGAAACTTTTTTTTTGGTAATTTTCCCGTAATTATCGGAAGAGTCGGGGGCAGCAATGCTATATTTTTTTTTATCATGACATTAGTGCTGCTATGGTACCATGAGACTTCCTTTGTCGTACTCCTTTTGAATAAGTTATGTAATTTATTCACAAATATATGTCGCTCAATCTCGATTAAGTAGTTGATTATGAAGAATTCGACTGTGTAACCTCATCCATCCTCTGATCTAAATTTTTGTCGCAGGACACTGACGTGATGTGGCTGAGGAATCCGTTCAAAAAGCTGAGCAAGAACGAAAGCGAGGACCTCCAGATCAGCACCGACGTCTTCAACGGCGACCCGTGGTCGGAGGACAACTTCATCAACTCCGGATTCTACTTCGTCCGGTCGAACAACAAGACGGTCGCGCTGTTTGACGAGTGGTACTCAAGGCGAGAGAACGCCACGGGCAAGAAAGAGCAGGACGTCCTGTTAGACCTAATCCACGAGGGCGCATTCAAGAGACTCAATCTCAGCGTGCGGTTCTTGGACACGCTCTTCTTCAGCGGATTCTGCGAGGATAGCAAGGATTTCAGAGAAGTCGCGACGGTCCACGCGAACTGCTGCCGGAGCATAACGGCCAAGGTTTTCGACCTGACTGTGGTGCTTCGAGATTGGAAGAGGTTCAATTGGTGGAGGAAGAAGGTGGCAGCTGTTAACGGAACCACGGCGAGCTGGAAATGGACGAAACATATGGGGTGTTGGCGAGCTTGGCGAGTGCGAGGCAATAGAAATAATTAAGATGGTTTTCACTTTTGTTTTGTTGGCCATCCTTTCTGTTTTGATTTTCTTTTGGTACAAGCTATGTCATTTGATCATTAAGCATTCATGGAATTTAGAATGTAATAAAGATGACAACTATAAGAAAAATAATATATATGTCTCTCGTCGTTGTTCTTGTTGGTAAATGAATCTCAATCTTTTAGAGTTCGTTTATAACTTCCTTTGGAAATCTTCTGTTAGGGGTGTCAATCGATTGGGTTAGGTTTCCTCAAAACCCGAACCGATCCAGCGGCGAGGGTGGTGTGTTGAGGATGCAATGGTCGTCAAAGAGGCGCTAATGGCGCTAGGAGGAGGAAACGAGAGGTCCTTGTCTTCAAGAGTCAAATAGTCACGGCTCGATTCAACTCTTTGCTAAGCAGATCAATGTGTTCTATTTTAATGTTTCGAGTCAAAACCGTGTTTTTTCATCAGAAAAACTCAAACAAACGAAGAAATTGAACCCGACAAATCCAAACGTGTCCAATTCGGTTCAAGCAAGCTCCAGTTTCTGGCTAATTTCGACAACCCTAGTTCGTGTGCCTATCATTAGACAGATTGACGTGTTCTGTCGTTTGACCGGTAACACTAAATTAGAGTGCCAAACCTTTGTTTGGTTTTGATTTAAATGGACGACTCAGACGACCCTCAAAGTTGCCGATGACTCATCGTAAGCGTCCGAGGATTTTTGGCTTAACTTAAAAAGTAAAGATCACCCGTTCAAGATCTATCGATGGCATGCGAACTACTCCACAGACTAATGACATGAACTCAAGCGGTTTACGGAGTTACTGGGTGTTTCATGGGCATCTATGTAACCGGATCTCCACGCCCGTGCTTTTAAATTATAGGAAAAAAAAAAAGGGACTTCAAAGAGACACGTATTTTCTCCACTCGAGCTAATTTAAATAATTTCTTAAAATTTTTAATCTCTCCAAATTCCCATAGAAGTGAGATGACTTGGCGAAATCTACGTATATTCGAAGACTCGATAATTCCCGCTCACTTTACTTTATTTCCCACATTTCTTGAGTTCCCTTCTGCTCATCCGACCATCAATTGATATTTCACACAATTGATCGTTTGCATAAATAAGTTTTCGGGTTTTTTCGTAAAGATATATTATCTTCTACATAATAATAATTCAAAAATGACTGCTTATCTACTTAATCCGCGTTAGTATTTTTGGTTTTGACAGTTACTGGAAACTAATGAGCTAAATATCTCGAATATTAGACAAAACCGAACCAACGTATCGCGCTGTTCTCTATACACGTGGCTTTTCTATAAGACAAAAATGAGGCATGCAAATGTACAGAAATGAGGTACAAAGGAAGATCAAACATTGATCAATTTGCACTTGCAGATCTCTTCTTTCAAGGTTTACGACATTAATAATTCAAATCTTTCTTTTCTTTAGAATGCTTTTCTAATGAATTTGGCTGATAGTTTTGATACAGCATTTCTCATGAAGCATCATGACATACGCAAATTTCGAAAAACAAACGTTCTTTTTCTTTTTAAACGCTAAAACTTCTGAAACTAACAATTCTCAATTGGATCTAGAGATATAGCCAAGTAATTATACAAGACCGAATCATTAATTTACGCTGAACAACGGAATTTAAAAGAACGGCTGCAATTCGCCTTATAGTTTTTTCCTTTTCTTTATTGCCCAACCATAGGCAATAACATCAGTTCAAAAAGATCATCCTTCGTTGGAGGACAACTTAAACATCGAATAATCAATAATAATTGCTAGAGAGGATCAACCTTCGGTCCGTAAGACTATAACGAATCACAAAAGTGACATACAAAACATGGAGAGAGAACCACTCATTTTCACTCCTAGAAAAGATTAATTCCGCACAGGTTTCTCCACAAGTTACACCCATTCCAACTCACAAGGAAACTAGCCGAACCTGTGAGGAAGAATGCCGAGCCATGCACAACCCTCAGCCAAAAATAAAAGAATTAGAAAAGCACAAACATCAGACAAATCAAAGCCTCACCATAAATATTTCACAATGCTCTTACCGTGGTTTGAGCGGTTATAACGCATGTAACAAGCAACGTACAATGAAACCAATGGAATCAGGGCAGCAACAATAGACGATCCAATATCTCATCTCAAACCCATTTCCTAGCTGGGAACAAAACTCTCATTCTGAAATACCAAGTTCTGGAGCGGAAGTTTTAATTTTTCAGATTTAGGAATCAAGCAGTAGTTATATACAAACTTCTCCAAGTTCAGTAAACAATAGGTTTGGCTCGCGCATTCTTGACACGACCAATCTTACGGCACAATGGTTAGAACTCCCGATAAAAAACCAATATCGCTCCTTCGAGGGTCAGTGACCACGACTTGCTGCTGCAACTTCATGAAGGGGCACATGCCAAAGTGTGACAAAATGCCCAAATTATTAGACATAAAATGCGAGGATTCAAGAGTTTCCATGGTTTTTTTGTCTCATAATCTGAAAGGGGTATTAGTTGTCCAATGTTTCCCAAAAAAAAAACAACTATAGCCATTTGTACGATCTTGAATATTGCTAGATATCCAGTCAACTAGAAGAGTGCATTTTTCGGGAAATTGGTCCAATCACTTTTTTAGCCACCTGGGCTTTCGGCCAAGGAACCACTTTTGGTATAAAGCAATCATTCAAATGATGGCCTATGTTCTGCATCCAAATGTCAGCATCAAATCTGTAACACATTCTAATTGCAGTTTCACTTTTCCAACAAGTTTCTCAGTCACTGAGTAAACAAGCCAGCTAGCAATAACACACCCAACAGTTATGTTGTTCCTAAAACAAATCTGCCGTATAGGACTTTTCCATCAGCAGCAATCAAACAATGTAGGAAAGATGTGAACCCCATGATACCTTATGCTCTCACAAAGTTACACCACAGCAGCAACAACATGTCCATGAATTTGAGTCTGACTTTCAGCTTATAAAGAAGATTCAAGTGCAATCAGAGCTTTCTTCCAGTGTATAGTCGACAGGAGCTACCCTCCTAAGAGAAATACCATAAATCTAAAGGGCTGGCAATGGCACAATAAGAATGTATCATCAAGGGATTCTCCTGTTAGGTCGCATTTCTTCTTGCGATCTTTACCACTACCAAGAAAACGCATTCGAATACCTACACACTGAGGCAGTTTGGCAGTTTTCTTCTGAAGCCTCAGTCATCTCTTAACTTTCAGGCCAAGGGTTATATTGTTCTTATTAGGTATACAGGGAAATGGTGATGGGCCATGAGCCATAGCTTATGATATATTTGACTGCATTAATTATGCTCATTAATTTTCTTCAGGCATCACCAAAAGGAAACCATCACATTCTGAACCTTTAAAAAGGAGTACAACTCCTTCTACGCTTCGTCCAATAGAAAAGCTGATGCACAACATCCCCAACAGTCTCCTCCAAAGGGAATACTTTCAGAGAGAACACGAAAGATGTAATAATACAAATAAGAAACTATCTCGATGTTGTCCTAAATAACTCAAATTTCCTCCACTGTAGAATAAGCATGGCATTGGCCTCTAGGAATGTCCACCATGGCCCGTTTGAAATACTGAAGCACGAACATCAAGCTAGCATCCCAATAATGACGAGGCCTGAATTCTCTTCCACATATATAGCCATCATTATGCTAGCTTCCAAAGATCCACACTAGACCAGCCTCTTTGAAAGGTCAAATCTGTTCCATAGATAAATTCACTAGTAACCTCACTCTTGAAAATTCACTAGTACCTTTGGATGAAACAGCAGAGTGATGGCATGTCCCGAGAAACTGTTAGTCTCCAATGTAGACTATCCAATCCCCAAACGCTTCAGAAACACTTAAAAACTAATAAATAGATAAATAAAGAAGACTTACCTCAGTAGTATGAACCAGAACTACCCGGTCCCATGTAATTGTTACCTCCTCCACCTCCACTGCGGCTTGAGTACATTGAAGAGTAAGAGCTGCCACCACCCTGCATTGCAATCAATGGACTAAATGAGAGCAGGCGAAGCATATTGCTTAGATATCTATCACAGATAGTTAGAGACTTACATTATTTCCTCGAGGCATGTACTCGCTATAGCTTGATGAGTACACTCCTCCAGCATCACTGCTGCCATAAGAACCTGAAACCATAGGGACCAAAAAATTCATGTCATGACAAAAGAAAGGCATAAATTATCAGTGAGGTAACACTTAGATGACTAATTGCATACCGCCATAACTCATACTTTGATGACGACTCCCATAGTACCCATGCGAATCTTGACTGGACATACTGGACATAGAGCTCCTACTGCCACCATAACCCATACTAGATCTCCCATGTCTAACACAAAATCCATATGTCATTATCACCAGCAGCAGCAATACAGACATTATATTTGAGTAATTGCTTCCCTATTCAAATTTACAGAATACTAACCTGTCACCGTAGGCGTCGCCGTAGTGGCTACTAATGCCACCAAGTTCATAGTCCAGCCTTGCTCTGGATGGACGGACACCCGGATCAACATAACGCGGAGGCACATCATCCTTCATTTTAATGACATGTAGCAAATTATAACAGTCTCAAGTACAATAAGGAACAAAATATGTAATTCCACTTCAAAATTAGTTGATGAGATTGTTACCACTGCAGAATAAGGACGTTTTGACCCTGAGATAGATTCATAATCACGTGCACGTGCTTCCCGATAGCTTGGATGTCTTTCAAACCTTTGTCCGTAGCTCTCATCAGGATAATCCCTCCTAGCAGCAGGGCGGGATGTACTTCTATGCAGGTCAGTGTAACCAGATTCACGTACAGGATAATCATCTCTGTATGCCACGCGTCTCTCGGGCACAATTCTGGAACCATAATCTGCAGGTACCCTGCTCCTTGGAGGAGGAAGCTCCTCTCTTCGACTGTACTCCCTCTTCACGCTACTTCTTGAATATGAAGGAACTGTCAAAACAAAAGAGGTTTACAATGAAGATTCACTCTGCCCCCCTTGCAGCTACATAATATGTATCTTGACTAACTCATACCAGGTGGCCTCCTATCATAAGACCTAGTTGGAGGAGGCAACGGCCTGTCTCTTGGTGGCATGGTCATCACAGGACGTCTCTCTCTTATAGCAAGAGGCCTCTTCAAGCTGGCTGGCGGAATCCGACCTCCAGTGCCCCTTATACCACGTGCAGGGAAGCTGCGTACAGCTGGACGACTCCATGAACCTCTGGAAGATCGACCAGCCACACGTGCAGAATGCATATCCCCACGACTTGAATATTTTCCTTTGCCTCTCTGAAGTGGTCTCGACAATCTGGCCCTAACTTTGGCCTGAAATACACAGGTAAGCCTTCCATTAAGAGAAACAAACTACTAACAAAATCACAAGGTCATAGCCTAAACTAAATACAACACAATAAGACGGAATGACACATGCCGGGAGAAGATAATGGCAACTAATCCTAATGGGATATAATTGGTAACCTTTTTCCATATTATCCAGTCTTATTAATTCTTAGAGCCCTTATGGGCAGAAGTTCTCTGACCAAACCAGATTATTTCTCGATGGAAGTCATTCTCTCACTCCCTCCTCTCCTCTCACGCCCACAGACAACATGCATAAAAGCATCTCTCCCTCCCTCCCTCCCTCCCTCTACACACACACACACACACACACACACACACACACACACACCCGGCACACTTGCAAGTTCCCAGAGCATTTTTCCCTTGAGTGATTCAATATACACAATCAACGAGAATTGGCTGATTAGATGAAAATACACAGAGTGATGATTAAACGGACCTTACTATCACCTTCACCCAACTCAGAATTATTGATGCTTTTAGCACACGTCACTGCCGCATCATGAGTGTCAAAGGTAACAAAACCGAAGTCCCGTCTTTTGGCAGATGGCATATTCCTAGCAAGTTCAACCTTTTCAACCTCACCATACTTCTTCAAGAGCTCCCGCACACGATCCTCATCCCATGAAGCTGGCAGACCATCCACAAATACAGTCTTAACCTGAATGAAGGAGTAGTTGGTGACATTGGTTAATCGATCAGCCCTCTTGCCCATAAACAGAGACCAAGAAAGAAATATAAAAATCTGAACTGAAAGAAGGTTCAATGGATTATAAGTAAATTTCATCATGACAGCAAATCAGAAGCCCATGTTGCCAACTGAAGTAGAAAAGAAAAGCGCCTAATCTAAAGAGTAGTCAGGACCAGAAATGATATTTCAGAGAATTCTTCACATAAAAAAGGAAGTTGCATTAGCAAATGCACACAATTGAAATACTACTTTTTCCATCAATAGGAACATTTTCAGGCACTGTTACTTGCTTAGTGCCATCACATTTCGCATTCAGAATCTAGAGACTAAGCAATGCGGGGCTTTTCCATCCCAAAGTTAAACAATTTCATGGCACTGCTAAAATTTAAGTTGATCACATTACCTGTGCCATTATTTCATCCCCAGGATCAATAAATGAATCAGCAAAAGAGACCTTCGCAGGCCTATCAACTCCAAATAGAACGTCTCTTTTCTGAAGCCTTTTAAATGCCTCCATGGCTTCAGAACGAGATGAAAATTCCAGAAAGGCAAAGCCTCGGTTCATCCCTTCATTGTTACCATCTTCGACTAATGTCACGTCCTCAACGTTCTCCACACCGTAATGTTTCAACTTCTCTTTCAACTGGAGACAAAGTTGTCACGAGAAAGAGAGGAATGCATAAGATCTTCGAACCACAACTAAAAAATCTTGCTCAACAAAAATAAAGTTGACCCAAAAGTTGCACTTACAGCTTCCTTTGTCCAGGTTTTACATATATTACCAAGAAATAGGGTATCACTGTCTTGACTTGGAGTAACCCCACATTGTTTTCCCTTAATCTGGAATAGCACTTATCATAAGTTAGGAATAGAATTCAACATTAGTTGAGTGAAAAACCGGTTCAAAAACTACAGGAACCAAAAGTTACCACTGGATTTCTAAGATCTGTAACAGCTCGTCTTGCTTGTTCAACAGTCGCAAAGCGTAGGAAAGCAAATCCCTTGTTCTTCCTAGTCTGAGGATTCATCATCAGCCTGACTTCTGTTACCTCACCAACTGCACTGAAGACTTTCCTCAGATCATCCTCAGTAGCATCCTTGTCTAGTCCTCCGACAAATACTTCAAACTCTTTGCGTTTGCGCCTCTCTTTGAAAACTTCATGGTGATCATCCTCCTCCACATCAAGTGTCTCCGGATGTTCCGGCCCATCATCTGGATGATCTTCATCTTCTTCACCCTCAAGTTCTTCTTGAACATCCTCCAGTTCATCCTCCATCATATCTCCTTCTTCCTCTTCAACAAGATGCTCCTCCTCATGTTCTTCCTCCCCTTCAACTGCCATATCATGAACATCATCCTGTTCCATCTCTTTATCATCATATTCTTCTGGCTCATATTCAGGATCATTATCCTCCAGATCCAACCGTTCATCTTTCCCATACTCATCAACCGAGTCCTTCACCTCATCTTCTTCTGTCACAAAATGAGAATAACTTTTTAAGCTCGAGCTTCTTTTCTCATCAATTGACATCATATTTTTTTTGCACGACAACGGCACGTTTCGTGCCTGCCTCTCCATCTCATATAAAAACTGACAATTACCAAGAACTAAGTGACCCACAAAACTTCCCAGGCACAACATCTAAACAGTAAACTTCACCCAAATCTATGCTTGTACAAAAAGTATTTCTTTATGGTCAACTTAGCATCAGACCCACTAGTCTGGTTCCTCCACATGCGTTATTTCAACAAACAGTGGAAAAGAAAACAATCGTGTTCAAAAATACTCGAATGACAAGGGAAAGCGATAAACACCAAAATCCACAAAAGGAAGAAGCCATACGAGCAAAGTCCAACTAAGCAACGGCAAACCCTGAGAACAGCCACCCCCAACTTCGCAAGAACAAAGCATATTCTCGTCAGAAAAAAAAAAAACCGCAATCCTAATCTGATCCACATCAAATTAGACAAAATCAAAGCGCGAGAATCCACATACTCATCAGCGGAACCGAGCCATTCGCCCGAGCAACCTCCAGCTCCCTCCTTTCCTCGACGACGATCGGCTTCTCCTCGACCTCGGGCCTCTTCCTCTCGAGGGCCGAGCGGTCCTCTTCCACCACAACCATCACGACTTCCTCCTCCTTCACTTCCTCAACCCTCGCCGGCTCCTCCGCCGGAGCATCCTGCTGGCTCTGCTGCGCCTTCCTGGAGGACCTCGGCGTCCGCTTCTGCCCCGACGCCGCCGCGCCCCGCTTCACCGTCCGAGGAGGCATCTATCTCGCCTTCGGGGGGATTTTTCCGGGCGATCGGAAGCTTCAGGAACCGCGGGACGAGAACCCCAAAATTGAGCTCAAAGGCGATCGCTTCGGAGCGCTAGGGTTCGAGGGCTTCGCCAAGGGAGCACGAATTGGGGGTCCAATCGAGGAGGGAAATGGATGCAGACGATGACAAGATAGAGAGAAGAAGAAGAAGAAGAAGAAGAAGAAGAGAGGGTGAAACCCTAGCTGCGGATTTTATACGGTGGAAGTGAATTTCTACGGGGGTTTCGTCGAAGTGTATTAGCGTTGGTCGTTCCTCGGGTCGTGGTTTCACACGTGTGCGTGGAGAATGGGGGTGGGGGGTGTTTCGTGGGATGGAATCCGAATCGAAGTCGAGGGTCAATGCGCGAATCTAAGGTTCTTTTTTAATTCGTATTATTCTTTTCTCTTTTCTTCTTTTTTGTTGTATTGTGGTGACATGTTGAGAGGCGAATGCGTTTTGGATGTTCGAAGTGATTTGATGTGCAATTGTGCATCGAACAATTGTAATTCCTATAAATAAGGCTCCAGAGAAGAGCCTATTTGATTATCTAAAAGGAAAGAAAAAAACCAAAACAAATTCACGCTCTACTCCATTTACAGCGTGGAATTGAATGCATCAAACTGAAATACATTGAAAAGGAATGCACGTGGAACTGAAAGGGGCAAGAAAACGAATGGTACAATAATTATGAAAGGATAACTTCTTGGAGAGCTGAGTGGTGTTCGTGTGTCTCCTTTTGGACGAATTCCATAATATTTAGGGGTAAACAAAAGGAGTCGCTTGAATCGAGAACCGCCCGGATCGGTCGGTTTTGAGTGATTCCTGAGAGCATCGGTTTGATTTCCAATTCCAATTTTTTGGAATACGTGATTTTCGGTCCGGTTTTATGTGTAGAACCATCCACCCGGATTATCCGGATCGGAACAGACTAAATTTGGGTCATTTGACCTTTGAATTTCTACAAAATACGATATAGCTCCCTTTCTCCACGAAGCAAGACACAACAAAAAAGGGAAGAAAAAGAGAGTCAAGTTACATTTACATATCCATTGCTTCGTCCTAATATAAATTGTACAATGACTAGTTCAAAATACAAGAAAAAATATTTTCCCAAAAAAACATTTGAAAAGGCTATCGGTTTTATTGCCCCCAGCTAGGAGGATCTCGGTCCCAAAAATGGGAATCGGTCCCTCTGGTTCGGCTCCTGGTTCCTGGGTGGGAATCAAACCGCTTAGGAATCAATCACCCCTAATAATATCTCCCTACTTGCCGCTTGAAATTTTTCTTGATAATTGTTTTATAGCATGATTAAATCTTGCAAGTGCCTATCGAGTATTCCCACTTTGTTGAAATAACATATACAAAATCTCTAGAGAGAGAAACTAGTAGGAGTGATAGATTTTAGAGTAGGTCGGTTTTCACTTTGTAATCAGGAACCAAACCGAAATGGATCAGTTCCCTGCCTGTCCACTCGGGAACAAGCTTAGTCCGATCCGATTTCTGAGTTGAACTAGGACTGGATGTATAACTTCTTGCAAGCCCTCCGATCTCTCTCCTCTCTCCTCTCTAGCTGGAAGAGATTTTGCTAACCCTAATCCTAACACTCGTGAGCCGTCCGATCTCAACGACAGCCTAACCCTAGCCTAGACACTCGCTCCCCAATTCAATTCAACTTCCAAAAAAAAGAGATTTGCCAATGTAAGAAAAAACAAAAGGAAAGATCAACACAAAAAAAAAACAAGAAATTCACCTCCTTTTCTAGTGCAAAGAATAAGAGCTTCCTCGTGTGACCATGGCAACGAGCAAGGGAGACAATCGCAGGGACGGAGCGTTGAGCGGTGAGCACGAGAGAGATGAACTGAGGGTGTCTTGAGTTGCGAGAGGCTGACCAAGTAACTAAACAAAGAGGGATGAATTGAGGGAGATGAAGACTCAAGCCCTAATTTTTGTTTTAGGGCAACTGGTTACTTTTGGTTCAGTTCGGTTTCCATTCCAACTTGGGATCGATGCACACCTCTATAAATTAGAGAGAGAAACTCTCAATTTGTGATTATATTTTTGAGTGAGTACAAATGAGAGGAAGGGACTCCTATTTATACGAGAATCCCTGTGATTACAACGGTTGATCTCCAACCCAATCTAACGGCGGAGATTGATGAGAAGTCTCTAGAATACAAAAGTACATTTCCCATTTTACTCCATAAGAATACTCTAAAATGCTCTCAAGAATATCGTAGAGCACTTAAGAAAGGTCCTCCGGAACTTCAACGCTCTTCCAATTATTTCGGATAATTTCTCCTTACATTTTGCCTTAAAAATGTCCGGACCATCACTTTTGACACATGGATTTGCACTCTTGTGTTTCCTCCTTCACATGTTTTCTTTAGTTGATCAAAGTGTAACTACATTAGCCTTTTCCATCAATTAATACTACTGTGAAAGCACGCGATGGATTACTAAGGAAATTGGTATTTATTTTTGAAGCGAAGGAAGTTAGTAGTTTTAAGATGTTTCTTATTATTATTCGCAGTTATTTAATGCAGGGGTAGTGAGGAAAGTTTTTCTTTTTTTGTCGAAAATGGTGAGGAAAATTGAAAAAAATGAGGCAATTGACGCTTTTGGCAAATGTATAAATGGGTTAAAGTGTAGGTCGATCGCGGTACATGGACGGAGCTTGGCTTTTTTCTCAGTGGGGGCGTGAAGAATTGACATAAACGACTTCACACATAAATAGTGCGACAGGTATGTATGAGATTCGCAGTTAGAGGTGCGAGTTAAGCTACTCGTGCACTACTCGTGCTCGACTGATCGCCTACTCGAGATTGACTTAATTTCTTTGAGCTTGAGTTGAGTTCGAGTAGGTCGAGTTGCCTACTGTGTCAAGTTCAAGTCTCAAGAAACTCAACTTGACCGAGCCAAATCGAGTATATGATATTTTTATATAGATTTCTTCTGTTTCTGGAATAGATACTTAAAAACATCTTATGATATTACTTTTTATTACGTGATCGCACTTTCATCCTGTTAGAGAAATTTTAGACATAACAAAAATTATGGGTGTCAATGAAACCCGTGCCGGCCCGACCTGATTCTAAAATTGGGGTATTTTGGGGTCGGGCCTTAATCTTATTCGAATATGGCCCTAAAGTTTGGGGTTTCATTAGAGTTGGGGTAGGGTCGGGCCGACCCATTAACACTCTGGGCTGGCCCATATCCCTCTCTCAAACTCTCAGTCGCCAATTGCCATCACCATCGGACGCTCTCTCGCCTCGCCTCGCCTCGTCTGATCTCGTCTCTACCCCCGTCGATCCTCTCTCTCTCTCTCTCTCTCTCTCTCTCTCTCTCTCTCTCTCTCTCTCTCTCTCTCTCTCTCTAGCTCTGCAACGCCTCGGTTAGGGTTCGCGTTTCGAGTCCTTGACTCCGTTGAGGCTATTGTTGTCCTTTTCGCTCCGCTTGCCCTAGCGTCCTCAATCTGCTCCCTTTCACTTCGCGATCGCTTGCGCTCGTGAGCTCCCACCATTCTTGGGATATAAGGCATCACTGTTCCCTCGCCGATTTTGGTTCTATAGCGACAGAATTCATTGGGACCCGGTTGATGGATACGGCTTGCTTCGAAAAATTCGAGTGTGATTCTGAGAGTTCTGTTGGTCGCATGAGATGTCGGGATCTTTTCATTTATTCGATTCTGCGATTTTGGCTTCTTCATGGACTTTTTTCAAACCGGTCAAATGCTTTGATAGTGTCTTTTGGCCCTTGTTCCCTTGTGTTTGCTTTTAGCAACGGCCACGCATGTTCTTTTGAGCTGGAGTTTGTGGAGCAGTGTTTTTGGATATGACAAAAAAGAAATCAATAGAATGGGTGTTGGAGGAATATTTCTTGGCAAAAAGTTGAGGGCCTCTTTCGTTAAATTGTTGTGGAGCAGGTAAGTGAGCGCTATTCCTTTTTGAATGTCCCTAAAGCCGAGGAGGCTCTGGAGCGATCGAGCTTCAGTGGTCACTGTCGCGACCTCCCCGAACCGGCCCCGCCGACTAACGGGTTAAGGCTAATGGACTACTAAGGTAAACCTAGCTCGGGCTCTCCCAAGCTCATATCAAATCGTGACTTAAGTTAACATGCAAATCAGATTCATTTAGGAGTCGCCACTAATCAATTTTTGATAGGTTGATTAGACACCTAAGTAAAGCATGGGAGAATGCTTCACTTCTACGAACCAGAGACTCAATGGATACGGGGACTTGATTACACTAATTGACCGATTAGTGCCCTTTCGGTACCTAACCTTGTTCAATTGTCACCTAACATGCTTACGCTAATTCGGGAATTTCAAAAATTCCATTCCTAACTAAGCCAATAGAAGCGACCATTAACATCTAAACCTAACATACACAATTGACTATACGCAAATTTAAATTAAACCTACAATTCGAAGCATGTAAATCAAACAAGGTGCAATCAAACGTAAATTGGAAATCCAACTTCCAATTTTTGATTTTCAAAAAAAAATTATTTTTTTAAATTTTTAATTTTTTTAAAATTTTTTTTGAAAAAAAAATCGAATTTTTTTTTTGGTTTTTGATCTTTTTGAAGAATTTTTGAATTTTTTTTGAAATTTTTTTTGTTGAAATAATAATATAACAAAAAAAAGGACCCCGGGTCGGGCCTCCACACCCCACCCGGGTCGGGACTGACCCGGGCTCGCCGGCCCAGGTTCTCGAACAAACCGGGCTCATTTGTTGAGCCCGGTCTAAAAATTTTTGAATTTTTTTTTGAAATAGCACAGCCCGAAAAATAAAAAAGAACAAGGGCCCAAGGCCTAAAAAGAAAATAAATCGAAATAAACCAAATTGACCCATTTTGGCCAATTTGCGAAATGACCCAAGATTTAAAAACCAATTTGAATTTGAACTAAGAAGCCTAAAGCCCAACGAAATCTAAAACCGGCTCACATTAAACAAAATCCTAGAGTCAAACCCTATCCGGTTCTGACCCAAATGGCTGACCTGGTCACCGGCCGTCGACCCGACTTGTCAAGAAATACCTAGTGCCCGCGACCCGGCTCGTCGGAAACCCTACCCGGCTGCCCGTGTAGCCGCCGCGACTCGCGGCCGCCCTAGCCGCCGCGACCTTGCGGCTGACCGCCGGCGCTACTCGTCGGTGCCCCCTCAGCCACACGCCGACCGCCGCCCGAGGGCCGGCCGGACGCTCATCTCTGTTGGCGTTGTCGTTCCGACGCGGCTTCGCCTCGCCGGTCGGTCCGGCGCTAGCTTCCTCGAGCCCCCGCCCTTCCTAGGTGGGGGGCCTTGGTTCCTGTTTGCCTTAACGCCCCGGCGAGGGGCGGCAGCGTCCTCGACTGGGGCCACCGCCGTGGTGACCGGGGGGCACCCCGGGACCGTCCGGCATCGACATACAAAGAAAAATCAGAACAGACACAAGTACAAAGGGGGTTTCACTCGGGCATAATGTCGAACAGTCGGCGTTCATGACAAAAACAGAGCATTTTCGGCACTATCGAGGCTCAAAATGGATTGGGACTCACATGCGACTACGCACAATCAAGGGGGGAAAACACGAGACTTCACGGGCCGGAACTCGCGCCGGCCGGTCGGCGGCGAGCTCCGGCCAGTGAGCCCAACGCATAACGGGATGACTGAAACAGAGGGAGAAGAAAACAGGGGAGGAAGGCCGAACGGGGGAGGGGGGCTGTTGCGCTCCCTATCTGGCTCGGGGGCGACGAATCTTGACAAATCGGACTACGTCCGGTTGCCTCGCACGCCCCCGAATCGAAATCCTCGGGAAATCGGCTTCGATTCGAGCAAAAAGAAGACAAACGGCACCCGGACCTACCGTAAGGAATGGGGTTCGCCGAGGTTTCGTCGGCCACAGCCGGGATGTAGCGATGGTCGGCGGACGACTGCCCAACCTTGGATCTCTCTCTCTGTCTCGTCTCTCTCTCAGATCTCTCTCTCACTCTCTGTGGAACTCCTCTCTCTCGCCCTCCCTGTCTCCGCTCGCTCCCCCCCTCTGTCGCGGTTTTAAGGCTGGCCGGGCAGCCAGCAGGCGCGCATGGCCCCTGCCACCGCCAGCCTGCCGCGGCCGGCCGGTTATCCGACCCGCAGATCGCGCCGGGCGATCCCCTCTGTCCCTCCGCGTGCCTCTCTGTCCTCTGCTCCTCTGCACTGTTCCGGCCTCTCTGTCTTTCCATCCGTTCATCTCCTCCCGTACGCCCAGAAGTGTTGACTAAGGGAGGGAGAAGACAGAAGGGCATGCGCACGGGCTGGGCTGACGGGAAGGATGGGCCAGCCCGTGCACAAATTAAAAGGAAGAGAGGATTTTCGTTTTCGTCTTTATATATATATATATATACATGAATATGCCCCTAATAGGCCCTATTAATGCAAATGCCTAATGTCTATATGCCATGGATTTTAACAAGAATATTTTTGGTTTAGGGGTTAAAAATTAAACCCTAAATTTTACGCGATAAAACCCTAAATAATTGATCAAAATTTACGTGTCAACAGTCACGTAGCGGAATCGGACCATCAGTCTGTCGAATTAGATGTTTCCTTTTGATGTTCATGACTTTTTAGGTTAATTGGCTATACACCCTTTTGATGTTTGTTTTCTTAACCCCTTAATTCAAATCTGAAATTGTATACATGTACGCAGCTCAATGCGATATTAATTGATTGATTGATTGGTGTTTTTGACGTTGGGGGGACCGCTGATTGTGCTGTATAAGCATGTGAATCGTAAGTTCAACAATCAATATAAGGCGACGATTGGAGCTTATTTCTTGACGAAGGAAGTTCAATTTGAGGACAAGTTGTTCACATTGCAAGTGAGGCCCGAAAAAAGGGTGAATTTTTTGCATGGTTCCTAGTTTCTTTTTCGTGTAAATTGTATCATTTGAGCATGGATTTTGAATTGCATCTATTGTGCTCATCAGTTTCTGCGAATTTAATGGCCCTTATTTGATAAAAACGATGTTGATTAGCTGGTGACACCCTTTGGCCCTTATTTGATCAAATTGCTTAGGTGATTTATTACAAACTATTTGGTCTAACATATGGTCTACTATTTTCAACATGGAATGCTAGTATTAATCTCACTTAGATGTTAGCAACAGCATAACAACTTATCACCATTAGCATGGTGGCTGCATTCCCTTTGGGATTTTGTTACTCATAAGGCGTATTTGTAGTGAAGTTAAAATGATTTTGACTATGCGAATCTGGCGAAGAAGCGGCGTGTATGGTTGTTAATGATGGCATTGGATTTGAATATTTGATTGTCTTTGTGTCAAGAAACGGCACCATCACTTTGGGCATAGGATCTGTTACTCTAATCAAATGCTAATTTATGTGGCTTCTAAGTTCTTGCTAGGAGTCGTTATATACCTATCAATATGAGGCATGCCAAATCTACTTTCATGGCTCTAGCATGTCGTCCTTACTATCCATCGTATCAGTGTGCCTCTTATGTTCAGATGCATGAATTTGTCTAAAATTTTATTATGTGTTGATTATTTTGTTTTTTTTTGGTTGTTTTAATGATCTTAAGCTTCCTTTAACTTGTGTAGAAAAGGGAGAAGTGATTAGTGAACATTACAAGCTCCTTCCAGTTGACTTGCGTGACATACCAAAGTTGGACGATATTATATCATTGGCTAATATTGATCCAAGGTATGCATGTGAGGTCTTATGTGACATCTTAAAATTTTCCCATTTGGAATTTATGAAATATTTGATTTTATGAACATGCTCGTAGATAGTCTCGCCCAGAACTGATCATTCTTGGGATACTAACCATTAGAGGAAAGGCTAATTGGGGATTTGAATTCGCGCGACTAAAGGAAATTGGATCCTGAAATGACTTTTGATCATAAAATCGTCGATGTGATATTTTGAGCCAATGTAGGCCGATCATAGGATAGTTAGGGACCGATTCGTCATTGTTATATCAATGGATTTCGGGTGATTTCGTTTGACCACAAAATGAATTGACGAACGATCCCGAAACTACACCGAACGACCTTGCCCAATGGAACTAGCGATCGATCCTCACGATTATATGACAATCGAAGTCGTAATGAACCGAATGAACTTGCACGTTACTCGATTTATTATCGGTCACGGGTCTAATATGCGAATTTCCCCAAAAGCTATCCGTTAGTTTGAGAAACGCTCAAGTTATGTTATATATATAATTTAATTATTAATTAGAGACCGAATCGGGCATCGAAAAAGTTTGGAAGTCACGATGGGACGTTAGGACGACATTGCGGTGTGAACATGCACCTTTGGTTTATTCCGGATTCTTAAGAAAAATTCAAATTCGACAAGAAAATGGGAAGTGACCATTTTACCCCTAAAGAATTATAAAGGGCTAGTTTTAATGGGCAAGGGCATTTTGGTCATTTTGCCCTCAATTTTGGAAAAGACAAATTGCCCTTGGATATTTTGAAGAAAAATTCAATCCGGACCGTCAATTTCAAGATTGGATCAAATCTTGACCATCGGATGAAAAAGTAGAGAGAAGGGCATTTTGGTCATTTACCAAAAATTGGTCAAATCTTGGGCATAAAGTCTTGACCAAGTCCTCTCTCTCTCTCTCTCTCTCTCTCTCTCTCTCTCTCTCTCTCTCTCTCTCTCTCTCCATTCGGTCCTCCCCCTCCCGATCGCCCTCTCTCTCCCCGCCACCGTGCTGCTCGTCGCCGCACTGCCCATCGTCGATCCGCCGCCCCCACCCTCAGCCACCCTCACCGCCGTTCCCCTCTCTCTCTCCCTCTCGATTTCTCTCTCTCCCCTCTCTTGGCCGTGAGCCAACCGGCCACCGCCCAAGCCGCCACCGCTCGCCCTTCTTCCCAATCGCCGCCGATCATCACCGCTACCACGAGCCGCCATTAGATCTCCGACTTGCCACCGCTTTTCACTCTAACCGCGTTAGTCTAGAGCTCGGTAAGTCGCGATCTAAACCCCGCCTAGTTTATTGGGTTATTTTGAGCCCGTTTAGATGCGGTTTGGTGGAAATTAGGAATTAATTGGATTAGTGGGCTGTAGGATTGAAATCGAGAATTTTTTGTGGAATTTTGGAGGTCGAACGATGGCTGTGAATTGCTGTTTGAGGTGCTGTGATGGGCTGTTTGGTATGCAGTTAGTACCATTAGGACCGGCTTGTAATTTCATGGAAGGGCCATGAAGGGTCGGAAGTGTAATATTGTAGTTTCGGGCTCGGAAAATGATAAATTGCGTTTTGGTTGTGCAATGTGTTATGGCTGAATTGATTTGAATGAATTGGGCGCGTTGGAGTGCGTGTATTTAATGCTGAGTATGTGCACTTGTGAGATTTTGTGATGGGTGATGTGCGTGTGATCACAAAAAGGCATTGAGGTTGGTTGAGATGTGATTGAGGAATCGGGCTGAATATTATAAGCTCGGGTCGCAATTATGTAGGCCTGTCGCATTTGGCGCTGGCTGAGGAATGAGAAAATGGAAAATTGAGATTTGCCCGAGGCATGACTAGCTCGGGTGAGATTGGGATCGGGCCGAGGCATTCTAAGCTCGGATCTCGATCATGTAAGCCTTTCGCATTTGGCAAAGGCTGAGGAAAGTGTGAATGTGGGATCGGACTGAGGTGTGTGATGCTCGGGGCACGATCGTGTGGGCCTGTGACGTGTTTATGCAGGCTGGGAAAGTGATTGAACAAGTACGGGCATGATGAGGAAAAGAAATGGAAATGACGTGTTTGCGCACGATCGAGTGTGAATTGTGGGGTTTGGTGCATTGTGTGAACGATATATATATATATATATATATATATGATCGAGCGTGAGAATGGTTGGCAAGTGTGTGAGATTTGTATGTTGTGATTGTAGGCTAACGTACAGGTTGGGTATGCTGAGAGTCTGGGTTAGTGTGATTGTTTGGTTGGTGTTTATGTTGATTGCTAGATTACGTGTTTGGATGTATCTGGAATTACGTGGTAGCCTAGGTAGGGTTTATGTTGCAACTTATTGAGAAGTGTCTCATGATTATTTCAATCAAACCATTTCAGAGCCACCGCCTAAGTAATGAATCCGCCGCCGCCGCCGCCAGAGCGTTTTGGGATAGTCATGCACACCGAACACAATGTCGTAGAGTACCCTATAGATGAAAACCAAACCTGGATCAATCACACCTCAGTAGTGTGGGTAAACATACATGGCAGGCACATACGTATACCGCATGGATATTCAGAGATGGGATGGACGAGATTGGTCCCGTACGCGGTTTTGACGTTTCGTTTGATGATGCGGGCGATTGGGATCCGGCAGTGATAACCCCTCCTGATGGGGAACTGACCAGTGCTGAGATTAGTATAGCCTAGTCCGGACATCATTCGACAGCGGCTACACCTGATTCCTCAGTGGCCGAATCAGACCCCGAACCGGAAGGATTCCAGGCGAGATTCGAACTGATGGACGTAGATCTCGAGGCGATTCCCGAGGAAGGATAGGAAGGAGGAGAGGATGATCTTGAGCCCGAACCGGAGGAGGCCCCCGAGGCGGAGGCTGAAGATGAGAAGGGGCACGTACCTGTGTACGGGTATAATCCTTACTACCAGCCGGAGGATGAGTTCGCGGAGCAGCCAGAGGAGGACAAAGAGGATTCTAAGGAGGAGGAGGAGCAGACTGAGGGTCAGTCCGAATCAGGTGACGAGGATCATCCTATCGAGATTGGGCCGGATTCAGAGTCGTCCGATGAGCAGAGGATGAAGAGGATGCAAGTGAGGATGAGGATGATAGTGAGTTTAGGTGGATGCCCTCCAAAGGGCATATGGGCTAGTATGTGGAGCGTAATGATAGTTTGAGAGTGACCCATTTTTGGATAATGCTGATTTAGGGTATCGATCTTTTTGTGTTTTGGAAGTTTATAGTTACTGGTTCGGTGTACTAGTAAATTATTGTGGATATTGTATATATTTGGAAGTGTATTGTACATATATGTTGGCGGTTCGATGATCTAGTTATTTCTAGTAGTCTCAAATTTTATTGTCCGGGTTTTTAATAATGGTTTTCACCGCGAATCAACTTTGATGGGATCGTTGGGTTTGCGAAATATTCCTGAGACGTCACACTAATCCGACTGAGCTAGAGAGATGGCGCATGCTCGATGGGGTTTGGGGCGTGACATCTTAACCACAATAGTCTGCTTCTTTCTAGTTGATGACACTTGTCATTTGCAGTCCCTTTATGCTTCACTAAAATTGAATTATGTTATATTACTATCAGAGACTCTTTTTCATTTTTTCACATGTGCATTGTCTAATGATTGTGTTTGTCAGATGTATATGATGTTTTGCTATTCTCTGCAGACCCCTACTTCTTGCCTATGGCTTATGTTAAGTTGCATGCTTATTCAGGGAGTTTTTGAGTATTTGAATCTGATGTTGTTGTCAGCTTGTCGACCTTTATAATTGCAGAATGTGTCTTGATATACTTGGATCCAGATTCAAGCCCGGCTATTGTTGGTTGGACTTCAAAAACATTTTCAACAGCAGTTTTCTTCTTATATGAGCAGGTTTGCTACCTTTCTTCCCTCATTTTTGCCTTTGTTAGTTTATTGTTGTTTTTAGTGTCTAAGTTTCATCAATTTATTGATTTTGGAAACTTTTTTTTTGTCTTATTAACAGTAAGTATTTTTCATTTTACCATTTTACTGGTGATTTGATTGATTCATCCATATGATGATTTTGGGCTGCAAATGATCAGAAATTGAGAGGTTATCTCCGAGTTCCTTTGCTTTTAGAGGCCAGAAATATCATCGAGTTGTATTGCAATTATATTACCGTGGCTTGGGACTGAACCATAAACAGAGATGGAAAGTATCATTGAGTTGCATTCCATTTGATGTTCTTTTATAAGGAAGTGATGGCCTGAAGCACATGCTTTTAGTATGGTTCTAGAATGACATATGCTTGGTCTTTCTGAAGCTTTTTATTTAATTGATCGGAATTTCATTATCTTGGAACTCTCATAATTTGACTTTTGTTAATGCAAAACACCTCAAACCTTTCAAAATACAATGATTGACATGTGGAATTACACCTCAAACCTTTCAATCTATCTGCGCACAAAAAAAAAAACGACGACCTGACACTGCCCGGCTCGGCCCAGCCCTTGTGGTGTACAATGAACAAGGTCTAGGTTGGGTCTAGGCGAGTCAAGCATGACCCTGTAGGTTTCGGGTCGGGTCGGGTATCAAGAAAGCCCAACCCGACCCGACCCATTGACACCCCTAACAAAAATGGCGAGTGGCGATATTTCAAGTTGAGCCGAGTTCAATCGAGCTGGAAAAAACTCAAGTATATCAAGCCGAGTCGAGTTCGAGCATGTTGAGGCAAATCGAGTATATGATATTTTTATATAAATTTCTTTTGTCTCTCGGATAGATACTTAAAAACATTTTATGATATTATTTTTTATTAAGTAATCGCACTTTCATCTTGTTATAGAAATTTTAGACATAATCAAAATGGAGAGTGGTGGTATTTCATGCTGAGTCAAGTTCACTAAGGATAAACGTATTGGAGTTGAGTTTCGAGCTTTGAGTTTATGAATCCAGTCGAGCTGGTATTGTTTTGGTTCTACTCGACTCAATTGCACCTGAAGTAGTTCAAAAATTTAAGTTGTAGAAAATAAGATAACTATATTATTGATAAAATAATTGCAACTTGTATTGTAGGCTCTATACTATCGCGTCTTGAAAGCGTCAAATAATTGTTTTGCTGACTATGATATTAATTGATCCTTTTTTTAAGTACATGACTAAAAAATGATTCACGAATTGACATGTCATTCTATTGTATAGACAATTTTATTCACATTGATTACAAAGAATGACCTGTCATTGCTGACAATAAAAATATCAATGACTACTCATTGGATATCTACAATTTAAATGTCGAAGAACGCAATCGTTGTAGCACTATTTAGTGTTTCCTTCCAATGTGAGTATCACTACCACTTAAAACACTTTATATTCATTTCAAATTGGTCGTCGATATGTTCTTTTTACTTGCGTTATTTGGTTTTCGGAGATTGTGGGCTAATATGAGTTCTTTTGGGTTAAAATATTTTTAGTTATTTTGACAACTTGGGCTTTTCCAATTCTATGGGTCAAAATTTGTGGCCTTTAAAATCTAGTAGGGTTAAGGCCTCGAAGTTAATGGGTGAAAACTATATATAATTTAAACATGCATAGTGTTGACACCTCAAATTTTGTCGCTATGTTTGTTTTTCTTTTATATAAAAAGGTAATCATGTTTAACCTGGGGTTGACCAAAGATTGATCGGCGGAATACAACATCCAAATCACATTGTGAACCCGAAAAATGGGTTCTATTCGTCATAACTAGCCTTTTGACAGCCAAAAAGCCATCAGAATCCAATAGTCAATTTTTTACCCTTTGGAACGGGTTTACTAGTTTTTAGTATTGCTGGGAAATTTATGATTTCTCATTTTGATTGCACATGCCAAAACTAGGGATAGCAAGCATTTTAATGTAATAAAACCGGGTCAATCGGATGTGAATGAGGAAATAATCGCCGGTCGAATTTCGCTCAAACCTTTCATACTAAAAAAAGGTTCCAGAGCCTAAAATCATATCAAGGTCTCGGAATTGAACGACTTTCGAAAATCATATGTTAGGATAAATGATGATTTTTGAAAATAATAAGTAACCAAAACGACACTCAGTTTCATAGACCCAAGTCTCTGACCTTGATCGGGCTTGAAATCTTAGGTCAATGATTTCGCGATTTCACCTATTAATATAGGGAATGTTCAAAAGCATTCAACATGAGCTTTTTCTGACAATGCAAAAATCGCTTGCATCAAATGTTGGATATGGGAGATATTGGCCCAAAAAGAGCAAGCCTCAATTTGAGGTGCGGGCGCCTCCTCTCGAGGTGGCTGACCTCACCTTCATTACCCTCTTTCTCATTTAATTTAATCTCACTGTTAGTCTTTCCCTTAACCTTTTGATCTCGAAATTCTCTCAAATTAAGTTCGGTTTTTTTGTTTGTGTAAGTACCGAAGCTCTCACGCTTTCAAGGTAAGTCCCTAGTCCCTTCTTTTTAATTTCCAATAGAAATGCATGCTAGTGCAAATTAATGTCTATTTAGAGTCATAGAATTTGACTCTTTCTTTAGAGAAAATTCTAAAAATGGACCCGAAGTAGAGTCATTTTATCAAATAAGAGCATGAAATAACCAAATCGTCTCAAATAAGAGCATGAAGTGGTCAAATCGTATCAAATAAGGACCTTTGACCGGCCGGTGGCTATTCCGTCGACGGAAAAGGGGTATTTTAGTTTAAAAAAAATTATAAGTATATATTTTTATTTTTTTTACTTTCGTTTTTTTTCTTTTCCTTTTTTTCTTTTTCCTTTTTTCTTCTCCCCTTCCCAACTTCATTGTGCTTGGTTGGTGACCTTCGCCGTCCTCAGGTGAGGGCCGCCCTCGCCAGCGTTGGGCGAGAGCCGCCCAGCCGGCGTGAGGCGAGGGTCGCCCTTGCCGACGTTAGGCAAGGGTCGCTGTGATGCCCTAGAACGCCATGTGCGACACGTGTATTTTAATATTACTAATAGTTATTAATAATTTAGCCAACGGAAGTCAAAATCTAAGTAAGTTTTAAACATGAAAATCACACAAGTTTAATCAAAATACTTACGCTTCTTATTAACATCACTTATTAGATTTACAAGTCCAGACATACATCCTATAAATACAAAAAACAAAAGTTTGAGTAGGTCGAGGTTGCCAATCTCCATACTAGATTTTACTCTAAAAGTTTGGTGACGTCATGGATTAATGACTTCATCCTCCATTGCGGAACCACCATCATCTAAGTGGAAGCCCCTCAACGGGCTAACTAACTCGCCGTCAAAGTTAGAGTATCATGCAACAAAAAGATAAGGAACCTATTTTGCCAAATCCACGTCAATCCAAACAATAAAGCCACATTTAGTATATATTGCTTCAGACTCAGGCACACACATTTTCATAGACAGCTTCATAATATACAAGAACTCCAAAACGCAAAGACTGTGGAACATCTATCCTACATGTCTGAAAAATAAAGGAATGAGTCGAGATCCAGTAAATGAAATATCTAGTTTTAAGTTAGGAAAATCAGCTTACTACTTGACTTGGCACAAACAACATACATGTATAACAAACAATATGCATAGAACTTGAATGAATGTTATACCTTTTCCATCTAGATATGCCACAAAATCTAAGCAAGTCAACATTTCATAATACTTTTACTCAGACACAAGCATATGATGTAAAACATTTATGCATAAATGTTCATTACTTCTTCCTCCCGAACACTCCCGGGGCATCCCGACCAATGGGACATCCCAACTCCAAGGCATCCCGATACATCCTCCGGGGCATCCCGACCAACAGGGTATCTCGACTCCCGAGGCATCTCTGTGTACCCTCCGAGGCATCCCAACCAATGGGGCATCATCATTGTTGAATTGTGAGTGACGGAATTTATATTATTTTCATGCAAGCCATAACAACCAAGTATTTATATGCATATACTCACCTTCTTTACATCACATGTCATTTAAAGTAATGAAATGCATCATTCAAACAAATAAGTATGAAGCAATACAAGTTTAGACTCAAAATGCTTGTCTACTCAAGTTCAAAATACATATATCAAGACTTTGAAAATAAAGTGTACTCGGGTTCAAAATATATATGTCCACACTTTGGAAATAAAGTTTGGACATAAAGTCTACTTGGGTTCAAAATACAAATGTCAAGACTTTGGAAATAAAGTCTACTCGGGTTCAAAATACATATGTCCAAACTTTGAAAATAAAGTCTATTTGGTTTCAAAATACATATGTCTAGACTTTGAAAATAAAATCTACGCGAGTTCAAAATACATATGTCCAGACTTTGGAAATAAAGTCTACTCGGGTTTAAAATACATATGTCCAGACTTTAAAAATAAAGTCTACTCGGGTTTAAAATATATATGTCCAGACTTTGCAAATAAATTCTATTTGATTTCAAAATAGACATGTCCAGAATTTAACAGTAAAATCTGTTGGATTTTAAAAGAAGACATGTCCAAACTTTGACAGAAAATTTGTTCATTCTCAAAAAAAAGCTTATCTAGATTCTGTCAGTAGTTCAGGTTAAAAGTAACTAGAATCAGAATTTGAGGCTAAAATCTGTTCAGTTCAAGAGTAAACAGAATTAGAATTTGAGGCTAAATCTACTCAGGTTTGTAAATCAATATGTCCAGATTTAGAGAATAAAATTTTTCTCGGATAAGAAGTCAATAGATTTTACAAAAGAGGCTTAAGTCTGGACCTATAAATATGATTTTTCCAAATTATGATTCATCATTTACACTCACCTAATGTACTCCACTTTAAGTAAAAGGATTTTCTACCCTTTTAAACATACATAAAACCAGCAAGACAATTTCCACCATCACCTCAAAGATGACATTTACATGTTCAGATTTAATTATTGCACTTGCCGATTTTCACCACACTTTAAGGAAACGAATCACGCCCATTTTAACATGTCCGAAACCAGCAAAACAGGTCCAACCATCACCATATCTTCATTATTATCACACATCAAAATAGCATTTTTCAAGCAACAAAGTTAAAAAATATGAACGTCCAAAATCAGCTTGTAGATTTTGGATCGGGTGTTGATGAAGTAAATTCTCTTTAAAGATTGACAGTGAAAATGAGTTACCATCTGGGGGTAAAAATTCCTTTCGATGCTACCCAGATAAAAATGAAACAGAGGAGTAGATTGTGAGATGGATAAGTGCATGCACTTATAGGTGGCACTTCCTCTTTCCATCCATGGCCAGGTGTAAGAAATCAAAGTTTATTAGGGAAGAGTAATGGCCAAGGAAAATGATGGCTTATGGCTAGGGGTCAAGCTAGTACAAGAAGCTTATCCTAAGAAGGCATGTGGCATGTGAACATGTTTAATCCTTCATAGGCCACGTGAGAGTAAGGTGTCTTGAGGGAATTTTGTGAGAATAACATAATATCTTTCCCCCTTTAACGGCAATTAGAAAATAATGATTATCACTAATTAACTAAAGTTTAATCTAATAATATTACCCCTTAATTACTAAGACGACGGTAGTTTAATTAAGACCGCACTACCATTAACGTACACAACAATGTTTAAAATTATAAACACGTTGAGTTCGGAACAATTACGTTCCTAAATCTGCGCCTTATAATTTACGGCCCAACAACGATTTCTTCGCGTTCGCACAAATACTAAGCTAGATACTACTTAGCTTATAATCTAAGTATCATTATCGAACATGGAAAACTTCCAACATCACATACTTATTATTACGAAATTTTCGGATGTCACTGTCACCCTCGTTTGCCTAGCTCAGGTGAGGTTGGCCCTTGCCTGACGCCGATGAGGGCGAGGGTTGCCCTCGCCTGGGCTAGGTAGGGCCGGATCTGGCAAGGGTCGCCCTCGCTCGCCCAGCCCAGGCTAGGCAACCCTCGCTCGACGCCAGGGAGGGCAACCTAGGCGAGGGTGAGGGTTGCCCTCGCTGGCATTGGGCGAGGGTTGCCCTTGCCGGCGCGAGGGTTGCCCAAGCTAGGGCGGCTTACGCCGACCTCGACGATGGCCGGTGGAGGGAAGAGAGGAAAAGAAAAGGAAAAGGAAAAGGAAAAGGAAAAGGAAAAGGAAAAGAAAAATAAAAAAATAGAAAAAGGAAAAAGAAAGAAAAAAAGGAATTCAAAAAAGTAAAAGATGAAAATACCCATTAGCCGGTGAGGTTAGGTCCTTATTTGAAACTGATATGGCAACTTCAAGCCCTTATTTGAGACAAGATTCACTTCAGTCCTTTATTTGAGAAAATGAGAGCACTTCATGCTCTTATTTGAGATAACGTCTACTTCAAGCCTTTGTTTGAGAAAATGACTCCACTTCGGACCCCTTTTTGGAATTTTCCCCTTTCATTATGCTGCCCGTTTTTTTTCTTTTAGTTGAAATTATGCTGCCTATTTAAATAGTCAAAAAATAAGCGTTTAAATAGTAAAAAAAATGCACATTCTTAGCCCACCGTGGTACTGAAAAGGAAAGTCAAAATTCTAGGATATATAGTTATGCTAACCACAATTAAAGTCCTTAGGCCATTTTAATATGGAAGTAATATATGAAGTTATATGATATGTCATTGTATTATCGAATGTCGGTAGAAATTATGCATATAGTAGGCCATCATAATGCCTATTTAAATATGAATTTAGGTCATCATGATGCTAGCTGTAATGGAAATACGATAGAATACATGTTGTTGTTGTTAATATATAAGCTTTACAGTTTTAGGGGCATAAGGTGATGGATATAATGAGGTATTATATTAAAACACCTCTTTGTCCAAAAGCCAACCCAAAGGTCATAAATCAAAGGGCTTGTATTTGAGTGTATGTTAGATGCATGTGATTATTCATTTCATGATTTTAATTCTAAAAATCATCCAAATATCAAATTATGAAATTGATTTGACCAGGTATTAAGGAAAAGGGCACATTCTACATAAACATCACCATGTCTGAGTAAACACACAAGTCGAGTAAATAACCCCTCATCATATAGTCTATACGTCACATTGTTGTCATGTCTTCATTCTGATTTGTCATGTGATAATAACTTCCCAACAATGAGCCATTTTTTTCAAATGCGCTTGGTACGTCTTCAGAGATTGTACTTATGGATGGGCTCCTCATTGTTATCATCCAAACTGTCTGAACTATCGTTGTCCTTCTATCTTCTGTATTCTCTAAGGAGTCTTTCTACTTCTACGATCTTTAAAGCCACATCTTCACGAAATCCTAAAGATTTTTGTCTTTTTTGTGGAGACTCATAGGAAGTAGCTGGAGCATCTGCAGAACTTGAGGTAACATCAACGGAACATGATGGAATGCCTGGCTGGGGAAAGTTCCCTAATTACAGTGATGGATTATTTTTGTCAGGATCTAGACTAAGTAGAAGTTGTAACTCACCGTAATCATATGGGTCTTGTGATAATGGTCCTCCCCATGGATCCTATGATTGAGGGGATGGGATCAGGACGAGGCCTCTTGAGATGAGGATAAGGCAGCATCATCTATATCAGCTTGCATATCTATGCTATAATATTGTCTCAATGCTATATCAATCACCATTTGATACCTATGATTAGCTGGATGATCCCAAGATGTGTTGCTAGAACTTGTTGCCCATATCCTGGTGGTATCATTGGGTTGTATTGGCATAGAAGTCTCTGAAGCTCGCTATATTCCTGAGAAAGTGACGAGATTTTGCATGGAAGAGTTTTGAAGAACTTCTTTGGAATTGGCTGAGGCTTGTATGTAGTTAGTCCTACATCAGCTGGAGTTTTGCTCATGTCTCCATTTGGACGAATAAAAAACCATGGCCTATGAAACATGACTGTTATATGCAACTCTGGATTCGGTCGACAGGCTCTAAGTTGTTTCTGAAACATATATTTCCACGCTCGTAATGGTTTAAACTAATTAAGCATGTCACCTAAATGCTTAAACTTCTTTTCTCCCGAGAGCATTCTGGCAATAATGAAAATATTTTTAGTTGTTGGAAACTCAATGGCTATAGTATAAAAATTGAACAAATACCAATAAAATCACTTGAATTCTTTTGGGAACTCATCTTCAAGATTGAGGGACATAAGATGGATAAAATGATATTCTAGATAAAGTCCACTGAGTCTGAGACTTAATCCTCTATACCCTTCTAACATGATTAAAGGGATGATATCTCTCTACAATATCTTTCTATTTATAATGTAGAACGTATCAATGAAATTTGGGTGCTTAATGTATTCAATTCTCTGTTTATCTTATATTTGAGCCATGCAAAGGCACATTGATTTTGTTAAAAACAAAAAATCAATACAACCATGTCGTCTCCCTCTTCAAACCCAAAATTCCCATTTCCTGCAAATGTTAATGTCGCAAACTTTGTTGCATTGAAGCTAAATGAAAACAACTTTTTTCTTTGGAAGACAGATTTTGTCTTTGGTTGAAAGTAGGGAACTACTTGGCCGTAGACTTGGACATAAGAAGATGGAATTGAAGTTAATAATCTAGAATATATATCATGGATGCGTAGTGACCGCCTCGTAAAATTTTGGATCGTGGGTACACTCTCAGAAGAGGTTCACGTACATGCCATTAAACTTCAAACAATAGCAGAAGTATGGAAAGCTCTCATTGATCATTTCATGCAAAGCTCAGTGACTCATGAACTTGACCTCCTTGGACAACTTCAACGCATCAGGAAAGAAAATAAGCCTTTACTTGTTAATCTTCATGAGTTGAAATCTATTTGTGATCAATTGCATTCCATTGGTAAACATGTGTCGATTGCTAATGAAGTCTTCAGATTACTTGAAGGACTTGATGATAGTTAGGAGTTGTTCAAAATGAATATGTTTAGGCCTCCTTCTACCTCATGCCAAAGTGGTTGCACAACATCAGAGTTGAGTTACGAAACAAGCAAACTTCAAGCATGCTCTTAGATACTTCAATACCATTTATCTCGCAGTGAAACAATGGGGGAAAAAAAAATAACCCCGGAGGTAAAGGCAGAGGGACCATATTTAATTCTAGGGGTCATGGCTTTTCTCAGACAAACCAGAATGGTTGGCACCTTTTAGAAAACTACAATACTAGTTAGCAAACCAAAGCCACTGGTGCACACCAAATTCAAACTCAGGAGTACCATCTGTCATATGTTAGATCTGTAAGAAGAAGGGGCACGATGTATCGAATTGCCGGTATTGTTCAACAACAGTTATCGAAGTAATAATATACCCTACGACCTAGTTGCTCTTCATATTTGAAACTCACAAGATGAAGAATGGCATTTAGACGCTGCTACAAATGCTCATATGATAGATAATCCAAGTAATCTTGTGAACATAGTTCCTTACCATGGCCACAATAGTGTGATAGTTGGGAATGGTAATCACTGCAAATTACTCTTTTTGGGATTGATGACTTTGGCAATGAGATTAGTTACTTTTTCAATTAATAATGTTTTGGCAGTTCCACAAATGAAGAAAAATCTATTATATGTTTCTCAAATGACAAGAGATGATCCTTGCTCTTTTGAGTTTCATGCCTTTGTTTTTACTATCAAGGACTCTAGGACACACTAGTGTTTCTGACGGGAACTAATCATCATGGGCTATGTACTAGTAAGGAGCTGCATTACATAGCCTATGTTTCCCATAGAAACAAGGTTGTGGATGAACTTTTGTGGCAGCTCGGAACAATCGTGTATTCCAGCTTTTGCAGTGTGATAATTTTATTTAGTAAGTAAATTCATTGACACTTTTTATACAGGTTGTCAAATCAGCAAAAGTTCAAAATTGCTATTTTCTTTATCTGATTCTTGATGTTCCCATACATTGGAGAAAATACATTGTGATATTTGGGATTCGAGTGCAATTCTTGATACTGTTGGTTGTATCCATTGAAGCAAAAGTCAGATTTCTTTAAGACTTCTATTTTTCAAAGATGAGTTGAAAATCAGCTTGAATAGGAAAATTAAAAATTTTCAATTTGACTAAAGAGGAGAATTCAAAAGTAATAATTTTGTCGCACATCTTCATGAAATATGTATACAACAACTCTTTTTTTTTTTTAATAACTTAAGAACCCCCCGCACGGCCGACAGCCGGAGGAGTAAACCTGGGGTGACGCTAGCGTAGGACCCACCACCACGGCGTTACACTTAAGAATCCCTAACAACAACGCTGGGATTCGAACTCCGACCCTTCGTGGGGGGGATGAGAGCCCGAGCCAACGCAGCCGCTGCAGGCGGTGGTACAACAACTCTCTTTTCCAAGTACATGAGAGCAAAATTCTATTGCTTAGAGGAAACAATGACACATTATTGAACTCAGGCTTGCTACATTATTTGAGGCCTCTATACCACTTAACTATTGGGTGGAACATTTTACAACAATGAATTATTTGATAAATCTACTTCCTTCCACTGCTCTAGGCAACCAAGCACATACTTGATCTTAGGGCCCTAATTATTCATTGCTATGGGTGTTTGGATCTCATCATTATCCATATTTACACAACCACATGATGAACAAATTTGACAATCAACAAAACATGGGAACTTGTTTTCCGTCATCCCTCAATGAATGTGGTTGGAAGTAAATGGGTGTACAAAGCAAAACTACATGCAAATGGATCAATTGACCAACTGAAAGCCTGACTTGTTGCAAAAGACTTCCATCAAGAGGAGGGCATTGATTTCTTAAAAACTTTTAGCCCAATAGTCAAACAAATCACCATTCACATTGTTATATCCATTACTATAGTTCAAAGCTGGGAAATTTTCCAATTAGATGTCAAGAACGCCTTCCTACATGGCGATTTTGATGTTCTCGTCTATATGGAACAACCACTTAGCTTATATTGTTCATCTTGTCCTGATCATGTTTGCTTACTTTGGCATGCACTATATGGGCTCAAACAAATTCCTAGAGCATGGTTTCACAAGTTCGGTGACTTTCTTTTGAGTATGGATTCTTCTGTAGCAGTGTTGATTAATCATTATTTGTTTATCGTCATCGTGGTCATGTAATCATTCTATTGCTTCGTGTGGATGAATATAGTCCTCACTGGTGATTCCCCACAATTATTGAACCATATTGTGCATGCACTTGGTCAAGTGTTTTCCATGAAAGACCTTGGCGCTCTTCATTATTACTTGGGTATTGAAGTAAATCACTCCGTCGATGAACTCATTCTCTCACAATGAGAATATGTCTCAGATCTTTTGAGTCGAGCATCCATTGTGGAATGCAAGCCAAATGATACTCCCCTCCCATAGCTATCAAGTAGCCTCCAATCAAACAAGGTGATAAGCCATATGCTGACCTGTCTCATTTTTTAAGCATTATAGACGCTCTTCAATACCTTGCTCTCAGTCATCTAGGTTTCTTGCTTATGGTCAATATAGTTAGCCAACAAATACAAGCCCCAAATGTTGCTCACTATCATACGGTAAAATGTATTCGCCAAAATGTTTGTGGTACTTTACACCTTGACTTTCGCATTTTGTCTCATAGTTCTCTCCATTTATTTGGCTTTGCCGATATTGATTGGGCTAGGTACAAATTCAACCAACGTTCTACAACTGGTTATTGTGTTTTTCTCAGCTCAAATTATGTTTCAAGGTGTGCCAAGAAACAACTCACCGTGGCTCGCTCCACAGCTAAAGCTGAATACCAAGCTCTGCCTCAACAGCCACTGAACTCACTTGGATTTTCATACATACTGTGTGACATTGGGATATACCAACCTTAGCCTTTGTTACTTTTCTCAGACAACATGTTAGCATTATACCTCACAACTAATACAATTTTTTCATGCTTGGACAAAACACATTGAGATCGATTATCAGTTTGTTAGGGAGAAGGTTGCTCTTGATTCTACTGTGACTCACTATGTTACGTCTTCCTCACATTTTGCTAATATTTTCCTCAAACCATTGAATCGAGATAGTTTTGTCAATTTTCAAACCAAATTCGATCTCTAGTCCTACCCATTGACCAGTTTGAAGAGGAGTATATAATTAACAAATTAAATAGCAAAATGTTATCATGGTTATAGTGCATAATCTTCTATAGATCAGTATGAAGATAGCACATCAAACATAGCATCCACAAGCCGATTATTCATAAATTTTTCCATTATTTTTTTACTCAATTTCCATGTAGATAAAATTGTTATCTTTATGTTTACCTTCTACGATGATTATGGGGACGATATTTCTCTATGATAGCTCTCTATTTATATTGTATAAAAGTATCGATGAAATTTGTATGCTTCATCAATTCAGTTCTCTTATCTTTAGCTTCTTCCGATTTTGCTTCTTTTAATGCGATTCACACGCTCAAAAGACATAACCTTCTACTTCTATGGAAATCATGGACAACTCGCCATGCGATTTTTCCATAAGGAGGTTTTTCCAAGTCCTTGTTCAACCACAAAGGGAAAACTAATACCGCTAAGGTTCGCGAGTACCTCCTTCGTGGTGGCCTGGTGTCACTTTCCAGGCCGGCGTCAATTTCCCTGATGATCTGGCAGGATGACTCGGACAATCACAAGGCAGGGTGGGCTATCCACGCCTAAAATGTAATAGCCTTCTACTTGTGTTCCTCACGTGCGACACGCTCGCCCTCTCCTCATCAATCTTCCTCATAATAAACCCACCTAGGGGCTTCCTTTTCTTCCTTGAGACGGTCGTTTAGCTGGTCTCGACGTTGATTACTTATGGGGCATCGATGTGATCACGCCGATGGAGATGATGCCATGGTTGCAGTTCCAGTACGCGTTGTCTATTGCACCGATTCCGATTGTCGTGAGGGTTGTCGTTGATTGTCTAGGAGGTTGAGGACTTTCACCATCTGTTGCTACATCCACTATTGCATGGTCGCGCCTTTAATGTGGGCTTGTTCGAAAGTCAAGCCTATAAGAACTAGATCACTCATCTTTTTCTGAGCGGGAGTATGAAATGGCGAACGGAAGAACTCATTCAACTGGTTCAACCTTAAAGCTCTAATACCAACTTGATGCGTGGGACCTTGTGACAATGTTGAACGTGTTTGACGGAAGGAAAGTGTTTGACTTGTTTGCCAAAAAAATAACTTTGGAATAAAAGAGCTCACCACCAAGGCATAAAGGAATATTCCACCTGTTAAGAACAAAACACTTTAAGGTTCACTACCAACGAATTGTATAAAGAACCGAATGAATTCACTTACTTGAGTGAAATTCGCATACATTATCAACTCCAAATTCTGCGTGCATACGATTGAGAATGCAGGTCTTATTTATAAAGGGTCTTAAACACTAAACTAGGAAACATTAACTTAGGAAATATCAAACTAGGAAAAACATCAAATTAGGAAACAAACTTGAACTGGAAACCTACCTAAATTAGGAAATAACCCTCCAGCCTTTGATTCAGCTAAAAGAGCCTCTATTCAACTTATAAAAACTCCTTCTTGAATGCTTTCTTCTCATTGGACCCATTGGATCATGTGGTGGCCGAAATCTCCGTTTACTTGCACGAATATCGAATGACCTTTAACGGAATTTGGTGCTTCAGCATCAATTCTCAATAAATAAAACCCTCAAGTTAGGTATCCAAAATAGGACGTTTTCCGCCATACAAAAAGTCATGTTAAGCGTAGTGAACTCCATAAATGAGTTCCTGCTCTCGGGCTATGCAATTGACAAAGATCTGATCGTAGTGAACGCCATAAATGAGGCGGGTTTAACGCCTCTAGACATCCTATTGCTCATTAACAATGAAACGCGTGATGCGGAAATTGCCGAAATCCTCAACACGATCTGGAGCCATGAGATCAAGGGGATTGCCTTCTATAGCAACGGTGCGTGACTGAAGCCCCAAACCCCAAACCGATCAATCAAACGGAAATCGCCACCCATCACGCGGAACGTGGACTGACCATTTCACATGTTTCTAGAAGCTCGATTATGAGAGATCCCAATGGTTCGAGGACTCCAAGCACGACAAAGGAATGGACTCCCCGGGTGATGTACGGAACTCCTTGCTCGTTGTTGCCGCTCTCATCGCAAGTGCTACCTATCAAGCCGCGCTTCAGCCGCCAAGCGGACTTTGGCAGGATGATTCAGGGCCATTGACTAACAGCACCAATGCCACGAAATATGGGACTGCATCACACAAAGCCGGCCAGGCGGTTTTGGGAACAAATAACCAGGTCGCGTACATCCTCTTCCTGATCTTCAACACAGCCGTATTCTTTGCCACCGTCCACATGATTTACTTCCTCACGTTGGGATTTCGGATGCAAAGGGAGCTTTCGCCCTGATATGGACGTACAACGTTGTGATGCAAACCCTCACGCTCGACACTTTTGTTGGCAACTTCTTCCTAGATAGTTATGCCTGCCATGACCTGGTTCATCACTATGTGGACGATAAAATGTAGGGAAAATGACATAAATGGTCCTTCAACTTTGACCAAATGTATAATGTGATTTCTAAACTTTTAAATTGTTGTTGTCTCTTGATTTTAACTCAACGTGTAATATCATCCATGAACTTTTAATTTGTTTAATATGATCCTTAAACTTTTGATACATGTTCAAACTTGCCCATGTGCTATATGAAAATATTCAATACTGTTTCTGAACTTCAATTAATGGGAAGATAATTTTGGAAAGTTTCATATAATTTGGGACTAGTTTGAACATTTACCAAAAGTTTAGGGATCACATTGAATAAATTAAAAGTTCTCATACCACTTGTTGGAACGCATAGTAGAAGCCCAACACCTTCACTTGGGGAGATCATTAAGAGGAAGTCCAAGTTCAAGTCCGTCAATATATCTAATTCAATCGACTTTCACTGAAAAACTTAAGCCAATGAGTTATGAGCTAATTGGGAAACTACTCCATATCACATCAGTTCTCTTTTGTCGGACCTCTCTATCATAACTTGCACGTGCATCCTAACACAATTTAGTGTCTAAGATAAAAACTCAGGATGCAAAGTGGTAATTTATAATGGAAAGTGGTAGGGAATTAAAAAGTTGAGGCAACTTTTAGTATTTTTCCAAGAACAATTCTATCCTTGAATCGATTCTATATGAGGTTGTGCATTGTTTTACATTATCAAATGCCATATCCACATTATAGGAGAAAATTCCAAATGAGGGCCTAAAGTACTCTCATTTTATTAAATCAGGGCTTGAAGTGGATTTTGTTTTAAAAAAGGGCATGAAGTGGCCATGGCAATTTCAACTAAGGACCTGAAGTGGCAACGGCAGTTTCAAATAAGGGCTCGACCTCATCGGTAGGCCAAATATACTGGCCGATCAAGGGCATTTTTGTCCAAAGTTAATTTCAACCTAAATTTTAGTTAAATTAGATTAAAAATTAAAAAGTTAAATTTCTTTTTTAAAAAGAAAAGAAGAAAAAAATACAGGCAAAGGGCCTAAGAATTTTGCTATTTTTTGTGTTTTATTTTAATTTTTAGCCTTTTTTTTCTTTTTTTTTGGTCGAAATTTTTTTTCTTTTTTGAGTTTGTCTTTTTTATGGAAATTTTTTGAATTTTTTAATCTAATTTAATTAAAATTTTGTGTAAAACTTAGGATTTAGATTAAAATGATGTTGTTTTAGTGCTTTAGTTAACCTTAACGCCACGTAAGACACCACGTTGGAGAGATAAAATATTAAAAAAAATCACGTTAGCATTTTTCGTTAATCAAATTGGATGGAGTTGACAAAATAAATCAAGGGCTTGCAAGCCCTCACTAGTTGCTAGCGAGGGTCGCCTCGCCTAGGTCCTTGCTAGCAGTAGGCGAGGTGATCTTCGCCCAAATCTAGCGAAGGTCGACCTTATCCGTGGCCGGTGGCCGACGAGGGTTGCCCAAGCGAGGCTGGCCCTCACCCATGGCTTTTGAACGCAGCTTCGCTTGGCTCTCTTTGGGTATCACTAGTGGCTGGCCATCGCTTGAGATCAGCCACCGGAGAAAAGGAAAGAAAAAAACATAAAAAGAAAAAAAAAGAAAGAAAAAGGAAAAAAGAAAAAAGTAAAAAAGGAAAGAACGAAAAAATGCATTTGACCAACCGATGATGTCAAGCCCTTCTTTAGGACTAACCTTGCCTCTTCATGCTCCTATTTGAAACAAGATCCACTTCTGACCTTTGTTTGAGAAGATGATGGCATTTTATATTCTTATTTGAGAAGATGAGGAAACATCATATCCTTATTTGAAATTATCCCACATTATAGTCACAAACTTTGTCAGTGTCACCAGAAGTTTGAGCTTGTTCAGTACTTGCCACCATTGAGGACTAAATTGCCAAAAAAGGAGTAGGTTTAAGAAAACCATCGCTTCTCTTCTCAAAATGGAACGAACCTCTCTCTCTCTCTCTCTCTCATCACTTACTTTCTTAAAAGTAAAATAAATTATTGTTGACTTGAAAGAGAGTATAAATTAGGATATTTGATCTTTTAATTTTTTCAAAAGCGAGATTGAATTGGGGGATTCCATGGTGAGGTTTTAGAGGAAGAAGCTTGTAACGCGAATTGGCACATGCAAACAATATTATCCGAGTGTCTATTTCGCGGAACATTGATAATTAATAATTTGAAAAATATTTTCTTAAAATTGATCATTTATATCATTTAAAAATAAATAACGAAACATATTTTTTTTTATCATGAATGAAATTTTTTAGGTGCAGAACATTATTGATACGAAAATTATTGTGCGTTGGCTATTTTAGGAAAATATCGAATTATGAATTTTTCGTGAAATGAATGCACCTCGTGTACTTTTAGTTTGTATCAGCAGATGGCCAATCAAGTCCTCTTATATAAAAATCGACCAAATGTTATGCGTGACACACTTGCCACGTGGCACTATCTTTCGTGAAATTTGACTGATAAAGTTAGCTAATCGAACTTTGATTGAATATTTGCTAATATATTTCATGACTTGATTGCACAAGTGAAGGGTCTATTGCACTCTTCGGAGACAATTGTCTGCAAAAAATCCACAATCTGTTTTGTCGCTTGTGCGGTCCCGAAACGCATGGATGATCTCTTTCCCAGCTCTCCATGTCCTGTTATACTTGTCGTTTTTTCATAGGAATGAATGCCTGCCAAAAAATTCTCGTGGAAAATAAAATGGGGTCGCGTAAGCTCTTACCTCAGATCTTAAGCTCATAAGCTCATAGATCAGCTTATCAAGCTCCGATTGATTTCTGGTATTTGCCATTGTATTTCCTCATATCGAATCACGATAACCCCACTAGGCGCGCCATAAACATATTTTCTCGAGAATTGACCCGATCGGCGAAGTGCCTTTCACCATAGGTTGATCTTTGATTTTTATTGAATCGGGTTCAGTGGCAATTCAGATCAGAAGCAAATTACGTACTAAGAACAATTAAATCTAGAGAAAAGTAAATGCAAGTACAAGAAACTGATAAATCTATAAAATGTAAAAATACATAAGCGTGTTTGTTGATGATCGTGGGTCATTTTAAAACAATTCGACGAGGCTTTATATAGCCTGTTACAAAGTGTAACGGCTTACATACGGTTAATATTCGAATTAATGGTTACAACCATATATCCACGACTTACCCCATGATTTGCACGTTGGCCTTATTTACAAGCGGTTAGAATTCTTTAGTTACCATTGGACATAACTGTCAATTGGCATCTTCACCTTGTCTCCAGTCGCCATACTCGACACTTACCTGCATCTGTCAAGTATCAGTTGGCGACCAATCACTATCGTAGATCGACAGCTGTAGCATGGTTGTCGATAAATATGGCCATCAACCAGCATCTCTGCTGTCGACGACTCATCAATCACAGCACCAACTCATATCGGAGTCGTGTGGATTAAAAAGACTCGCGTGTCAACAACAAGGTATCGTGTCATAAGGTGGGACCCCAATTGCGATTTCCTAAATTGGAAGATTTGGCTGGCTATAGCCGCCGAAGACAATGTCCTCCAGCGTTCAGACTTTCTTCCTCTAAGCTATGGTAAAGGCAGGGTGGTGCCGTGCGAATCTATTTTTGTCGAATGCGTTAAATACAATTATGTATTGTGGTGAAAAGGAAATATGAGAACCATTTGGCCAAGGGACACACGTGTCTTGCCAGAGAAGGCAGTCTCCTAGCCACGTGGTCATGGGTTTATGAAATTTATTGCACGTCAATGATAATATCGTGATATTTTATCGTGTGGCAGATACTTCGTCCGATTAAATGTGATCGAGATTGGTCCGATTGTCATTTTCTTATTGTGAAATCCAATTCAGTTTAAATATCATCAACTGTGCTAGTATTCTAACCATTATTTTGACACCCAAAGAAGTATCGCAAAACACTCTTCTCAGACCCAACAGATGGATCCTAGGTTGGTTGAAGCATCCCACACAGGGAATGTCGATCAATTGTACTCCTTGGTCAGAGAAAACGTCCTCATCCTCAACGCAGCATCTCTCGTTGACGGAGACAACCCTCTACATATTGCCTCGATGGCCGGCCAGGTGAATTTCGTCAGAGAAGTCCTCAAGCTGAAGACGGAGTTTGCCGACGAGCTGAACCAGGACGGTTTCAGCCCTCTGCACATCGCCGCGGCGAGGGGGGATGTGGATATGGTTCGGGAGCTTTTGAAAGTGGGCAATCGCCTGTGCCTCGTGAAGGGGAGAGAGGAAAGGATTCCTCTGCACTATTCAATCATCAAGGGGAGGAGCGAAGTCTTGAAGGAACTGATGTCGGCCTGTCCAGATTCCGTCGAGGAAGTGACGGCTCGGAGGGAGAGCGCACTCCACCTCGCTGTGAAGAACAGCCGGTTTGAGGCATTGAAGTTGCTGGTACAGCAGCTGAAGCAGTCGAACAAAGAGCATGTCATGAATTGGCGGGACGGCCAAGGGAACCAGATCTTGCACCTCGCGGTGGCTAGAAAGCAATACGAGGCAAGTGCCCAGTTCTTTTGACCCGTTTCATTTCGTCGTATTGGTTCCTCTTCTCTGTTCTCCACAGGTGAAGAAAATAGAATTATTAGGCTCCATTTATTCGGCGAAAAATAGAAAATTCGGAAAATATATTTCTAAAAATGATTATTTATATCACTTGAAATAATTAATCAATTAAAAGTATTTGCATTATCGATAATAATTAATGTATGAGCATTTTTGTGGATAATGAAAAAAATTTCGTTCGTGCATTTTTATGAGCAATAGAAGTGTCTATTTTTTGGAAAATATTTTTCAAATCATTTATTTTTAGCAAAACATACAGAGCCTTTGTGTTAGAATATTTAGGCATTAAATTACGCATTTATCTAATAGCTTAAGTTTTATAACAATTGACAATATTCCCATAAAATCTCGCAATTAAAAATATTTGTAAAGAGGACCGATAATAGTTCTAGTTAGTGTGAAAATGCATGTTTAGGGATCGAATGCATGTTTCCGCTAACAATTAGAGAGAAATTGCACAACGAGAATGTTGGATGACAAATAAAATATGTTATTGCATCGAATAGGTAGTGGAGTTCCTGCTCTCAGGCTATGCAATTGACAAAGAACTGGTCGAAGTGAACGCCAGAAATGAGGCGGGTTTAACGCCTCTAGACATCCTATTGCTCGTTAACAGTGAAGCGGGTGATGCGGAAATTGCCGAAATCCTCACACGATCTGGAGCCACGAGATCAAGGGGATTGCCTTCTAGTTCCATGGAAACGATGGCGACCGAAGACCCTGAACCCCAAACCGATCAATCAAATGGACGTCGCCACCAATCGCCCGGAACGTGGACCGACTGTTGTGCACGTTTCTTGAAGCTCAAATTTGAGACGCCCCAATGGCACAAGGACTTCGAGTACAGGAAAGGAAGGGACTCCCCGGGTGATGTACGGAACATCTTGCTCGTTGTCGCTGCTCTCATCACGACTGCTACCTATCAAGCCGTGCTTCAGCCGCCGGGCGGAGTTTGGCAGGACGATTCAGGGCCCTCGACTGACAGCACTGTTGCCACGAACAACAGCACCGAATCGTACACAGCCGGCCGGGCAGTTTTGGGAACGAAGAACCCAGTAGCGTACATCCTCTTCCTCATCTTCAACACGGCTGGATTCTTTGCCTCCCTCCAGATGATCGAAATCCTCACATTGGGATTCCCCATGAAGAGGGAGCTGCGAATCGCGCTGATCGCCCTGGTGACGACGTACGACATTGCAATGGGCGCCGTCACGCCCAACACCTTCCTCGGCTACTTCTTTGCCGGTCTCTCGATTATTTTGCCGCTCATAATCGCGCTCGTAAGTCTGTGGGTGAGAAAATAAACTAGTCCGTACAAAGGACATGATTTAATTAAGACTGAGAAACGTCGAATGCGTTCCTACCTCAGTCTGTTGCAACCTACGAACTTGAGAGGGAACGAATTATTGTGAATGAAGCCACCACTGTTGAATGTGCCGAACTTTTTAGTCAATGTAAAGTTTTCTTTTTATCCATGAAAGCATGATGGGTTTCCCAGCATAATTTCCTACACTCTGTATTTGAGTTCCGCCATTCATCTTAGATCTAGAACACCTGCAAAGATATTAGGTCTGATTAAAATTGGCGCACGAATTTAACCATGGATCAGATATACAAAATCAGTTAGAACAGACAATGAATATCGCTATACAAAGATTTTGTACCATCACATGTACATTCGTGCCAGTAGTTTCTGAAATTGTCGGCAAGCATAAAAGTAAACTATCGGTAAAAAAAAAAAATAGTCACCTGATTCTTCGGTAGTACCTTACCGACTATTTTACGAACTTACCCACACTATTTGACAACCAGCAAATTAGCGAGTTTTCTTATCTTTTTCCAACTTTCATTCTTTTCTCACCAACACCTTAACTTTACAAACGTTTCTTTGAGTTTCTCAATCTTTATTTGAGTTACTTACCAACCTTTCTTTGGTCGTATAATTTACAACTTTTGTTATTATTTACCAACTTTAATTTATCTTTCTTTTAAATGACTTAATTTATCGACTCTTATTTGAATTTATCAATTTTTATTTGGTTGACTTATTAGTTTTTCTCTCATTAGGTTGTCATTTAGTTTCAATTTATTTACCAACTCTCATTAGAGTTGTTTACTATTGAGGCCAACTAAACAACCTAGAGGGGGATAAATCGGTTGTTTTGACATTTTTGAAAAACTTTGCGGAAATCAACAACCAACACTTGGGAATCAGGAGAAGCTAATAATATCAAGATCAGGTGATGCCATCAAGGCAGTAAAGATGATAATGACAAATAAGAAGATAGCACATAACAAATTATAATGGTTCGACTTTATGCCAAAGCTTATGTCTACTCTTCAAACTAACAGCCGCAACCCTAGTTGCAATGCATTAGTAATCACCAAGATAAGTTACAATCAGCAAGCATCGATCTTATTAAACAATGGATTACACTATCATGACTCGAGTACTACTTTTTCACTTGTACACTTATTCTTTTCATGATTACAAATCACCAAGAATACTACGGTGGAGATATTAGATAAACGGAAGTCAATTTTGATCAGTAGAAGAATTTGGCAATGAACACTATCACCTTTTTCTGTTTCCGTTCAATCCGTTGAGCTTCAATGATTCTCTCTTGTATAAGCATTTTCAATTTTCTCGTTGGAGATGGTCTTAAGGAGTAAAGAGCCGTTAGGAGTTATTAAGAGCGGTTGCTCTGAGATCAGATTGCCCATACAATTTTTTACTCAAACATCATCAAGGTTTCTCAACACAGAGTCTGTTGATCCTGTCACATTGTCGAATATTCTGGCAGTCTAACACAAAAGTTGTTTCCAATTTTTGATGATTTTCAGTTCCTCTGCTGTGCTTTCTCAGCTACCAACGGTTATATTCTTTGTTTCTAACTATTATCTTCATATGAACGTATCAACAACACCACCAAAGACTTGATATTTGCACGACTAGTACTCATAATCAGCATGTGCACATTTTTACGAGTCAGTTGATGTTGTTTACAGATGAACCATACAAAATGACTTGTGATTTCGATTTCCAATGAAATTGTTGAGCAAACTAGCCACCAAAGACTTCATAATGATGATAATCAACCATGGTTCTTCCAAATTCTTATGATCACTACGTCATGTCTGATTTGTCCATGTCCTGTCAAGATCTTCATCTATTCAGTTAGTCTTTGCTAAGTTCTTCAGCTATCATGGATATCATAAAAATCACCATGAACATCTGCACTTATCATGGTAGAAATTACCAGTAATAGTTTTAGAATCGTCAAAATTCATAGGGATATTTCTCCAACACTTACAAATGCTTATTTGTTAGTTTTTAAAAAATTTACCAATTTTTCAATTCACTTACCATTTTTTATTTCCCTCACTACCAACCTGTGAAATTTATTAATTATTTATATAGGTTACCAACCTTAATAAAAAGGATTACAAACTTTTTTCTAATTAAATTTCCGACGAGTTTTGCATAACCAATTCTTATTTGACTTAGTTAGCGACAATTAGCTGGTTTTTCCTTTTTAAATTACCAAGCTCTTTTATCTCTGATAAAAAAAAACTTGTTCTATCTTTCTTGCCAACCCTTAAATTAACTATCTATTGTATGAAATTATTTTTTTTGAGTGATTTACCAACTTTACCTAATTAAATTACCTGCTAGTTTCTAGTTACCAGCTTCATTTGAGTTGTTCAACGTTTATCTGTTGTTTTAAAATTTACAAACTCTTTAAATTGAGTTATCACTTTAATTAGTCTTGATTATTGACACTTTCAAAATAACCAACCTTAATAGAAGTGATTACCAACTTTTCTCTAATTAAGATACCAACTAGTTATGAGTTGTCAACTCTTATTTGAGTTAGTTATCAACATTTATATAGTTTTCTTAAATTACCAACTTTTCTTATCTTTGCCAATTTTTTTATTATCTTTTACCAACTTTTACATTTTATATCAACGGTTTAACTTTACCAATTATTTTACAAACCTTTTATGTGGGATACTACTTTTTCTTCAATTAACTTACCAATTGTATTTGACTTTGCTTACCAATGTTTATGTGGTTTTCTGCTAAATTTACCAACTGTTCAAATAGAGCTATTACTTTTATTTCCTTTTCTTACCAACCATTTTCTATGGTTAAATTACAAACTAGATTTGAATTACTAATTCCTATTTGAATTAGAACCAATGTTTATTTGGTTTCTTTTTTAATCATTGTTGGGGCTAACCAAGCAACATAGAGGGGGGTGAATAGGTTGTTTCAAGATCTTTTATACTTCTGCCGAAAACGACAGGTACTAAGAAAGATTTGGTTCAAATGATGCTTCAGAAATTGTGAGCTAATTGTGTGCTAAGGTGATTGAAACAGATTAAAATACTAGCACACAGATATATAGTAGTTCGACTTTATCTACAAGCCTACGTCCACTCTCTCTACTAATAGCCGCAAGTTGGGCCGGAATACACTAGTTAATCGAATGGCATCAGCAAATCTCCCTCAAACATGTATAAGTGGTACTTGTGTTTTACACTTGATGAAAGGCGCTCTATTTCTAACAGTAAGCATGACAACATTTTGCTCCAAGCTCTCTTCCTCATTCCTTTCATCTCTCATTTCACGATCAATGTTCCTTAAAGCATTGGATCGGACGGCTAAGGATAAGGATAGATTCAAGCTACTTCCTACTCTTTTTTATGTGCACCGATCTTTGCAGATGAACCACTGATACTGCATAGACTATTCTTGAAACCATCAAATTGGCTAAAACAATGCTCTCTGCTTTTCTTTGCAGGAGCGACTAATATGCTCCTTTTCAATCTAATAAACTGAAGAAGCAAATCAGGCTTGCTCAAAGCCTTTCGAGGGTCATCTTATTCTCTTCTTACTACTGCGCATGTAGAGTCGCATCCTAACCAGGAAACCATGTCCTCTCACTGGTGTCTGCAGGAGATTTTATAGACTAGAGAAAGATACTCTTCTGCATAGAACATAACAATACAATCCATGTTGCATGGCCAATCGAGATAGCGTTTGCTGAAAAGAAAAAAATTTGTAAGTGGAAACAATTCTATCTAATAAGATAGACAGAGCGACGGACCATGGTGATGGGGACTGAGGTAATCGCACTTGGATTCTTGTAAACTGTGATTACTTATAGACGGTTCTGAATATGAATTTACAGACCTGACAGATTTAGCTTGGATGAGAAAATCTGCTACTTCTTGCACAGTGAGGACTTTAATACATACACTTCGGGGGTCATATGGCTGACATAAACCGATATAAGCAGTTATCGAACGCTTATTCTGGCCTCTTCACCACAAGTATTGGGCACTTCACATTATTCAAGCAGTGATCGCCCGGAGTCCCCAAGAAAACCCTGCAACGATCAACTAACTTCATCATACAGAAGCCTATTGCTAGTGCGCCCAGGCCTCAAGACAGTTACATCCACTTGACTGGACCGCTTGAGATACATAGCCAGTTGCTACTGTCTAGGTCTTAATTACTACATACTTCCATGAAAAGACAAGATTGATGAGTACTAAACCTTGTGGCACCAACGGGACTTGCCGCAACCAAGGGTTACCGAAATCACTCGTTAGCCCGCGATTTGGACCACCGGATGTAGTGTCCTCCAGTGAAGAAGAGGATGGACAGGGAAGAGATGGGAAGAAACCAATGGAAGATGCAACCCTAGAGCTGTAGTAGAAAAAAGAGGAAGACTACCTCGTGTCCGGCGAGGGGACCCTCGCCTAGTCCTTGCCGGTCCTCGCCAAAGGCCAATTAGGGCATCTTGGCCCTCGCCCTTGCGGACGCCCTCGCTCTTGCTAATACCCTCGCTGGTGGTCGGCAACCTCCGTTGGCCATCAGGAAGCTAACGGGGGAAATAAAGAAAAAACAAGAAAAGAGAAAAAAAAGAAAAAATTAATAAAACATTAATAAAAAATTGAAAAATATATAAAATTTAAATATGTTCACATCAGGACCAGCTATTCCATGCCGGCGTCCACATCAGCAATTTCCGACTTAAATTGGCCAAATGAACTCAATTGGTATCAACGTAAATATGTTTATGATTAAATTGATAAAATTGAAATGTTTAGAATTAAATTGATATAAATACAATATGTTAGTGACTTTTTTGGTACTTTTCCACGTGATTTTGCTATTGGGCAGGGGCCATACGAAGTTCTGGACCAAGAAAGCCCAATTATTGATATTCTTGAAAAACTAGAAAAAAAAAGTTTAATTGACTATATGCTCTACTTTGTTTTTGGTGTGTTTGAAATAGCTGTACTTTATAATATTTACATTTTCTTTTCAAATCTTGCGATCCACGCGTTTAAATTTTATCTTAACGCAAAGCAAATGAAACATACAAACATTGACGTATAAATTGGCATACAAACATTGACGGGAAATGCGACTGAAGACCCCGAACCCCAAACCGATCAATCAACATCGCTGCTCTCACCACAACTGCTACCTGTCAAGCCGCTCGTCGGCCGCCAGGCGGATTTTGGCAGGACGATTCAGGGCCCTTGACTAACGGCACCGATGCCACGAAATATGGGACCGCATCGCCCAAAGGCGACAAGGCGGTTTTGGGATCGAATAACCGGGAAGCGTACATCTTCTTCATGATCTTCAACACAGCCGTGTTCTTTGCCTCCCTCTAGGTGATTGACATCCTCACGTCGGGATTCCCAATGCGAATGGAGCTGCCAGTCGCGCTGTTTGCCCTAATATGTACATACGACATTGTGATGTACACCCTCAATTCCAACGATTTCGGTAGCAACATCTTCTTTGGTCTCTCGATAGTTGTGCCTTTCGTGATGTGGTTCTTTGGCAGGGGGACGATAAAATGTAGAGAAAATGATACAATGGTCCTTGAATTTAGACCTAATATGCAATGTAATCTCTCAACTTTTAATTTATTCAATGTGGTTCATGAACTTTAGCCCACCGTGCAATGTCCTTCTTGAACTTTATTTTGTTCAATGTGGTCCTTGAACTATTGGTATATGTTCAAATATGTCCCTGTGCTGTATGAAAATATTCAATATTATCATTAAATTTAAATTAATGGAAGGATAACATTAAATATTTTCATATAGTTCAGGAACTAGTTTGAACATTCACCAAAAGTTCAAGGACCACATTGAACAAAATAAAGTTCAAGAAGGACATTGCACAGTGGGCTAAAGTTCGTGGACTACATTGAACAAATTAAAAGTTCAGGGATCACATTGCATGTTAGGCCAAAATTCATGAATCATTTATGTCATTATTCCTAATATGTACTAGTTGGCACAAACACACGATTTAATTAAGATTGAAGGATGTTGTATGCATGCCTACTTCGGTTTCTTGCAACTCTAGAACTTGAGAGAGATCGAATCATGGAGAATGAAGCCACCATTGTTGAAAGTGCTAATTGTCACAATCTAACCTTTGCGATGCACCACCTAGAGGTCCTGCTAATGGATTATTAAGTTTAGGCATAACTCGGGCTCTCCCAAGCCCTTATCAATTCGCGACTTAAGGTTTAAGTTCTTAACATGTAAATCATTTCAATCAGGAGTCTCCACTAATCTATTTTTGGTAGGTTAATTAGTAACCCAAGTAAAGTATTGGGAGGTAAAATTTACTCCTACGAACCAGAGATTATGGATTTAGGGACTTGATTACACTAAATTACTCTAATGCCCTTTCGGTACCTTTTTTCTTTTATTTTCAAAAAAAATATTTTGACGGACAACTTGCATTTATTTTAATTTTCTCCTAACATATGAGGTGATCATGCAAGTACGCAACCAATAATATAACACTCAATAATGCAAAGCAATAAATAAATTGCAAGATATGAACTTACCTCAATGTAGCGAAAGCATATGCAATATTAGTCAGAAAAGCACATTGACAGTCCTAATATGATTTCTAATTAACATGTAATTTCACTCAATGTATTTTTTTGGAGTTTTCTCTTATTTAGTGAAAATTAAACTATATGCAAATGAACACTCTTTACCAAAAAAAAAACTATATGCAATGCATGCCACTAGTCTAACATGACATGCGACATACGATTTACCTAAATGTCCTAATTCTAACAATACTTAAATGTATTATCTCTAATATGTCATGCAAATGAACCTAGACGTGAGATTTCTAATCATGAGAATTAATTAATATGCAACTACTTTAATATGACATGCACATGGTATTTTTTATATTTTGTAGTTTAAATTCGGAATAAATAATTAACCTAATTTAAACATGTAATAATAATATCTAAGAAAAGAGACTAATCTATTCAAAGAAAATAATTAAAATTTATCCTAAATGTGCAATATATTATCTATTCAAATTTTACATAATCTTTTTTGTATTTTTTTATGGAAAGACAATCAATTCAATTTAAACAAAAGATGGAAAGAAATAGCAATAAACACGACACCCAATCAAAAGAAATATTATCCATATTCCTTTAAATTTAGAAATGATAGATTGACGAATCATATCTCGAGCATGAGAATCGGATTGGCCAATCTTCTGCACAATCGCGAATCATATATCAAGCAGGAGATTGGATTGACGATTTTCCGTACGATCGCGAGTCATATTTCGGGCATGAAATTGAACTGCCGATCATATGCACGTTGTAAAATTAGGAAATAATTCATAATTTAAAGGCTATTCGGGAACTTATTGGATACAATAATATTACTCAAAGATTCGCATAAGATTGCAATATTTCAAACAAAGAAACAATATACTCAAAAGTCAAATTAGATGAGCTTTATACGAATATTTGTTTTCCAAGTTTGTACCAGCGGGTGGTGGCAGGTCGGATTGGCGATGGATCACGAGCGGCTTGTCTCGATGGTGGTTCATAGACTCCTTGTGACGATGGCAGACTCACGGTGGGACCCTAGAGAAGTCCAATGGCGATGCCAGAAACTTGTAACGTCCAGCAAGTATGGAGGCTTGTCACTGCACCGAAATAGGCCAACCAATGCCTAAAAATCTGCAAAAAAATCAAACACAGTGTTGACTAAATTGAAGGCACCAAGGGTAGTGTTCGTGAGGCTGGTGTTCCCCCGAAATCTTCTGGTCCCGTCTAGAAAGCTTGCAAGAGACTCGGCAAGGGTCGCTGGACGAAATAAGGATCAGCCACAACCAAGCTGAAATTCGCAGCTGTCGCGACCCTAAAAAATATTTTCATTTTTCGAGCTAATGGATTATTAAGATTGAACTTAACTCGGGCCCTCCCAAACCCTACCAATTCGCAACTTAGGGTTTAAGTTCTTAACATGTAAATATTTTCATGCTTGGAGTCGCCACTAATCTATTTGCAGTAGGTCGATTAGAAACCTAAATAAAATATAGGAAGATATGTTTTATTCCTATGAACCAGAGATTCTAAGCCCGGGAACTTAATTACGCTAGATCTAGTCTAACGCTCTTTCGGTACCTTTTCTTTTCAAAAATATTTTGGCAGGCAGTTTGGATCCATTTTAACTTAATTACTAACATGTGAGGTGTTCATACGGGTGCGCAAACCACCAATTTAACACCCAGAAATCATTAAATAAATTGCAAGCTTAGGAGAACAATGTACCTGAATGCAATGCAAGCATCTGCATTGTTAGCTAGAAAATCACATCGGGAATCCTAATATGATTTCTAATTAACAAGCATTCACTCAATTTCCTTTTTTGGATTTTCATATATTTAAATGAAACCTAACCTATATGCAATGACGTGCAAAAAATGACATGCGAATTAATGCAATATAACATGCAAACTATATGTCATGCGACGACGTGACCTAATTTTAATGACGGGCAATGATATATTTTTGGTATTTTTCGAACGAAATTCGGAATTAAAAATATGCCTAAATTAACATGCAACCTAATGACTTCTCTTTTTGGTATTTTCTATTAAAATTCGGAATAATAAAAATGACTAAATTAACATGCAACCTATGATGGCTTAATCTAACCTAACATGATTTATTTTTGGGATTTTTGTGAAAAAATTCGAAATTATTAAATGGCATGAATAATCTATTGAGATTAAAACAACACCTAATTTACACTAGGAAACATGTCATCTTAAGTCCCAATTTAAACTAGATAATTACTTCAATTTCTAAGAGATATTCAAAACCTAAACATGCAAAATTCTAACCTAAATCCTAACTGATATTTTTTTAATTTTCTGTTTATTTGAAAAGGAAAGTAATCAAACAAATAATGATAGCAACCACATTCAAATCATCCACGCGATCCGCCAAATTTGTTTCAAACTCGGATTAGGCACAAAAATCGAATTATCGGTCATATCTATAGGGTTATAGATATTAACGGATAGTCGATCGTTCAAATTTAGAAAGCTAATGAAATTCATTATCGTATCCAAGTGATTATGGATAGGATGATAATTTCCCGTATCGCCGCGTATCGGACCTTAGGGTTATGGTCAAATAGTCATCCAGATACGTTGCTAAATTAGGAAATTTTCCTAATTTGAATATTTAAAAATATCGTGGACATATCGAACATTATCCTAAGATATCAATAAACCAACGAAGAATATCCACGGAATATCTAAATGTTTAAATCAAGAAACGAAATATTTTGAAAATTTACCGGATAACGATCCTTAGCTAATTTGGATAACTTCCAAATTCGAATCACGTGGATCGGGATCGAACTGCGGATCGGGATCGAGATCACGACGATGGCACGACGGTACAGCACAACGAGGCTCACGGCTACACTGGCAGGACTGTTTCGGCGGCAGCTGTTCCAGCAGGAAGGGACAGCACCGGCATGGCTATCTCCGAGGTTCTGTGGTGGTGCTACTCCGACGAGGGGCAATAGGCAGCAACACCGGCGCGGTGGGCAGGCGTGTGGCAAGGCAGGAGGCGCAGCTTCCGGCACGGCAAGGCAGTGCTATAGCTGGGACAACCACGGCATTAAGGCGGCAACGAGTGAAGGCTTCGCCGGCGTTAGTGATCAGCGAAGATGGCGGCACGGGAGAGAACAGCTTCGGCGATTGGCACAAGGCAGCTGCAGACGTCTCTGGTGAAGTCAGGCAGCGCGGAGAGGGGCTGCGATGGTGGCTGGCCTTCGGGTGGTTAGCGGTGACACAGGAGGCGGTGGCTCGGTGGTGATCTCGGGACGGCTGGCTTCAGTTCGGCACGGCGGTGGTGACACGCCGGCAAGGGGGCAGGCGCGGCGGTAGTCAGGGACAACATCGTCGGCAAGACTGTGGCTATGGCTGGCAGTACGCCTCCGGGGATGTCGTCGACGAGCAGTGAAGCGAGGGCAGCCGGTAGCTCCGACGGGATGAGGGCAGCGACGGTCTCCGGGCGACAGCACAGCGGCGGCGAGGACCAGCAGTGAATAGCAAAGGCACGGTGGGAGGCTACTGCATGCAGCGGTAGGGCTGCTTCGCCGGCAATGGCGTCAAGCGCGGTGGGATGCCAGCGGGGCAGGTGCGGCGGTGGAAGCACGCCGGCTCTCTCTCTCTCTCTCACTCTCACTCTAACTCTCTCTAATTTTCTGATATGAGAATTATGTGTTCTTCCACCCTAATTTTTGACCTAAAACACATACTTATAATACTAACTTAGGTCAATTAAGTGGGCTTTCTAATCCTAGTGGGCTTAGGCTTGGGCTTAGTTTTAATTAACAACTAAATGGGCTGAATTAACTTAGGCTTTAATTAATTAAACTCAACATACTAAATTAAGCCCAAATTAAAACAACCAAACCCGTTTGACTTGAAATTCCCGGCCCTTGCATTCCGAGCGAGCCGAGTCTCGTTTGATAAAATTTAAACTCGTTCGCCATCGCCGGTCCGATGCAATAATGCAATTAAATCTAAATGAACCTAAACTATATGTTATGCAATTTAAATATTTTTGTTTAGGGGTTAAAAATTAATCCCTAATTTTTTATGCAAATTACACTAGATGTTCGGTAAAATTTAGGTGTCAACAGCTAAGCTTGGCTAGAACTCTGACAAGGAAGACTTGCGATAAAAACTCAAACAATAGCCAAAGCTTGATCGATGGAGGTCCCAAGCACGTCAGGAAATTGGTAGGTTCCGGTCCTTCGCTAGAAGGGACGTTGGAGATCAGCAATGGCAGCAGGAGCAGGGAAACCACGGTAGCTCCAGAAGTGGCAGCAGCAAGAATGGCTTGCCAGGGACAGTAGCGATGGCAAGGCGGTGGGCATCAGGCAACGCAGCGTGGTGACAGGGCGGCGCAGACATAGCGGAGGGGCGGCGCGGCGCAGCCAACTGTTTCTCTCTTAATCTCACATGTGCTTTTCGCTCTCCCTAAAAATTCTCCTTATTGTTTTTTCTTTCTCTCCCTATATTGCGTATGTCTTCCCTGTGGCTTTTTTGGGTCTCTTTTATAATGTCTTCCTTTGTTCTTCAAAAGAGGAATTATGAATATATGAATGACAAGCCACCTATCAACTATGTGTATAACAAATATTGTCAAAAAGATATATTGCTTAAGATCAACTATATGTCTCACGCGCAATATTACCTCTTATTCAATATTTATTATATGTAAATAATGCTAAAAATCTTTTCTTGCCTTCCTTTTATTCCCTTTGTCCGCACAGCACCAGCTCAGCCAAATATTTTTTTTATTTGCATCATTCGTCCACTTGTGCCCTTAAAACAAAGGTACGTGTGAAGACAATACGTGCCCTGCATGCTATTCTTTCCTTTCATTTTATCTGACCATGCCATGGGGAAGAATTTTCTAAGTCCATCAAACTTTCGGTCATAGCATGGGCTTTGTCAACCTTTTTAGCTCTTGCGGGCTTAGTTCAATTAGCTTGATTAAGTGCATCCGACACCGGTCCAATTAATATGCAAAATGCAATTAGACTCTATGATAAATACTCCTAAAAATTATATGCAATTTAATTAATATTTTTATTTAGGAATTGGGGTAGATCCCTAATTTTTTATGCAATTATTTATAAATGGTGGGCCAAAATTTAGGTGTCAACGCTAAGTTTTCAGTCAATGTAAAGTTTGCGTTTACCCATGAGAACATATGTGGCTTTCCAGCAGAATTTTCTGTATTTAACTACTATTATTCATTTCACATCTCGAAAAGTCACCCGCAAAAATATTATGCCCGATTAAAATTGTCGTACGAATTTAACCATGGATCAGATATACGAAATAAGTTAGAATAAAATAAATGACTATTTCCGTGCAAAGATTCTGTACCATTAGATGAGCATCTTTGCTGGTAGATTTATGAAAAAGTTGGTAAACTTGAAAAAAAACATAATCACTTGATTACTTAGTAACTTATTGGTAAGTTATCAATTCTTTTATGAAATTACCAATGCTATTTGACAATAGTAAATTACCAAGTTTTATGATCTTTTTCTGACTTTTATTTATCTTTCTTATCAATACCTTAAATTTATCAACTCTTCCATAAATTCCCTAATCTTTATTGAGTGACTTACTAATTTAAATCTGGTTAGATTACTAATTAGTTTGGGGTAACCATCTCATTTGAGTCACTTAGAAACGTTGCTTTGGTTTTTTAATTACCAACTTTAGTTATTGTTTACCAAGATTTGTTTCTCTTACTACAAACCACTTAAATTGGTCAATTCTTATATGAATTTACTAATCTTTATTTGGTTAACTTATCAGGTTTTCTCCCATTAGGTTATTTGCTAGTTTTAATTTACCAACTCTCATTTGAGTTTTATTTTGTGTTGATGATTACCAAATTTTTAGTCGAGTTATCAACTCTTATTTGCTTCACTACCAACTTGATAAATTTATTGCATATCTATAAATCACCAACATTAATTAAAGTGATTGCAAATTTTTCTTCAATCAAGTTTCCAATTAGTTTGTTACCAAATCTTAGTTGATTTAGTTAGCGACCGCTTATTTGTTTTTTTTTTAATTTCCAAATTCTTTTATCTCTGATAAACAAAATGCTCTTGTCTTTTACATAATTTTATTTATCTTTTTCACCAACCCTACAATTATATATAGTCACTTTTATCTGTGAACTATTATATGAAATGACCAACCTTTATTTGAGTGACTTGCCAACATTTTCTTAATTAATTAACCTAACAGAAGATTGATAAATTAAAAAGGACTTACAAATGTTTATGTATAATCGATTCAAATGAGAATCGATAAGAAAGTTGATAAGTCACTAAAATCAAAGTTAAAGAATTTTGTCTAAGAGATGGTAAATTTAAGACATAGTTAATAATGGTAAATAAAAATTGATGAAATATAAGAAATTTTGGTAATTAAAAGAAAAATAACTAGCTACTCAAATAGGAGTTGGCAACTCAAAAGTATTTGGTAACTTAGTTGGAGAAAAGTTGATATGCACTCTAATTTAGGTTGGTAATTTCTAACTTGTAAATATTTTGGAAAATTAAAAAAACAGATAAATTTTGGTAAGTAACTTAAATAAGATTTGGTCACCCAATATTTAGTTGTAATTTAATTGGAAAAAAGTTGGTAAATCGTGTTAAATTAGTAGGGTAATATTTGACAAATTTTGTAAATGTATGGAGTTTGTGAGCATGCAACAGAAATCCGATACCTTCATTCGGTAGACCGTTAAGGGAGAGCCTAAGTCCGAGCTAGTCAACATATCTAATTGGGCCAGCTTTTACTCAAAAGTTTAAGCAAACGCGGTATGAGCTAATTATGATATATTAATTACTCTACATAACACCAATATTTCAATGTCAGTCTTTTTCCTAATACAATTTTACGCGCATCTCAACAATCTCTCTCTCACATGAGAGCTCAGTGTTAGGTCTACTCCTCCTTAATTCAGGTATTTTTATGCACCAACATGTCTCAATTTGAATTTCCAATGCTTACCTTCATCCATGGCCTCTTTCTCCAAACCAAACCATGAAGGCTGCTATAGGCATTGCGTTGCTACACCACAACACCCAAGCTACCTGAAAAATTGACACATTTATGCGTGGTAATGGATTCACTAAAAGTAAAATGGATCATTGTTATTATTTCAAGAAATTTAATGACCACTATATTATTTTGCTGTTGTATGTGGATAATATGCTCATTGCATGATCTAGCATAAGATAGATTGTTGACATGCACATGTGAGTTATGTTAGAAAAAAGCTTGATATCGGAGAGTTGGGGTTGTGTGGAGTAGTTAATATATCAAGTTAGCCCACAATTCATTGATTTAATTTTTTGAGTAAATGTGGGTCCAACTGCATATGTTAACTGACTCGAACTTGAACTTTTTTTTAGCGATCTTCTCGAATGAAGGTATTGGGCTTTTGTTTTACACCTCCAACAAATGGTATTAGAAATAATGGTTGATTGGAGGTCTACTCTCAATATCTATTAATGGTCAACTGAACAATCGATGGATAACTAAAGCGATATCTTGGATTTACGTTCAAAATGCAATTGAGTGTTATCATGTATTTGTTTCACAGAAAATAAATAATTACATAAATATATTTCTTAAAAATGATCGTATGCGTTGCTTGAAAATAAACTAATGAAGAATGTTTTTGTCATAAACAAAAATGTATAGGCATTAAATATTATTAACAAGAAAAACCATCCGCGTTCACTAATTCTTTTAAAAGATACAAACAATCACTTCAAAAAAAATCAAAATCATGGATTTTGCATGAAGAGAATGCACCCACGATATACAGTTTGCACGAAAAAAAGTAAATCCGAAAACATTTCAGCAGATGCTCAATTTGGTCTTCTCATACAAAATCGACCAAATCCTGCACGTGACACACTGCCGCGTGTCACTGTCACTGTCACTGTCACTGTCTTGCACGTCCTGTTATACTTGTCTTTATTCAATCAGAATGGATGCTGGCCTGAAAATTCAGTTTAAAAATATCTCTCTGCTCCGAGGGACGACATCCGCAAAAGAGTACCTAGATGTGTAGCAACAGGAAAAATTCTAAATAAATGTATGATGTGCATCATTTTTTTAAATAAAAATTTAAAGTGAATCTTGTATCAAATAAAAATTCGAAGTGACCATATTAATCTCCAATAATGACTTGAAGTGCCCATGGCAGTTTCAATTAAGAGCTCAACCTTACTGATTATTGGCAGGCTAAATATTCTAGCTAATCAAGTACATTTTTGTTCAATGACAATTTTAATTTAAAATTATTTTTTCTTTTTTCTTTTCTTCTTTCCTTTCTTTTCCTTTTTTCTTTGTTTTTTCCTCTTTTTTGGCTTTTTTGTTTCTTCTTCGCTGTGGCCAGTGGTCGAGGCTGCCCTCAAAAGCCATAGACAACGCCCTTGCCGGCTGCTAGCGAGGCGACCTTTGCCCAGATTAGGCGAGGGCCGCCCTCCTAAGCCTTGCCAGTGGCCGGTGATGGCCACCGAAGAGGAAGAAAGAAAAAAACTAGAAAAGGAATAAAGAAAGAAAAAAGGAAAAAAAATGAAAGAAAAAACGAAAGAAAAAGGAAAAAAAGGGGAATTTTTTTTAAAAAAAAGGTAAAAGACGAAAAACCCCTTAACCATGCGGAAAGTTAAAGCCTTTTTTAAAACTGACATAACCATTCCATGCCCTTGTTTGATCAAATGAAGGTACTTCAGATCCTTATTTGGAATTTTCCAATGGCAATATGTGATTTGGCCATAATTGTCGGACGGCTCTAAGCTTAGCACTCGGTGTCAGCTTTTAGCTCAGCGTCCTGCTTTGATATCATGTGAGAATTTATAGGATCACTGCCAACTGTTTTAAAGTTTAAGCTACTAGATGAATGCACGTTTTAATATTTAAATGTTGGATCATTAGAATATTAAAAAGATATACAATCGATTTGTTTAATGTTAGAGAGAGCAATGTGTTACGCCTGAACTGTAATATATATATTTTTTGGTAAGGACTGTAATATATTTTTTTACCCTCTTACACACAAGAAAGCCAATCTTTCCGCAAATGACCGTGCACGGGGTCATTTTATTTTTCGACCTCGGTTAAAGGTAATTCCCTCCAACCTGATCCCTGATTGGTCACTTGTCACACTAAGATCATATAAGATTGCCTCAGGAAAAGCACAACCCTAATGAACTCTTGCCTCTGTCATTGACGAGAACAAGACGATGGTGAAGACGAGCCTGGACTCGTGCCTCGGATCGTGCTAGATCTGAAACCGAGATCTAAGGCTTGGGATCGAGTTTGCGACAACCAAGGGTGGGTAACCTGAGCTCGAAGAAGGCGCCGTTGCCGAACCCAAGTAAGGAAGTGCAAGCGTCGTTAGAGAGAGAGATGAGCCGGACGAGGAACAAGGTCGGACAAGTCCATGGCGGTGCAATGACACGGAGGAAGGCAATGGGCTCGTCGGACACTACAAAAAAAGGTGAGATTAGCGACGACTTTTGTGATGAAAAATTATGAAAAATCCGTCTTAAATTGATTTTCCGACGATTCCGTCACTAATTGGGCGTTGCAAAATTGCGACGGAAAAAAAATCGTCGCAAATTAGCCACGAATATTATCCGTCGCAAATTTCGTCGCAAATTTGCCACGAACTTATCCGTCGCAAAATTCGTCGCCAATTAGCCACGAACTTTATTCGCCGCAAAATTTATCGCAAAATTCGTCACAAATTTGCCACGAACTTATCCGTCGCAAAATTTGTCGCAAATTATCCGTCGCAAAATTCGTCACAAATTAGCCACGAACTTTATTCGTCGCAAATTTGCCACGAATTTTGTTCGTTGCAAAATTCGTCGCAAATTATCTGTCGTAAAATTTGTCGCAAATTTGTCATGAACTTTATCCGTCGTAAAATTCGTCGCAAATTTGTCACGAACTTTATCCGTCGCAAAATTCGTCGCAAATTATCCGTCGCAAAATTCGTCACAAATTGTCCGTCGAAAAATTCATCACAAAATTCGTTGCAAAATTTTTTCGTCGTAAAATTAGTCGCAAATTAGCCACGAACTTTATTCGTCGCAAAATGTATTTATTGCAAAATTTATTCGTCGCAAAATTCGTCGTAAATTAGGCACGAACCGTATTGATCGCAAAATTCGTCGCAAATTATAGACCATGTGGGCCATCAAATCTTGTCAATAGCAATAGCTACACATTAATGAACATAATGTAATACATTGAAAACAATAAAAGGACACAAGACAACCATAAATTCCGGTTCAGAAAAAGAAAACAAACAAACCATACACAATGTCGTATAATTGAAAAATACAACTGAAGGAAATATGCTAGTCCGCAAAAAATAATAATATATGCAAATTTGCAAAGTCCGACATGATGCTATTTGATATCCAATCTTATAATACATTCAAATCATTCAAATGAGGCAGGACAACCACCATCTTGCTTTAAAAATGAAAAATCGACAAACCAGACACAAGATTGGGCAGCTTTGGTACTCAGCAGGACACCGGAAGTAGTCACTTTAGTCGACACTTGATGAAATGTGCATACATAAGTAAAGATATTCAATCAGTCCAGAATATAAAAGAAGCGTTCATGCATGGATGTGGAAGTACGTATAAAAAAAAAACATGTAAGAGGGTTAACAAAAAAAAGGTTTCAGGACGAACATCAATGTTCTTACATATGAATATGAGTTAACTTTGACATCCATTGTAGTTATTGCACCCTTGTAAACCGTATTTCTGTAACGTACGAAAAATTAGAACCTTCTCCATACAACATTCAACAGTTTAATGACTTAGAAAGAAGAATTACCACTACCAATTTCCAGGAAGAGAGGACTCAAAGACAATTAAGGCATGTTTTTCTACAATGTTCAAATATCATGATTTTTGGTAACAAGCATGTCATCCTGGGATCTCTAAACTTTCAATTTTAGCAAGCACAGAACTTAGTTGCACGAGAGTTGTGCACAGAAAGTAATTGTAATGCAGGAACATATTGGACAAACTGCACGTATGGCACAAAAGATTATTAAGCAAGCTTACCATCGATTACCTTGGGAATTTCAACTAGAAAGGACCGAGAAAATCATTTTCATCATCAGCAATCTCAGCATCATTGTATCGCTTATCATTGTGCCCATCACCTACTGGATTGTTAGGGTTGTATGGAGGAACCTCATTGCGATGGAGGTTGAGGTGTCGCATAATGATTTGCATTTATTGTTTCAAGTTATTTATTTCTTCGTCATTCTCAACAAGTATATTTTTCAGTTAGTTCATTTCTTGGGTCAATTGCTCGTCATGTCGTGTCCTCCTTCGACCAGTCGCATTGAATGATGAACTTCCACCATGATTCATGTATAACCTTGACATGGATCACATCCCAAATATTTTTCCTTTTTCATCCCACCCGTTGCCTCCATCCATAATGCCGTACTGTCAACTGATGGCTCAGACGCAGCAACACCGTCACCGCCACTATCATTGCTCATTAAAAGTGCATATTTTTCCTACATTAACAATATAGATGAAAATAAAATAATTTCATATAAATAACTACCATAACTATTAAAAGCATTCACGGTTTTCATTCTAGTTTACATAAAGTCGAAAGTATAACATTATGTACCTTAATAGATTTTGCTCGATCGCCAATCTATATCTTATCTTTTTTTTAAAATGTGCGTTCAAATGTAGCTGCAAATATAGGTTCCATCCCCAATTCATGTGCCTACAAATTGTAAACATGAGTAATTGAATTAAATTAACATATAACTTATTTAACAGACTTACCAATCATTTGCGATACTCTCCAATATTGATAGAGCCCCCAGCATATGTGGCAGACTCGTCACTAGAACTAGAAGATCGATTTTTTTTATTTTGTTGACTGATTTGCTGATTCTTTTTAGTTTCCCAAATTCTGTTAATTTCCGTCCAATTGTCAGCTGTAATGAAAGTCGGCTTCACTTGCTTGCTCTTCGCTCTATTTATCACATTTCGTATAAAATCACCGACTTTCTTCTTAAAAATTCTTTTCACTTCATTCGGGAGAAGAACAACATTGGTGCCAAAACTTGTGTACGGAGGCCACTTTGATGCCAAAAACTTCCAATCGGATCACTTAAGTGCCAAAAGTTGTGAAAAACAATCACTTAAGTGTCACTTCGCCGGAAATCCGACGTGACGTTTTTTTATTAATTTTTCAAGCTGATGTGGCTCGCCGGAGGCTGATGTGGCTCACCGGAGGCTGACGTGGCATTTCTTTTCTTTTCTTTTTTCCTTTTCTTTCTTTTTTCCTTTTTTTTCTTTTTTTTTTCTTTTCTTTCTTTTTTCCTTTCTTTCCTTTCTTTTCTTTTCTTTCTTCTTATTTCCGGTGGCTAGACGCCGGCCACCGGCCATGGTCGGTTTCATCGGGCATCGCCTTCCTCCAAGTGAGACTCGGCCAGGCCGCCATGGCCTCGGCAAGGGCCGGCCTCGCCGGGGCTCGCCATGCCCAGGCGACCCTCTCCTGGGCAGGGGGAGCCCCGGCGAGTGTCACGCCCCGACCTCCTCAGATTGCGATCATTGCCTTCGGTCGTTCTTAGTGCAACGCTCTCAGGATGCATTGCCGACCCAAAACACACAGAGAATAATACACATGCGGAAGCAACGTATATAAGTGAATATATACACCCGTACTAGTAAAATAACAACCATGGATAGAACAACCAATAAAGATCTAACTGATTAGCGAACTTACTTTACATTGCCATAAAAACTTTTACAACCGATATGTACTTTTATAATACAAACAACGCACGAAACATGCCACACTATGAAACAACAAAAACTAACACTTAGTAGCCGTTACATAAAAAAGGGGCATTGGCTGGAAGAAGGTCGAGGGTTACAGGTTAGGTTGCTAACAAAAGGGGTATCTACACCAGAGGAGTTAGGACTGAGATTAGGGTTCCCAATTCGGATCAGAGTCTGAGGAATCTCCCTGAGGCTCGAATTCCTCCGAAGAACTCTCTTGGGGCCCGGACTCCTCCGAGTCCGTAACTAACGCTGTAGCTCTCTCATCCTCTGAATCCATCTCTAATTCTGGATCAAGGTATAGCTCAAGTTCCTCATCGTCATCCAATTCTGCAACTCCTCCATTCCCAGCTTCATCCTCGTCCATGGCTTCTGGGACTTCGGCTTCGTCCACCATCTGATCTTGATCCTCCGCTAACATATGGGGTTCATTATCCATTGCTTCATCATAAGCTTCTCCAACTGGCTCATCTTGAGGATTTATTACTTCGCCATTTGCGACAATCGGTGCCATCATACCGTATTCGTCTAAAGGAGAATCAAAAGTCCTAAGTGGTCTTCCTATGTTCCCATTTGCATCTCGGAGGCACCAAGCAACATATTCTTTGGTTTGGTTAAAGAACTCTCCTACATCCACAGAAACCACAGAACGATATCTGACATAAGCTTCTCCATTACCAGTAGAAAACACGCTCACGAACTGCTCGATTTGCGTCGAGATCCCAAAAAGTATAGGTAGTGGCGGCATTTCAAGGGCGAGAGTCTGAAAGTTTGGTTTAAACACCAATGAGAATACTTCTCAATGAGTAAGGCCTCCTAAACCTAGGTTAGGCTAACGTACGATCTCTTGACCAATAAGAAAAACATAAACACAAACAATGACCTAGGCCCTTGGGCCTAGACCGATAATCGTACTAACCCTGTAAGTTAGACAGTTAAATATAATATAATCATGGCATATATGTGACACACCTCATCAAACGTACGCCATACGTATGCTCACCCTTCATCGTGCTAATATCTCGAATTATACACAGAATCTCACGCATTAATACGATGATTAACTCAATCATATGCATGTAAATTCCATTCACGTGCTATAATCTCTTTCTGAATCACACAGCATACTAGCTTGGTGTTCATTTACATTATTAATATTCAATCCGAAGGCCCGACCTGAAGGTCACGATCCGAAAACCCGATTCAAAGATCACAACTCGAAGGCCCGATCCGAAGGCCAATACAACTCTTCATGGCCCGCATATAGCGTTTTTGGCTTAGTGTCTCTAGCCCGCGTCGAAACGCTCTAGGCGCAACACCGATCTCCTCACGGACAATGCCGTCTTCCGGACGAACCGGGCACGACCCGAAGGCCACGATCCGAAGACCTTACAGTGATCACACGGCGCCATTTTATCTGAACCCAGCGTAAACGCATTGGGCAATTATGGTGATCACATGCTCATGTCAGGCATGCATTCCCGCATAATGTCAGTACGCACATCATTCTCGACATACGAAATGTGTGGCCGTACAATGTCGTGCAGTGTACCATGAGCATTAAATATTCACAGGCACTTAATCGAATTGATATTATCACACAATACCCAATTCACAGACAACGTGCTCAATTGGCCAATTAATACCGTGTGGCCCAAATATACTTCATAAATCAACAATCAATTCAACCACACTAGTACGTAACACGGTGATATTAAAATTGACCCCAAACAAGCACCAACAAACACCAATTCAGGCGATCCCGTCAATTATGCTAATAATTTCCCTAATTAGACTATTCTAGTCCAAACGCCCCTAAGTGGACAGCCACTATTCATCGCCTCGGGATTCCTTTTTGATCTCCAAATTAATCACAATAATCCACCAATATTATTCGGGTACTAATCCTCACTAATCGGCTCAATAATTATTCTTAATACATACCGATAATACCCAAACCAATCCAGAATGTACAGATAATACCTAATCTGATTTAGAAAAATGTACTGCCAGTCCTAATTAGGGTTTAGGGGGTTTACTCACTTAATTTCAGTCCACGACGACGACGGAACGTCGGCCGATTATTGATGAACAGTAAAACCGGCGGTGGCGTTCCCGGCGGTATCGTACGGACGGTGTACGGATGGCGACGTATGGTGAGGCTGGAGGTCACGACGGCAGCAGCAGCTCGGCCGATCTGGCTCCGGCGCGACGGCGGTGAGCTCCGACGGTGATTTGGCCGAGAGATAGAGAAAGAGGGAAAGAGAGAGAAAGAGAGGGAAAGAGAGGGAAGGCGGGTGAGGGAGGTGAGGCTGGTGGTTGCTGGGGGTGAGGCGGAGCAGCGGCGGCGATGGCATCGGCGTACGGCGGCCGGCGTGGCTCCGGCGAGACTCGACCAAGAAAGAGGAGAGGGAGAGAGAGAGTTCGGGTGAGAGGAGAGGGGGACCGACCGGTTTGGCTGGAGAATGAGGGAGGAGAGAGAGAGGACCAGTCAAAAGGGGGGGCTTGAGGCGCCAAGTGTCGCTGATCCAGCCGTTTGACGAAAATACCCTTCGATCCAACGGTCCAAGACCATTCAAACCTAATAATTGAGGGGCAAAGTGGTCTTCTGGCCCAATAATGCAGCTGATAAGCACACTTAAATATCCCAAATAATACCCCAAAAATTCGGACCAAAAATATCCCAAGGGCAAAACTGTCATTTTTCCGGTCCCGGATCGAAATTCCAATTTTTGGCTAAATCAATCCTTAATGAGCGTGGCCAACATAACATGGCATCGGAATCGCGAAAATAACTTCTTAAGCCTTCAAAAATCGACTGCAAAGTTTCGGGAATAAAATAATATTTTTTTTCACTTCGGAGCCAAAATTCCAATTTTCAACCGAAACCACTCCAAATGTACGTGTCCACTCCAAAATGACACTGGCCTCGAAAAATAATCTCATACGACCTCAAAATCCAAATTGGCTTCCCGAGGGGCAAAATCGTAATTTTTCAACCCCGGACCAAAAATCCAATTTATAACCGTACTTGCTAAAAACGTGCGTGGCCAGCATAATATGACGTCAGATTTCCAATATTAGTCTCTTAAGCCGTCGAAAATCGACATCGAAATCAAGGCCCAATTCCTTGATCAAAACTCGCTCGATTTTCGATTTTAGGGTCTCTCACTAACGGGTGGCTGTTTAGAGTATACGCGTATCGACCTAGTGTTATTCGAGTCATGACGGTCCCGTCCTTTGAGAGAATGAGAAATTATCACTAGTCCCAAGAATCACGATCATGCGGTTCAAGTTCAGGACTGGTTGGCTACGTGCACTTTCGGTCTTGCAGAATCACCTGCGATCTGATTGCACATCATTGGCATTGGCCAAACTTAATCCATCGACTTTCCTAAGATCGGTTCACATCGGTTCAAAATATTTTCTCATTACTTTTCATGATCGATGTCCGATTCGCGATCGGGTCCCTAATCCACGTACCATTTCCTAATTAGCCATACCCTATTGGTTAGTATCCCAAGAGTAATCAGCTCTGGATGAGACTTACTAAAATGAAATGCGGAATAATGTCAATTTCATTGATCCCGAAATTACATCGAAATTCGGACTGTTACAGCGAGGGCTCGCCTCGCCAGATCCAGCGAGGCCACAGCTACCTCGCCGGGCGTCGCCTTTCTCCGGGCAAGGCCCGACGAGGCAGCCATGGCCTCGCCGAGGGCTTGCCTCGTCGGATCTGGCAAGGCGAGGCGAGCCCTCGCCGGGGCTCGCCCTGCCCAGGTGACCTCGACCCTCGCCTGAGCAGGGCGAGCCTCGACAGATCCGACGAAGCCGGCCCTCGCCGAGGCCACGGCTGCCTCGCTGAGCCTTGCCCGGAGGAAGGCGACGCCTGGTGAGGCCGACCATGGCCGGTGGGTGGCCTCCGGCCACCGACCATGGTAGAAGAAGAAGAAGACAGAAATGAAAAAAGAAAAGAAAGAAAAGAAAAAAGAAAAGAAAGAAAAAATCAGAAAAAAATATTTAAAATATTGAATTATATACATGGAAATGCAATGTGTCATTAACATTTAAATATAAAAAGCCATGTATTAAATTTGATAGGAATTTCTCGCCGTTGGCACTTAAATGATCGTTTTTTTTTTCCGATTTGGTACTTAAATGATCGCCGGCATAAACTTTTGGCACTTAAGTGATCCAAATAGAAGTTTTGGCACCAAAGTGACCTTCGTACACAAGTTTTGGCACCAATATTGTTCTTCCCCCCACTTCATTCTCTTTCTCTTCATGCCACCTGAACCTCCGCCGCAATCAATAGCAAAACAACAAAAAGTTATTATGATGAGCATATATCCATGATCACGCACCAGACAATTCGGCAATAGATTTTGTAAAGGTCATCTTCGGGAAAATATATGATCCCTTTAGTACCGAAAATTAAAGAGTTGTTTTAGTCCCTTTACATCATTCTTGACCATTAATATCCTACACCGAACTTAGTTGAAGCGAAAATAGAATATTTACAACTTACCTTGAAATCATTCCACTACAAATCTTTCACTTCTTGTGGAGCACTGCTGTAAGTAATATACTGCCCCATCCAAAAGTTTTTGACTATTTTGTTCAGTTCCTTCACAACAAACGGAGCATCCGTGAACCTACAAACATACAGATATTGTGCAACATCGTCAATTCAGTTGACATCCATATGTAAAACCATAAATATTATATATACTTAAAAAATGAAAAGGCCTACTTACGAATCTTCAAATGGACATATCATGAATCGGTTATCTTCTGCACCTGTGTTGCCGGCATTATTCGATTGTTCCGCTGAATAATGAGGTGGAACCGAAGGAGATGGATCAAAAGGAGATTTAGTTTGCATTTCTCCATGTCCCCTAACATGTTCTTGAGTGTTGGAGGAAGGGCCTACGTGTCCATATTGTCCATCAGCATATAGTGGTTGAGGATTAGCTAAAAGGGCAGGAGAAGAGGAAAGTGATGGGGACGAGAATGAGGAGGGGACTGATCTTCTATGCATGTGACCTCCACATTTATACTGATAAGTAGGAAGGTTAAACAAATATGTACAAAAATATGAACACGTATTATGGACACATAATGATGTACATGACGAAGCTTATCATTTTGTGTCAGAATCGGAAAATGTATCCTCTTAATTAGCCAATGCCGAGTAATTATGACGTGCAATTTCCTACGAATAAATATAGTATGAATCGCACTCATTTTCATATGAAATATCAATAAATGATCACGATATGTGATGCTAAGCCAACAATAGCCATAATTAACTACACGATCCTCTTGCAAACCACACGATCATTCATCAAGTACAAGATCAACCAGAAAATATTAATTTCAGCCACATGATTTCCGTTCTCGGCCACACGATCATCAAGCAACCCACACAATCGGGCCATAATTAACCAATCAGCCATGATTAAGCAAATCAACAACACGATTAAACTAATTAACCATACAATTGGCATTACACAACTAAGGGTACGAATGGTCACCATTTTGCTCAAGAAATCATCTTTTTGCAATAAATTGATTTGTTGAATTATTGTCAGAATTTGATGTCTAAAGGAGAAATCTTTTTGGTTCAACATGACTAATTCGGCTCCAGAAATTGATTTCTAGAATAAAAGTCTGTTATGATTTGTTGATATTTTTTAACTTAAAAAAATTAAAATTTTATTTAAAGTGGGTGGCCATAGATATTTTTTGCCATTCTGTGAAGTTTAGAAATTTTTTAATATTTTTAATTTTTTTGGGAACCTAAAAAAATTTAATATTTTTCCCTAAAAGTTGATAGCCACAGGTATTCTAAGACAAAATTTGAAGTTTTCAAATTTTTTTAATTTATTTCATTTTTTATCACCTAAAAAAAGTTAAAATTTCACTCAAATTGGATGGCTAGAGGTATTCTAAGCCATTTTGTGAAGTTTAGAAATATTTTTAAATTTTATTATTTTTTAACTTTTGTCGGCACCTTAAAAAATGAAATTTCACTCAAAGTTGTGGGCCACAGTTATTATAAGTCATTCTATGAAGTTTTGAATTTTTTGATTTTTTTTAAATTTTTTTGGGCACCTAAAAAAATGTAAACTTCACTCAAAGTGGGTGACCACAGGTATTTTAAGCCATTTTTTTGAAGGTTTCGAATTTTCTTATTATTAATTTTTTGGGGACCTATAAAAATTTAAATTTAACTCAAAGTTAGTGGCCACAGATATTTTAAGTCATTTTTAAAGGTATGGAAATTATAATTTTTAAAAAAAATTTTGAGCAACTAAAAAAATTAAATTTCAGTCAAAGTGGGTGGCCACAGGTATTTTATGCCATTTTGTGTATTACTGTTTCCAAAATAAATTCGGAAAGTTATTATTTATTAATATCCAAAAGTAATTAGTTTTTTCAATATTGGCATCACAATGTCACATAAGAAATTTTCCGAAAATAATAACATTTAATTTCGGAAATTAATTATTGAATAATAAGATATTAATATTTAATTCACAAATAATTTATTAAATAATAAAATAATAATTAAATTCGCAAATAATTTATTAAATAAAATAATCAATAATAATAGAAATAATTGATAACATATAAACAAATACGTGATAGCTTATCACAACCTAACAATAGCCTATCAAACAATTACCGATAACTAATCATTCAATCCCCGATAATCTATTGCCAAATTTACCGATAACCTATCACGTAATGTCACTTAATTAACCATAAACTTAAAGTAAACTACCCTAACCAAATTGAACACCCTAAACACGAAATTAGGGGTTTACTTACTCGGCTAACAACGGCGACGACATGAGGACGATGGCAACGACGAGGGTGGTCCGCGGTGGTTTCCAGCTCGGGCTCGGCGACCGGTGAACGGACGACGAACCGGACCAACAAAGGGAGCGGCTGCTGTGGGTTGTTCTCGATAGCCGGGACGAGCTGGTAGGAGGCCACGCGGCATCGCAGGTGCCAGGGTGAGGCCGGCGGAGCTGGCCAACGACGTGGCAGAGGCTGGCGGCGGCGGCGAACTACTATCGGTTTCCAACCATGGCCGCCGCTGCGGCAAAACAAAGGGAGAGATGGAGGAGACCGTGGCCGGATGGACGGCGCGATGGGTAGGCGAGTGGCGGCGCAAGGCGAATGGCGGCGGTCGGTGGGCTGGTTGCGGCGACGATGAAGGGAAAGCACAAATAGAACCAGAGAGCGTAGGGGGCGGCGCGGCGATGTCGCAGGCGGCGAGGTGAGCCGGACAAGCTGGCTGGCGGCGTGGCCGAGGCTGGCCACGGTGGCGCAAGGCGGACGGGTCGAAGACTGTGGGCGCCGCCGGCTAGGCGAGCGACGGACAGATGGCGCGACGGAGACCGTGGCTGGATGGATGGCGCGGCGAGTAGGCGAACGGAGGCGCAAGGCGGACGGTGGCGGTGGGTTGACTGTTCCCGGCGACGATCAATGTCAAGCAAGAGACACAACAGACAAACAGAGAGCGTCGGGGGGAGAGGGAAGAAGAAGAGAAGGACAGAGAGAGGGCGACAGATTTCAAAAAAATTTGAATTCGTCGCAAATTTGCGACGGAATCCAATTCCGTTGCAAATTTGCGACGCAATTTGCCACGGATTCGGAAAATTGCCGCGAATTACAATGATAATAACAATAACAATAAAAACAAGAACAATAATAATAATTATGACAACCAAAATAACACATGTCGCAATAATAATTACACAACATTAGTGTTTTCTCGAAAAAATTTTAATCTTCGTCTTCGTTTTCGTCCTTAGCTTCATCTTCTTCATGACCATCATCTTCGTCTTTGTCCTCATCTTCATCTTTATCTTTATCTTCTTCTTGAGCATCATCTATCTCATAATCAGATTCTGTACAATTTTCTACATTTAATTCGCTAATTTCAGTTGCATCCACATCTATCATTATTCCACATGGATATCGTAAAGTTGGAATGTTATATTTCTCTGTTTCCACCGTGTTACAAACTTCCTCTTGTTAATAGGCTCTATCTTTCCAGTATTTTTCGATTTTTCTCCGTGCTTTGATTTTACATACAGCCCACCAATCAGTTTTGTCACGTTTCAAACTAGGATATGATACATAACACACTTGAATTGCCTATTGTACCAAGACAAATGGTTCATATTTCATATATATTTTCTTGTGATTTATTTCAACCAAATTAAACTTCGTTTGCACCTTTATTTCTTTGACATGGTCGAACCACTTGCATTTAAATAACACAACCCGCATCATTAATAGTCCAGAGTACTCTATCTCTATGATTTCATCCAACAAGCCATAAAAATCATCTTTCGAACTGACACCATTGGATGATCGAACAGACACACCACTATTCATTGTGGCTTTTCCCATTCCATATCCTTGAGTGTGAAAATTATATACATTTATGAAATATGATGGCCAACTGCATACCCTTAACTGTGGACCCCATGACAGATGATATAGTAATCCTTGCTCTCTAAGTGCATCCTCATTACTGTGAACCTATGGTTACACACGGCTGGTCAATAATATATAATTTAATAAATGATGTATAAAATATTGATAACTTGATTTTGGTCCATAGGCAACTTATATATGTTTTGAACCATGCTGCAAATTGTTCATTGCATAAACGGTCAAACTCATTTGGTGGTTGTCGCGACCTCCCCGAACCGGCCCCGCCGCCTAAGGGGTTTGGCTAATGGATTACTAAATTAAACCTAGCTCGAGCTCTCCCAAGCCCATACCAATTCGCGATTATTAACATGCAAATCAATTTCACTTGAAAGTCGTCACTAATCAATTTTTTATGGGCTGATTAGACACCCAATTAAAGCACTGGAGAAAGGCGCTTCACTTCTACGAATAAGATATTCAATGGGTACGGGGACTTGATTACACTAATTGACCTATTAGTGCCCTTTCGGTACCTAATCTTGTTCAATTGCCGCCTAACGTGTTTACATTAATTGGGAGTCTCAAAATCCTATTCCTAACCAAGCTAGCGGAGGCAATGAACAACATCTAACCCAGCATGCAAAAACAACTACATGTGACGTTAAATTAAATGTGCAATTCAAAGTGTGTGAATCAGGCAATGTGTAATCAAACATGATGCTAATCATGCAAAATGGGCAAGAAAAGTCAATTCTAGAGCCCAAATAATTTTTTTTGATCTTTCGGATTTTTGGAATTTTCTGATATTTTTAATTAATTTAAATTTTTAATATTAATAAATTAATTTAAAAAAAAGAACTCCGGACCGGGACAGGGGACCCGGTCTGATTCAACGCTCGGACCTGCCCTGATTATACCCCAATTTTATACTTCTTTTTCCCTTTTTTTTATATTTCTTTTTCTCTCTAATTTTTTATTCCTTTTCTTTTCTCCCCTTTTACTGTACACCATCTTCTTCGCCGAGACCTCCTTACGCTTGTCTTCTTCAACACTGAGACTTCTTCTTTTGCCGAGACCAGCCATGACCACTTCTCAGCCTCCGATCGACGGCGCGTGCCGTGAACGCCAATGACCGACATCGGGTTTTCACTCTCACCGCTGACCGCCACACCCATCGAACCGTCGGCTAACTCCGGCCACAAAAAGGGACACCGGCGACCAAACACCGATATCGACTTCCATTTTTTATATCTCGGCATCTCAACCACATCTAAAACTCTAAATCTATACACACATAAAACACACAAAACGAGGATGAGAAACTGACCACGGCGGCCTCTAACTGTGGGCATCGCTCCGGCTGTTGACACCTAAATTTCGACGCATCATTTAGTGTTAATTGCATAGAAAATTAGGGATTAAATTTTTAACACATAAACAAAAGTATTAAAATTGCATAATATATAGTTTATGTTCATATAGATTAATTGCATTCCGCATCGGATCGGCGGTGGTAAGCGAGCTCAAAATTTATCACGTAAATCGAGCTCGGGCACCGAACGAGACTCGGCTCACTTGGAAGGCAAAGGCCGAAAATTACAGGTCAAAAAGGGCTTGGTTGTCTTAATTTGAGCTTAAATTAGCCCATCAAGCTTAATTAAATAAAAGCCCATATTAATTCAGCGCACTTGAAATTAAACAATAATTAGAGCCTAAGCCCAAGCCTAAGCCCATTAGACTGAAAGCTCGGCTAATTGACATAGGTTTACATTATAAATACATCATTATGTGTCATAATTAGGGGGTCTCATAATTTCAGATCTGATTTTTCGAGAGACACACGAGAGAATTTTCAGAGAGCAAGAGCGAGAGTGAGAAAGAGAGAGAGAGAGAGAGGGATCGGTGATTGTCATCGCTGCTTGCCATGCGCCGCTGCCACCACCGGAGACGCCTCGCCCGCTCGCCATGCGCCGCTGCTTCCCGTTGCACGCTGCACACCACCGACGTGCCGGAGCCCCATCGCACTGCCACTCCTTGCCACTGCACCACTGTCCCGCTTCCGCCGGAGCAACCACCGACGCGCCGGAGCCCCACCGCGCCACAGCTCGCCCACCACTGCACACCGAAACTCCGCCGCGCCACGCTGCCTTCCCCGGCGAAGCCACTTCCGCACTGCCCACCACAGGCCACCGCACCGCTCACCATAGGCCGCCGCCTGCACAGCGCCACTATTCCTGCCGACGAAGCCAACACCGCTTGCATGCACCGCCGCTCGCCCGTACCGGACCCGCCTACACCGCCGCTCCCGAAGCACCGGTCACCGCCGATCTGCAATCCCGATCCGCTGCAAATTCAAATTAGGAAAGAAATCTGCAAATCAGGTAATATTCTTATTCTGATTTGATTTGAATATTTGGTTGCCTAATTTGTGCTTATTGATATCTAATTTTGTATATTTGGATAATAAGCATATTTCAATTATGATTTGTTTCCTTTTTTTCAAATCTTAGATATCTATTACTCGTTAAATTTAGATAGAATTTAGAATTTTCAAAATCTTCTAAATATATCCAAGATATTTGAGATATCGAATCTTTTTCAAGATGTGATCGATTAGGAAAATTTCCTAATCCGCAACCGCACATGTGGAAATAAATCTATCTGTCAGGCTTTGGATAGAATTATTTCTATAGCGGGTATTTCAAATTTTAGGATCGATCTGTCAGGCTTCAAATCGAAATTTAATTCGAAAGATTAAGCGGTTATATTTTTTTTACTTGATTTTAATTTCGAATTTTCATAAAAAAATTACCAAAAAAATTGCGCTAGAATAGGTTAATTTCTTTAGTTTAAAGTTGCATGTTTAGATAATTGACATTTTTAATTCCGAATTTCATTAAAAAAATACAAAAAATAATATGCCCGTCATTAGAAATAGGTCACGTCGTCGCATGACATATAATTTGCAGTTAGGTTACATTAATCGCATGTCAATTTTTGCACGTCATTACATATAGGTTAGCTTTTATTTAAATAAAAGAAAATAAAAAAAATTTCTGCACCTTTGAACTCTAAGTCAGGATTTATCAAAATTGTCAAATTGAGTATTTTTTTTTAAATGGAACCGAAAGGGCGTTAAGGAATTTAGCGTAACCAAGTCCTCGAATCTATAATTTCTGGCTCGCAGGAATAAAATAGTACTCCTGCTATTTTATTTAGGTTTCTAATCAACCTACCTTAAATGATTAGTGGCGACTCTTATTGAAAATATTTGAATGCTCACAATTGGACCTAAATTACGATTTGGTAGAGTTTGGGAGAACTCGAGCTAGGTTAGTTAATTTAATTAATCTAGTAATCCATTAGCCTAAGATCGAAAATCACGATTTTTTTAGGTCGTGATACCGGCAATAGGAGTGAGTCTCTGGAAGGTGCTCGTCCACGGCCGACGACGGGGATCAACAAGTATGCCACGAAATCACACAGAAACATAGATAGCTTGAAGGCAACAACAAGACTAGAATAAATAGAGCATATGACAAAGTTCTAGAGTGTCGATTCACAAAAATAGATTCGCAGCTTCACTTAGACATTTTATCGAACACCTTGTAGGCGAGTACAGGCGGAGGCCCAAAACTGAGATTGAGGGCCATTTTTTGCTCAAAGATGATATATAAAGCTCTAATCAACCCTATCTGGACACGTGTTCAACTTGGCTTGCACCGAAACTCCAAAGAGATGTACAACCAGGTTCAACGTTATAAAGTTTAAGTGGTCTGGTTCGGACATTTGATCAACACAAGTGTGGTGCAGCCGCAAAGTGGATTCGCAGATCTGATTTTGTCAAAGTTTATGGTTGGTTTTCGGCATACAACTTTTAAAAAAGAGTTTACTAAGTGTCAAACAAATGTCAGCCTCCGTCGACAGGGCCGGCCGATCACCGAATGGACTCGATGTGGCCGGCACCCAAGAGGCAGAGGAAGGGAGGCCGAAACAGAACAAGACCTTATCTGGGGCCTACCTTGGTCGCGACTGACTCTACGGCGGCCGACGACTTAGCCTCTAACGGCAACTCAGGCGGATCACTGGCAAACTAGCGATTCCTCTCTGGGCTCTCTTTCTCGGTTCCTTCTCTCTCTACTGCGAGGAGCTCTGACGTCCAAAAAATGAGAGAACGGCTAACTCCGGTATTCGTGGGCTCTCAATGCACAGCGGAGAGGGCTCGACGGCGATCGCGGCGGTCCTCCGACGAATGAGCGAAGCTTCGTCTTCTCTGATTTCCCTTCCCCCCTATCTCGGTTTCTCTTGCTCTCCCTCTTAAAAACTCCACTATGTCCTTTTTTTTTATATGTGCAGAACGTTCCCTTTTGGTGAATGGACCGCATGGTCAAAGAGATAGTGCCCTTCATGTCAGTCCAAGAAAGAAGAAGGCTTCTTCTTTTCTGTCATTTTCTCTTTGACTTCTGCAGATGGCCTTCCCCTCTTTTGAGCCTTGTGGCGTAAAGCATTTTTTTTTTCCATTTTCTTTCTTGTTTTTCGTATTCTGCTTTCTTCTTCTATCTTTTTTTTTCATGAAAACATATAGACCCCCTTTTCTTGTCTTTTGGCACTTGTTTCTTTATTTGTGAAAGTGTTGAAGAGTGCCCAGAGGGAGAGGGAAGAGATCACGTTTTTGTCTTTCTCTTTTCTTTTTTTTTTCCCTTTTTTTATATAATTTTTATAATGATGATTTTTTTTACATAAAATGAAAATGAAATAAAAGGAAAATATGTTTCACTAAATTCTACTAATGCAAATGCGCCTAACATCTATATGCCATGTAATTTAATGAAAATATTTTTGTTTAGGAGTTAAAAATCAATCCCTAATTTTCTACAGGATAAAACCCTAAATGATTGAGCAAAATTTAGATGTCAACAATGGTAGTCCATACATTGAAGTTTGGAAAATCCTAGTAATAAATACCATTTAAATATTAGCAAATATTTGACACATAATACATATATTTGCAAATTTACACTTACTCGAAGTATGACTCGACTTCTGGACAATTCAGTAAAATATATATATGGGCTGCATGCTATTCTTCACCTGTTAAGTAATGAAACGTACATGCGCCGCTTGGTCAATCCAGATAATTGAAAATAGAGAATGATTTGCAATTGGGATCAATGGGCCCTCATCATTTCTGCCTGCTCGTCGCCTCTTGCACTGCATGTGCGGCTCAAAATAGTATCACGTGCGGCTCAAAATAGTGTGATGCAAATATTGTGACTTCTTCCACAATATATACATTACAAATTGAAGCTTCAACACATGTCTTATTCTTCACTTTTTTCTTCAAATGGTATAAGAATCTAGTTGCAATAGAAAGAAGCTTATCAGAACACAATATATAATAAAGTAATTTGAACTGATTTTTTTTAAAAAAATTACCTCTCAAATGGATACATTCATCGAAATTGGACGGGACCTGCAACTTTGACCTCATAAGGCAAGTAAACTAAAAGATGCTCCATCGAATAAAAAAACGATGGAGAAAATATCATTTCTAAGTTGCAAAGAATAATTGGAATATATATTTCTAGTTTCTCCATGTGTGCTTCTTTTAATACTGTCGAGCAAATATTATGTAGGAAATTACTTAACTCTGTAATGATGCCCCATACAAAGTTTTGTAGAACTTCCCTGAAAGCTATTGAAATTAATCTTTCCATAAATATGTGACAATCATGACTCTTCAAACCTGTCAACTTGCATTCATTCAAATCAACACATCTCCCGAGGTTTGAAGCATATCCATCAGGAAACCGCACAGTTTTTAACTATTGACAAACAACTCGTCTTTACTCCTTATCCAATGTATAAACTGCTTTTGGTTTTGGTCCCTTGCTGCTTACATCCATATCTAGTGTTGGCCGATCACAAATATTTCTCATATTTTTTCTTGTGTTTAAATTGTCTTTTGTTTTTCCGGTGACATCCATCACAGTATTTATGACATTGTCGAAAACATCCTTTTCTATATGCATGATGCTAAGATTATGATGAATAAGATGAGCCTTCCAATATGGTTGATCCCAAAATATACTGCGCTTAGTCCACTTATGTGTACGTCCATACGCAATAGTCGTGCCGTGAGGGTTCTAAACAACAGTTGGAAAGTCCTGCACCCACTCCCAAATTTGATTGCCGGTCAACCTCAATGGTAGAGGTGTTTTTTCAGTCTTATTCTTGATGAACTCTTTTTTTATTCCTTCTGAATGTATGATTTCTCTGTAAAGATTGCCTGTGACAGTCAAAATAGTTGGGCTTCCTCCCATGTTTTAATCTAAATGACTTTGATCTCTCCAAATATATCGGACATCCTAAGATCCCAGCTGTACTCTATCCAGATAACATTCCGTAAACTGAAAAGTCATTTATCGTCCAAAGAAGAGCAACTTTCATTACAAATGTTTGATCGGTAGAAACATCATATGTAAGGACACCTTCATCCCATAGTCGTTGTAACTTTTCAATCAATGATTGCATATAAACATCTATTAACTTTTTCGGATTTTGCGGGCCAGTCACGATCAATGTCAAAAACATATAAGGTGTCTTCATGCACATACCAGGTGGAAGATTGTACGGCGTTACGATAATTGACCAACATAAATAACTTTTTCCTGATTTCTCAAATGGGGCAAATCCATCAGCACAGAGACCTAACTTGATGTTTCGAGACTCTATCGCAAACTCAGGGTATGTTCTAACAAAATGTTTCCATGCCTCTACATCTGAAGGTTGACACATTAGACCCTATTCTGTTTTATGATTTGCATGCCAAGTCATGTGTTCAGCAGTGGTTTTAGACGCATAATGCCTTTGCATTATGAGGATCAAGGGCAGATAAAACATTTGCTTGCATGGTCTATTGTTCTGATTACGACCCGACCTCCTATTAATCTCGTATCTAGGTTGGCCACAGAATTTGGAAGATTCTGCATTTTCATCATCTCTCCAATATAACATACAAACCCCTACTACATAGATCAATCCTTACAACCGGAAGACTTAAGTTATCCACTAGCTTTTTCATATCGTAAAAATCACTTGGCATGATGTTATTACAAGGCATTGCTTCCCGCATTACTTCAACAAAAGAGTTGAAGCAATCCACAGACACATTATGCTCTGCCTTAATATTTAACAGTCTTGCCGGAACTGATAATTTAGCGTGGTTCTCACAACCTGCCCATAAAGGTTCATCTATTGCTTTTAACACTTCCCTGAACTAATTAGATGGAAAAGTTCTATCATAGACATTCTCATCAAAACCCGTTACTCCTATCTCTTCCAATTGTGATGCATGACTAGTACCTACTTATTCAAGTGTACGAGTAAAACTAGTACTTGCGTGATTCGAATCTGAAACAAAATTCTGACCAGCTGCATCAATCACCATCCTCTCGTATGGGTTCAATTGATCATAATAGGTACATTCTTCTCTAACTAAAATTTGGTCACTTCTTCGATATTCTTCATTAGATTTAAATGGTTCACCATGGGAAGTCCAATTATAATAGTTCAGAGTAAACCCAAATCTACAAAGATGTTTTCTAACTTTATTGCACACATGAAATTTACCATTACCGTACTTTTTACACGGACACCTTAACTTATTTCTATTCATGAACTCATATTTACTACTAGCAAAGTCTAAAAATAGTTCTAACCCAGTAGAAAACTCATCTGTCAATTCTCGACATCCAGGTAAGTTCTTATTATATATCCAAACCCTTTCTCTTTGCATTGTATCTGTATAAAAATAAAAAGATCTCGTAAAATATTAAAAATATTATATCTACTGTTCTTAATTAAAACCAAAAAATTAGTTAAGTCGTCAATTTGTTTGAAATTGAAAAAAACAGAGAAAATTACCATGTAAAGAAAATTTATCCAAATATTTGACTGAAATATTTGTAATAGAAAGTGGTTAATTTGATGAGAATTGCACCGTTCATTTGGATTACGAGACCTTTAAATTGACACGTACCTAAAAAAAAGTAATTAAGCGTCATTTTTTAATAATTTTAAAAATTCACACGTACCTAACAATATTTTATAATTTTTAATTTTTTTTGAAATGTTTTTTTAATTTTTTTTCTCTTTTTTCCCCAATATGTTTCTCCGGTCGCCGGTTCGGCGAACAGCGATCGGCTACGGCCGGCTAGTTCGACCTCGCCAGCCATGGGCGAGGCCGAGCGGCCTTGCCCAAGTGTGCCGGTCGGCCTCACCCAGCTGGGCGACGGCGAGGTCAGGGTGACGGCCATGGCCGACCGGCCTTGCCGCATGGCCGCCGGTCGACCTCGCCGTCAGCTGGAATTGGGCGTGTCGCGACCTAAAAATAAAAATTGAGCGTTTCGATCTTAGGCTAATGGATTACTAGGTCAATTAAATTAACTAACCTAGCTCGAGTTCTCCCAAACTCTACCAAATCGCAACTTAGGTCCAATTGTGAACATGGAAATATTTTCAATAGGAGTCGCCACTAATCATTTAAGGTAGGTTGATTAGAAACCTAAATAAAATAGCGGGAGTACTACTTTATTCCTACGAACCAGAAATTATGAATTCGGGACTTGGTTACGTTAAATTCCTTAACGCCCTTTCGGTACCAATTTCAAGAAAAACACTCAATTTGACAATTTTTGAAAAAATTCTGATTTGAAGTTCAATGGTGCAGAAATTTCTTTTTGGGTTTTCTCTTATTTAAATGCAAGCTAACCTATATGCAATGACGTGCAAAAATTGACATGCGATTAATGCAACCTAACATGCAAACTATATGTCATGCGACGACGTGACCTATTTCTAATGACGGGTATATTTTTGTATTTTTTTTATGAAATTCGGAATTAAAAATGCCAATTATCTAAACATGCAATTAAATAAATTAATCTATTCTAACGCAATCTTTTTTTTGGTATTTTTTTTATGAAATTTCGAAATTAAAATCACGTAGAAAATAAAACCGCTAAATCTTTCGAATTAAGTTTCGATCTGAAGCCTGACAGATCGACGCTAAAATTCGAAATTCCCGCTATGGAAATAATTCTATCTAAAGCCTGATAGATAGATTTATTTCCACGTGTGCGGTTGCGGATTAGGAAATTTTCCTAATCGATCACATCTTGAAAGATTTAGATATCTCAAATATATCGGATATATTCAAAATATTTTGAAAATTCTGAAATCTATCCAAATTAAGCAAGTAGATATCCAAAGTTTCAAAAAAGGAAATAAGATCCTAATTGGAATAATGCTTGTTATCTAACTATGCAAAATTAGATATCAATAGCACAAATCAGGAAACAAAATATTCAAATTAAATCAAGATGTGATATTTACCTGATTTGCGTAAATAACTTTCCAAATTTGAATCGCGCGTATCGGGACTGCGGATCGGGAATGACCGGCGCGTCGACGATGGCGACAAGAATGGCAACACCGGTGGGCTCACGAACGCTGTTCCGGCGAGGCACGTTGAGGCGGCGTCGGGAATGGTCTGACACGGCGTCGAGGTTGCGACAAAGGATCGGCGATGACAACGTCGCTCGTGAATGGGATCGCGGATCTCGAGCCTCGACGGATGATGGCTCTCGATGGGCTTACGGTGTGCCCAACAAGCTCGCTATGGTGGCGTGGACAGTGAAGTCTCGGTTGAGTGGAGGGACCAGTCTTCTTCTCTGGAAGCGTGGTAGTCTACGTGTTCTGCATGGAAATCTTCAAGACCACTCGGACGAGTCTTCACCTGGGACTGAGGAAGTCAGCAGCGTGGATGAAGAAGGAGGAACGTGGACTGCCGCTTCTTCACGTCAAGATCTGCTGCATGGGCTGTGATGGGGCGTCAGTGAAGATGAAGACTTTTTGATTCAGCCAACAGCAAAGAAGTCTTCATCCACGTTCTCTCTTTGGCGTCCTTTGCATGGGGGCTCCCAGGACCAATCTTCAACGGGCTTCACTGGAAGAGCACGAAGAAGCGGCAACAGCGGGAACAAACTTCTCGGTTGACTGGAAGGGCAGCTCTTCTGAATCAGTGTGGGTACTCTCTTTTAGCGTCTTCTCAACGTGGCTTCGGGGAGTGGCAGAAATCAGCTCTGGTCACGGCACAGCATGGCGAGACAAGGCTGGGAGGAGATCGCGTCACGATGGGGAGCCTTGACGGGCGAAGCTGCAATGCCTCGGAGCTTGTGTGAGAAGGAGGCGAATCCGATCGTAATTTTTTTTCTTGTTCTTTCCCCTCCCTCTCACT